>JAJJWW010003181.1:0-22034 GCA_023531295.1 Papaver armeniacum | reverse complement strand
TGACAACCGGTCTTATAGTAGTCCACTCACGTCCAGGTTTCGATCTCGGAGCCGGGGTATGCATAAAATATGCCAGAATAAGGTTTGTTTAAGGTTTCGGGAAATATTTCGAAGGAATCTTACCTGTAAATGCATAGATTCATCGTTCTTACCAAGTTTCCGACTTATAATAGTCCACTCCCGGCCAGGTTTATATCTCGGAGCCTGGTTATGCATACAATATGACAGAATAAGGTATGTTTAAGGTTTCGAGGAATATTCCGAAGGAATCTTACCTGTAAATGGATGGATTCATCGTTCTTACAAGTTTCGACTTATAGTAGTCCCACTCACGTCCAGGTCTCGATCTCGGAGGCGGGGTATGCATAAAAAAAATACCGGAATAGGGTTTGTTTAATGTTTTAGGGAATATTGAAGGAATCTTTTTTGTAAATGGAGTGGATTCATCGTTATTACCAAGTTCCCGACTTATAGTAGTCCACTTCCGGCCAAGTTCGATCTCGGAGCCAGGTTATGCGTACAATATGCCAGAATAGGGTTTGTTTAAGGTTTCGAGGAATATTCTGAAGGAATCTTACCTGTAAATGGATGGATCATCGTTCTTAAAAAGTTTCGACTTATAGTAGTCCACTCCCAGGCCGGTTTTCGATCTCGAAGATGGGTATGCATACAATATGCCGAATAGGGTTTGTTTAAGGTTTCGAGAATATTCCGAAGGAAATCTTACATGTAAATGGATGGATTCATCGTTCTTGCCCGTTTACGACTTATAGTAGTCCACTCACGGCCAAGTTTCGATCTCGGAGCCGGGTATGCATAAAATATGCCAGAATAAGGTTTGTTTAAGGTTTCGGGAAATATTTCGAAGGAATCTTACCTGTAAATGCATAGATTCATCGTTCTTACCAAGTTTCCGACTTATAATAGTCCACTCCCGGCCAGGTTTATATCTCGGAGCCTGGTTATGCATAAAATATGCCAGAATAGGGTTTGTTTAATGTTTCTGGGAATATTCCGAAGGAATCTTACCTGTAAATGGATGGATTCATCATTCTTACCAAGTTTCTGACTTATAATAGTCCACTCACGGCCAGGTCTCGATCTCAGAGCCAGGTTATGCATACAATATGCCGACTTATAGTAGCATAATAGTTCGTTCAGGCATATTGAAGTTCAAATCGACATTGAGCTTCATATTTATCGATTTCGATGATGTATGATGCTAAGTTTGAAGTCAGAACCCTCCCAGAGCTTTGTGGTCCATAATTTGTATGTCGTTATTCCGTATTTGAAGTTTGAATCGACATCGAAGCTTCATATTTATTGATTTCGATGATGTATCATGATAAGTTTGAGTAAGAACCCTCCCGAGTTTTTGTGGTTCATAGTTTGTGTGTCGTTATACCATATTTGAAGTTGAAACCACATCGAGGTTCATATTTATCTATTTTGATGATGTATCATGCTAAGTGTGAAGTCCAAACCCTCTCGGAGCTTCTTGGTTCATATTTTGTATGTCGTTATACTACATTTGTAGTTCGAATCGACATTGAGCTTTATATTCATCGATTCCGATGATGTATCATGCTAAGTTTGAAGTAAGAACCCTCCGAAGCTTCTTGGTTCATAGTTTGTATGCCATTATACCATATTTGAAGTTCGAATCGACACTAAGCTTCATATTTATCGATTTCGATTATGTATCATGCTAAGTTTGAAGTCAGAACCATGCCAGAGCTTCTTGGTTCATAGATTGTATGTTGTTATACCACATTTGAAGTTCAAATCGACACTAAGCTTCATATTTATCGATTTCGATGATGTATCCTGCTAAGTTTGAAGTCAGAACCCTCCGAAGCTTCTTGGCTAATAGTTTTTATAACGTTATACCACATTTGAAGTTCGAATCGACACTGAGCTTCATATTTATCGATTCTGATGATGTATCATGCTAAGTTTGAAGTCAAAACCTTCCCAGAGCTTCTTGGTTCTAGTTTGTATGTCGTTATACCACATTTGAAGTTCGAATCGACACTAAGCTTCATATTTATCGATTTCGATGATGTAGCCTGCAAAGTTTGAAGTCGAACCGTCCCGATAGTTTGTAAGTCGTTATACCACATTTGAAGTTCGAATTGACACTAAGCTTCATATTTATCGATTTCGATGATGTATCATGCTAAGTTTGAAGTCGAACCCTCCCGAGACTTCTTGGTTCATAGTTTGTATGTCGTTATACCACATTTAAAGTTCGAATCGACACGAAGCTTCATATTTATCGATTTCGATGATGTATCATGTCAAGTTTGAAGTCAGAACCCTCCCGGAGCTTCTTGGTTCATAGTTTGTATGCCGTTACACCATATTTGAAGTTCGAATCGACACCTGAGTTTCATATTTATCGATTTCCATGATGTATCCTCGCTAACTTTGGAATCTCGAACCCATCCTTGTAATTTTATGGTCCATATCTAGTAATCTTGTAACTTTGAGTATACCAAAGAACTAAAGCTACTCATGACACTGTATGACTAGTCGAAATTACTTCATGACATATGAAACTAGTCGAAATTCAAACCGGAAGCACAAAGAGAAAGCACAAAAGCACAAACAGAAAACACAAAGAAAACACACTTTCCTTGATCCGTATGACAGTTTTAAATCAAATCTTTACCATCCAAGTATTTCCACAATCCGTATGACCATACTTAATCATAATCTTTACCGTCCAAAGACTTTTATATAAACTTTTTTTCTCTCTCACTTCACTACCCTTTCCTCATCTCATATGATCCAAGTAATCTTCCGCCTCCATCCGAAAAACCCTAACCTAACCACCATCATTGAATACCTTCTCAATCTCACTCTCTCGTGAAAAATCTTATTGATGTCGCGGATCGATAGATCTCTATATACAAAAACTTTAAATGATGTTTTTGAATCTCAAAAGCAAAATTGTTGATTTTGTAGATATAGGGTTTCATATTTTAAAGAAACATCTTCTTTTCCCCAACAAATCTCTTCATATCAATCTTCATCACCATGAACCTAGAGAAATAAAGATGAACCCGGCCCTCAAAAGTTCATCTAAAACCTAAACACCACCACTATTCTCCCTTCATCTTCTTCTTCTTCTGATCGAAGTTGTGATTCACCAAAGAACGAGGTAAAATTGAAGGTTTATTTTATGATTATTTCCATCTCTTTACTTGTAGTTTTAATTTAAATGGCTTGATTGATTTAATTTTGGTATTTTTTTGTGATTTAGGGGTTTTTTAATAATGATGATATAAGAGTATTAGAAGTTTAATTTGTTTATCTTCAATGTTTTTTTTACTTATTTTTGGTCAATTAGATTTTAGGGTTTTAAATGTGATGTGTGTGTCTTGCGATAGAAGGAAAATAGTGAAGTTCGAGAAGATTCGATTGATTGGGTTTGATTGTTATGGTGAAAGTGAAAGATGGTGTTGTTGAAACTCCGAAGAACTAGGGTTTGAATTAGAAGATTATGATGGTTACGGTGGTGTTTGAGTCTGCAATGGTGTATGATCTGAAACTTGTATGAACCGAATCAAAGGTTGTAGTTGTTGGTGATGGCCGAGCGGATCAAGCGATTGAAGTTGTTGTTGGTGATACTGCAATGGCGTTGTTTGTTTCTTCAGTGTTCGTGAAAGAAACAGACGTAGCTTGACAAGCAACATGATATGCAAAGTCGCGGATTGAAGGGATCGCAACTCATTCTGATCAATCCACTATCCCTCTACGAATCCAGTGAAGGTATTAACAATCCTTTCTCGCTTAAGATTTTTTTAGCTTCAATTATTTTGAATTGATAAAAACGATTTCTAAGGTAGAACATACTATCTCACACGGGTAGTCTTTTTCTTCTTCGTATTTTCTTTTCTCGATTTTGATTCATGATATGTAAATGAAGTTTTAGGTATTCTGGAGACCTTCGATGAACATAGGTGCAGATTTTCTAAAATTTTGTTCGAGTTTCTAAAATTTTGTTTAAATGATATTTGATTGTGCGAGACAAGAGATGAGGTTTTGGTTGTTGCTCGTGATAGAAACAATGCCTTTCGGCAATATTTCAACTCTTTGTATCTGTAAAGTTTGGGTCTCTGTGACATGTTGTGGTATTGATGATTGAAGGTTTTGCTAATATCGAGACAAGGAAGCATATTGTTAGGAGGTATTACTTTAGATCCAAGGAAATCAAATTTACTGCTAAGATTTTTGATTTTTGGTGTTACAATTTCTTATGTATTGTGTTCTTGTCATTTTTTTTTCCAGAGAATGGGACCAACCTCCACCACGGAGTTGAGACCCGATGTATCCGTTCATGTCATGGTAATAATTGCAGTTATTTGGTTATGTGTTTGTAGGAGGCTTAGTGTAAAGAGTGAAGCATTATTATGAGTCGCAATTAGGATACCCGAAGTTGCACCGAAATTGTGTTCTTTGCACGAGTTGAATAATGAAAAACTAGTTTAAATTGTAAACTGCAGTAGTTTAACCATTATTCTTGCACGATTGATAGTTTGGTTTTTGTTTGTTTGAGATGGACATCACGAGATATCCCGAACACCGAAGGCTGCAGTTGTTCTTCCTAATGAAGTTAAATCATTCATTTTTCCTAACTAGTTTAAATTACATATCGGATACTTTGCTTGTAGTCAACCAAATACTCGGTTAAGATTTTTTTAGCTTCAACTATTTATTTTGAATTGATAAACCGATTTCTAAGGTAATAATTGCGAGAGAATGGGACCAACCTCTCCACTCTGAGTTGAGACCTGTTGTATCTTGTTCATGTCAAGGTAATAAGTGCAGTTACTTGGTTATGTGTTTGTAGTAGGCTTAGTGTAAAGAGTGAAGCATTATTATGAGTCTCGCAATTAGGATACCAAGTTGCACTTGAAATTGTGTTCTTTGCAGAGTTGAATATTGTAAACTGCGGTAGTTTAACCATTATTCTTGCACGATTGATAGTTTGGTTTTATTTACTGCTTTGGATGGACATACGAGATATCCCAACACCGAAGGCTGAGTTGTTCTTCCTAATGAAGTTAAATTATTCATTCTTTTTTTTTCTTTTCGGTTTCCATTGTGTTTTCTGCTTAGGTTTAGGCACATGAGTTAGGTTTTTCGTTTGGGATAATTGGAGTTTAGTACTCAGGTTTTGACCAACACTAGGCTTTGGTCTAACATTTGTCCAACGTTAGGCCTTGGTACCTGGACTGGACGTTGACCAGAGTTGACTTGGTTAGATATTAATTTCTGTTAAAAATAATTAAAATAATAATTATGTTGTAGGAACATGAGTGGGGAAATGTCTGACCACCACATGTGGAGACATGCATGTAAACTTCACTCTTTCTACTTGACACATGTAAGGTTTAGTCTTTTGCTAACTAACAAGTGTACAACATAACTCCCACTAGTGCATGTACTCTTTATGTATATAAAAGAGGAAGTAGACAACAAATAAGAAGTACTGATTTCCTTCTTCTCTTCTCTTTACTACTATATTCTCTCTTTTGTCTTACCATTCTACTTTATCACGTTATCAACACCTTGTTCTTTGTTTCCAATTGAGCATTAATCCTTCACAAACAAAAAAAATTGTTTGCTCCATTCTTAAAACAAGTAGGATTTTTCCAAAAGAAGGAGGTATATCTCAACCATTAGTATTTATTTACTCTTATTGAAAGTGATATATTTGTCTCATCTATCACATGACATGATAATATTAGCTTCTACTCTTTATTTTAGTTACACCAAAAGTTAAAAGAAATAATCCATTTGATTTTTACTAGTTGATTTTCAACTTGATAGTGATAGCTTATTTGTTTCTTTATGATCACATGCTTGTCTTCTAACATGAAAGTGACATTTTTACTATAGTTTAATTAATTAAAATCATGTGATACACAAAAGTGTAGTTTGCTTTATTTTTGAAAAAACAAAAACCTCACTGATTTTGTTTCAAACTCCCCATGTGATGTTGTACTTGATCTTTCATTTTTTTTAATAAAATAAATAAATAAATACATGTATGGATATTACCTTTGAAGAATATCATATCATTCTACTTGTTAGCAAATTTATTATACCCATGATGCATATGTATGTATGTTAATTTTTCTTTTATACCATGAGTATCCTAGTATTTTAGTTTTATCAAATACTCATCATATTGGTATACACCCATGATGTTATCCCCACCAAATGTTATAATTTACCATACATATTTTTTTTAGTATGTTAAACTATTTTATTTAGACCTTCCTAAAAAAATAACTTAAATTTTTGACATATACTTTATGTTTAGTATTATATCTTAGTTTGATATTACTCATGCATGTCACAAATATTAACCAAAATTTATTTTATCCCGCAAACTGTTTGCTACTAAATAGGCAAACGAATTGGGACTTAAATTCCAGTAATTTTATATACGTATATAAATAATAAATGGGCCTGTAGTTTATTTATTTTTTTCTAATAGACCTATTTTTAGTTGACTATTTTGTCAACCTTGTTACCAAATTGTTTGCAATTTTTAAACCATAAAGAAATTTGGTTTGCAAACAGAGTTCCCTTGTTAAAAACCATAAAGAAAGTTGGTTAATTAATTTTGTGGATCACAGGTTATGATCAAAGATTGGACTATATGACATATCCGTATTACCCACAAAACCATAAAGAAAGTTGGTGATGGGAAAATGATACCGTGATTTGTTATGGACTCAGAAGGACTTGAGCACCATATTAATGTCCTTTATCTTGTCTATGTAGATGGACCCAGTTCGACCCGAGTCGAACTTTTGGACTCGGCGAGGACTTGAGTACCACCGTTGGGTATCGATGTGGAAACCACCTTCGTGGCAAAGGACTACACTTCCACTATCAAACCATCTCGCCGACGCTGCTCCCAAGAATCGAGAAAGACAAAGCTCATGCTCTTATGTTCCTTAAGAGGCATATCGATCCTAACCTACGTTGGGGTTATCATCACTTGAAAACGCCAAAAGAGCTATGGGATGCTCTAGATAGCCGTTTTGGGAACATTCATGATTCCTTGCTACCACAATTGACTGTCTAGTGGAATGAAATCCGCTTTCTCGATTATGTAAAAGTGAATGATTTCCAAAAAGACATGCTACAAATTCAGGCACGTCCGGACTTTTTTGGGAAAGAAACTTACGGATGAGGAAATGATTCAGAAAACCCTATCGACCTTTCCCACCTCGTCCATGATACTAGCGAACCAGTATCGTTTAGAGGTGGACAACAAAAGAATCACCACATTCAGTAGGTTGATAAACTTATTGCAAGTGGCCGAAAGGCACAATGAGATTCTTGTCAATAACAATGCCAGTACGTCGGGAAAAAGAAAGTTCCCGAAGCCCACCATGGCAAGGTCAATAAGGAAAAGAACCCCAAAGGAAAGAGGGCTCGAAATTCTGATTCACATTCCCATGATCCATACCCACGTGGAGATAATGCCTCTCGTGGAAGAGGACGTAAGGGACATAATCGAGGTCGAGGACGTAAAGGTCACTCTAATGTTTGGCACGAGAAGGAACTTGGCCATACGGTGGTGATCCTAAGTTCGAGAAAACACCTAAAAATCCCGCTAACAAAAAGGCTGCAGACGAAAGTGCGCCTTGTTTTAGGTGTGGATTTACCGGACATTGGTACAAGCATTGCAAGGCTAGTGCCAATGTAGTCGAGCTATAAAAAGTCCGGGAAACTCTCGAACAAGAGGCTAAATATATGGAAGAAAATGATGTAACCCTTGACGTCAACCTCACAATTTCGGACTTCTGGGCAATGAGGACTTTGCCCCAACTATGGATGTGCTGATTTTGCTTGGGCCTAAGAATTTAGTTTACGGCTTGCTAGACTCTGTCTGCAGTTTTAGATGCTTTGAAGTTTTTATGTTATCTTAGACTATCGTTTGTTTAATAGTTTGAGTAGGTGTTACCGTTGCTGAACATGTTCTTACCATCTTTATGTTATGTGTATGGATTATCTATAAGTACTTATTTTCTATTATGTTCTATAGAATTTTACTTTGCTCATGATAATCATTGTTTAGCATGTAAATTAGAATGGAAAGGAAGCCATTCTAGTAGAACAAAATTCTCTAAAGGAAGTGAGATAAATTGTTCGTTTTTCTTTGTTTGTAACATTCCTACCTAATGTACTTGTAGGAATGTCTCCAGGAGAAATTGAATGTCTAGTTGATAGTGCAACCACCCACACTATCCTAAGAAATAGACAATTATTTGTCGATTTTACTCTTTATAATACATTCGTGACTACGATGATTGGATCATCGCAAGTAATAATTAGGCGAGGTGCTGCTCAATTCTTGTTGCCAAACGGCACAATGATTAAAGTCCGAGATGCTCTATATGCACCAAGAGCTCACCGCACTTTTTTAAGTTTCAAGGATATCCGTGCAAACGGTTATCACTTGGAAACTCACTTGTGAAAATGGAATTGAGTACATATATGTGACCTCTAGTGAATGCGGAAGGAAGCGCATCTTAGAGAAACTAATAAGTCACTCTAGTGGATTGTATATCACCACTATTAGGATTATCGAATCCCATGTGGTTGCCAACGATGAACTGTTGGCCAGTGACTTATATAAGCTTTGGCACGATCGACTAGGGCACCCAGGTCGTGATATGATGATCCGTGTTTTGAAGAACTCACACGGACATCCGTTCTTTCGAATGAAAAAAGAAAATGGGACAAAAGATTGTTACAATGCAAAGTAACAATGTGCATTCTAAAGTAAATGATGCACATTTTATGCCTTCTAAAGCAAGAGAAGTGCAACCTTCGTCTTCCAAAGTAATTGAAGCGCACCCACTATCCCATTCTTCTTCGTTGTCCTTATCGAAGGCACATCGCTCATTCTCGCAAAGCTTGTTCTTTAGCAAAGACAGGATCGAGACCATCCTATGCTAAAGATACCAAACAAAATATTCCATTTTTACAAAGAATACAAGGTGATATTTGTGGACCTATACATCGAGAATGCGGACCATTCGGGTATTTTATGGTTACGGTTGATGCTTGACCGTTGGTCACATGTTGCATTGTTGTCCACAAGAAATGCCGCATTTGCAAAGCTCCTAGCACAAATTATACGACTAAGGGCTCACCACCTGATCATCCAATCAAGTCTATCGGACTTGATAATCTTTGGAGAATTTACATCTAAAGGATTTGATGATTTACGTATGTCTAATGGAATTGACATAGAGCATCCCGTACCCCATGTACACACTCAAAATGGTCTCGCAAAAGCTACCATCAAAAGGTTACGAGATGATAGCTAGGGCATTGGTTATGCGTTCCAACCTGCCTATTACCGCACAGTACGCCATATTGCATGCGACATTACTTATTCGCTTTAGACCCACTTTGCTAGCCAACCATTTTACTCGCACCGGTTAGTAATTGGATATGAGACTGATATTTCACATTTACACATATTTGGTTGTGCCGTATACGTGCCTATTACGCCCCCACAGCGTACTAAGATGGGTCCACAAAGACGAGTAGGTATTTATGTTAGATACGAATCCCCAACAATTATCCGCTACTTAGAACCTTTGACAGGGCGATCTCTTTACCGCTAGATTTGCGGATTGTCACTTTGATGAGACAACCTTCCCGTCGTTAGGGGAGGTATGGAAAAAGGACTTCCAAAGGGAACGACAAGAATTGTCGTGGTGTGTTCCCACGTTGTCTCATCTTGATCCCAGCGCTCCACAATGCGAAAGTGAAGTGAAAAGAATTATCGATCTTGAGAATGTGGCAAATTCAATGCCTCGATGCATTTGCGATATCGCTAAAGTGACGAGATCACATATACACCAAACGTGCTGCGCAAGGTTGGAAATTCCCGACAAGGGAAAAGGTACCATAAATATAGGTACCAAGGCTACACTTGGTGGAAGTGTAGGCGAGGCCGTGGCCCCCAAAAGGAAGAGGAGACCACTTGGTTCGATCGATACTCAACCAAGGAAGAAAAGGGCGAGTAAGGCACAAACCGATCCATATATCATCAACACAGATAATCAATCTCATGAGATTGTCTCTGATTACAGTTATGTCCATGAATCATTACTGGGGGACGCCCCGAAGTTTGAATTGATTCCAGAGAACAAAGAAATCTCTATGGATTGTGAAAGTTCATACGTGTTGATGGAAAGATCCTCCACGCATATTGATGATATATTCGCATATACGGTTGCTCGAGAGATTATAGAGCACGACGATATCGAACCACGCTCTATTGCAGAATGCCAAAAGAGAGCAGATTGGCCTCAATGGAGAGATGCTATCCGTCTTTGAATTAAATTCACCGGGCAAAAAGACAGGTATTTGGTGCGGTAGTGCTAACCCCACCGGTGTAAAGCACATAGGACATAAATGTGTATTTATCGAAAAGCGTAATGAGAAGAACGAAGTCTTGATATATAAGGCTCGCCTTGTGGCGCAAGGTTTCTCTGGCGCCACAGGATTGATTACGAAGAAACGTACTCTCTCTGTAATGGACGTCATAACGTTTCGTTACTTAGTCGACTTAGTTGTTTGAAGGACTTGAAATGCAACTTATGGATGTGGTTACCGCATATCTCTATGGGGATCTTGATACGAGATATTCATGAAAGTTTCAGATGGACTTCCATTGCCCAAATCAAGTAACTCTAAACCACGGAGTGCGTTTGCAATTCAGTTGAAACACTCACTTTACGGATTAAAGCAATCCGGGCGGATGTGGTATACCCGTCTAAGTGATTATTTGATTGGGAAGGGATATACAAATAATGAATTGTGCCCCTGCGTGTTTATAAAGAAAACAAGTTCTGGATTTGCTATTATAGCTGTCTATGTCGATGACATGAACATAGTAGGTACTCTTGATGAACTAAGAGAAACCGCAAGCTATTTGAAATCCGAATTTGAGATGAAAGATCTTGGGAAAAATCGAATGTGTCTAGGACTTGAACTAGAACATCGAGCTTGTGGAATATTAATCCACCCCGGTATGCATATGTCCATAAGATACTCAGGCAATTTAATATGGACAAAGTGCACCATGCTAGCACTCCCATGGTTGGTCGAACTTTAGATGTACATAAAGATCCATTTCGTCCAAAGGAAGATGGCGAAGATGTATTGGGAGCGAATATCCCTATCTAAGTGCAATAGGCGCATTATTGTACTTAGCACAATGTACTCGACCAGATATCTCATTCTCGGTGAATTTGTTAGCTAGATATAGCTCAGCGCCAACGCAGCGTCATTGGAATGGTATAAAGAATATCTTTAGATACCTAAAGGGAACCATTGACTTGGGTTTGTTTTATCCCTACGAAGACGAAAGGAGAGATGCTAATGTGATTGCGACTCCTTATACTGAAACCCCAAATAATGTTTTGGTTGGTTTTGCTGATGCTGGGTACCTCTCAGACCCACACAAAGGTCGATCACAAACTGGATACGTGTTCACTATCGGGAATACAGCGATATCCTGGAGATCGACCAAGCAAACCCTTGTGGCTACCTCCACGAACCACTCTGAGATCATTGCCCTACATGAGGCGGTTCGTGAGTGTATATGGTTAAGGTCTATCATTACACACATTCGAGGGACATGTGGTTTGAGTTCTACCACTGAAGAGCCAACTTGCATTTACGAAGATAATGCAGCTTGCATCGAACAGATGAAGCAAGGGTATATCAAGGGTGATAATACGAAACATATATCACCAAAGTTCTTTTACAATCAGCAACAACAATGTCTTCTAAACATTCAAGTTAGTAAAGTAAAATCTGACGAAAATGTGGCAGACTTATTTACTAAGTCATTACCTAAGTCCACATTTGAAAAACATGTGAGAAGTATAGGACTAAAGAAATTGTCCGAACTTCCGTGACTCCATCGGACTAAAGGAATTGTCCACTCCCATGATTGTATTAGACTAAAGAAATTGTCATGCATTAGGGGGAGCATCAAATGGTACGTTGAACTCTTTTCCTTCACCGAGGTTACTTTTTCCCACTGGGTTTTGTTACTCGAAAAGGTTTTTAATGAGACAATAATAATACCATAATTGCAAATCATGGAGAGATGTCGACATCAGGGGGAGCATCCAGAGATGCACTGATGACATCAAAGTGTGTTGTACTCTTTTCCTTCATCGAGGTTACTTTTTCCCACTGGGTTTTGTTACTCGAAAAGGTTTTTAATGAGACAACAAAAACACTAAAGATACAACTTCAGTTGAGGATATTCTTCTCCTTACAAGTGTTCAGGTTTTTGTGCGAAATATTTTTCCTGACACGGTTCTACAAAGGAGAAGAGTCCTGACAAGCGACACCATTTCAGAAGCTCAAGTATTTTTCTCCTTTGACCAGTTTTTCATCAACAGATGTTTTCTGGAAAGGTTTTGACAAAGCAGTTAGTTTATAATGGTGGTCATCCAAGGGGGAGTGTTGTAGGAACATGAGTGGGGAAATGTCTGACCACCACATGTGGAGACATGCATGTAAACTTCACTCTTTCTACTTGACACATGTAAGGTTTAGTCTTTTGCTAACCAACAAGTGTACAACATAACTCCCACTAGTGCATGTACTCTTTATGTATATAAAAGAGGAAGTAGACAACAAATAAGAAGTACTGATTTCCTTCTTCTCTTCTCTTTACTACTATATTCTCTCTTTTGTCTTACCATTCTACTTTATCAAATTAAGTAAAATAAAATGAAAGATAAAATAGAATTACTAACACAACATTACTATTACGACCTTAACTCACTAACATTTACATACCACTTGCCCATCACCCCACTACCAATTTTTCCAATTCATAAGTGCGATCTTTGGCTATCTTCTTAACACCATTGCCGCCTCTTACTAATAATCAAGAATGCTTTTACGTTTTGAGTTACGACTGGCATTTATGTTTTGAGTTACGACTCTCTTTCTCTCTCTCTTTAAACTAATCTCAAAACAACACCATCCTCCGGGGTGGTTTTCCACCGAAATACCAGTTTTGTAGCCGTTGTCAAGACCGTTATAACACCAAACCACCGGCAAATGGTCGGAATCTGAACGAAACCTACTGGAAAATAAAAATCAAACTCAGCTGTCAAAACAAATCAATACCCTCTTTGTAATCTTTTAAAGAGATAGGAAATGCGAACATAAACATCAAGTTCAAGCAACTCAAGACACCCCAAAATCTCTTTTACCAGCCACCGGAATCTCTGATCGGTAAATGTTTCAAACAAACAGAGACATTGAAGACACTAAGACACTAAAGATACTAAGATACTAAAACCCAGAAGACTCAAAAAAGCATCTAAGACTCCAAGACGAAACAAGAAAAGACCCAACAGATCTAGACTCCACAAGTTATCAAAGACACTTTTATCGACTTGCTGCTACGGAAGACTCCAATATTCTTGCAGATCCATTCATTCAGAAGATTAATTTTAACGAATCTCTGAGACTCATATTTTTCTTCTCGGAAGATTGATACTCTTTTCCCATCACATGCTTTTAATTTCATTTACCAAACCTGCCCCTCCTTTGCTTCATGTGTAGGCCTTGAATTAGTAGAGAGACACCCGTTACAGTTGAACTTGAATTAGAGTTAGCTCACATCTAAGTAGAAATTGGTGCTTACATCTTCCAATAATTGTTTGCTTTTTAGTCAATTTGGATTTATTTTGCTTGATTTACTTGCCCACTATCCACTGCCTTGTGTGATTTTTCTCGATTTCTTCTTTAATTGATTTTAAATCCCTGCAAATTCCATTATATATCTTTTATTTGTTTATTGTCTAAGCTCCCTGGTTTCAATTATATAGATCCTTTACCCTGATCCCGTTTCTAGTGATTATTAGTCTTCTTATTAAAAATTATCTTTTAAATAAGCCTATCATCTCCTATTTCATTACTCTCTGCTTGTACTAATTTCCCAACTAGTGTTAATCTTTTTTTACCCTTAAAGGTGTCCCTCCTGGAGACCGCTGCATATTACAGATTATCACCTGTTTGTGTTGGTGACTTCTACTGGGACATAAGGGTTCACAGAGATACTCAAAGAAATCATGTAACAGCTAGTTTGAGGACCTCTTATAAGGCACAGGTAAGTGCCTAAGACCCTTTGTCACAATGAGTATTCTTAATTGGAACTGCCGTGGTTTCGGTAAACCAGAGGCAGTTCGGGAACTTAAGGAGATTGTAAAAATTAAATCCCCTGATATCATGTTTATTTGTGAAACTATGTGTAATGTAAACACCACTTCAAGAAAATTTCGTTCTTTGGGTTTCCTCAATTCCACTATAATACCAGCTATTGGTAGGAAAGGGGATTGGGATTGGCTTGGAAGGATGGTTTCGACCTTAATGTCATCCATTCCAGCCAAAACGGTATAATTTGCTCTTCAAATTCATTTATAGCTAACACTAAGTGCATTCTGTACTTTGTGTATGGAGAGCCTAATAGAAATTTTAGGCGTGAGTTCTGGGCAAGGTTCATGGCCCAAAACTATGATCCTCTCATCCCCACCATCGTGGTGGGTGATTTAAACAACATTCTATTGCCCCAAGATAAATGGGGCAAGAGACCTGTTACTGAAAGTGATACTAATGATTTAGAAAATCTTATTAGTGCATGGGATCTTCGGGACATGCCTTTTACAGGTCCTGATTTTACATGGACCAATAAACAAGATGGTGATAATCTAGTGATGGAAAGAATCGACCGTGCCTTTGTTAATGGGATGTGGGAGAATTCATTCCCATATACTCACACACTCCACCTCCCCAGAATCAGTTCTGATCATTCCCCTATTTTGGTTTCTCTAAATCCTAGCATGGAGAATTTGCACAAGCCTTACCACTTTATGTCTATGTGGGTTAAGGATGATTCTTGTAAAACAATCATTGAACAAGCTTGGTCAATCAATGTTAGGGGTTCTAAAGCATTCCAACTCAAACAAAGATTGAACCATGCGAAAGAGAAATTGAAAAAGTGGAACAAAATTTCTTTTGGCAACATTAATCACTCTCTTCTTGAAACTAAAGAGAAAATTAAGGATACTCAAACTAACTCACCTTTGGATACAAAAAAGATATCTGAGCTTAATGATAAGTTAACATATTTGTATTCTCTTGAGGAGATCCTGTGGAAGGACAAATCAAGAGAACTTTGGTTAAATGAAGGTGATAAAAACATGCCTTACTTTCATAAGGCTACTTTGTTTAGAAGAAAGAGGAATAACATTTCTTGGATTAAAGCAAGAAATGGTACCTGGTTGACCACTAGAGAAGCTATTGGAGAAGAATTCATCTCATATTTCCAAGAGCTTTATAGTACATCTGGACCTACTGATCAGGAAATTGTGTTAGAAACCATGAAAACTAAAGTAACTAATCTAGACAATGAGAGATTAATGGCATCAATATCGATGAGGAAATCAAATTAGTTTGCATTCCAAATGGGGGCTAAGAAGGCCCCTGGACTGATGGGTTCAACTGGTTTATTTTACCAAACCTATTGGGATGTGGTGGGGAAAGTGTCACCCAAATGGTTAAGCAATTCTTTGACTCTGGTCATATCTTAACTCGATTCAACCATACTAACATTGCTTTGATTCCCAAGAATCCTATGGCTGATTCTGTTGATCAGTTTAGACCGATTGGGTTATGTAATTTTGCTTATAAAGTGATTTCTAAAACTATTGCTAATAGGATGAAGCCTTTGATGGATAGAGTGATCTCTCCAAACCAAAGTGCTTTTGTCCCAAAGAGGCGGAATGGCGATAATGTCATATTAGCTCATGAACTTATTCATACTATTAAGCAAAAAAAAGAAAGGGAAGGTGGGATACGCCGCCATTAAAGCTGGACATGTCTAAGGCATATGACAGGCTAGAATGGTCTTTTGTGGCCAAAGTCATGTCCAAACCTGAGGTTCCACCCAAAATGGATAAGACTCATTATGAATTGCCTAAGTTCTCGTATCTTATTCTATTATTCTTAATGGCAGTCAATGGGAAACTTCCCGGCTGAAAGAGGGTTAAGGCAGGGAGATCCCATGTCCCCTTATCTTTATATCATTTGCACCGAGGCTTTATCAACTTATATTAAACATCTAGAGGATTCAAAACTAGTGCATGGTATCAAATGTGCTAGTTCTGCTCCTCCAATTAGCCACTTGTTGTTTTGCGGATGATAGCTTGTTATTCACTAGAGCTACTATCCCCGAATTCCATTCAATAAAAGACTACTGCAAAAGTTTTGCAATGCAAGTGGTCAACAAATAAACTTTGAAAAGTCTCGGATTGTTTTTAGCGGTAAGGTACATCCGAGAAGCATATAAGAATTCTCATAAAAATACTCAACATCTCAATCTTAGCCTTGGAGAGAAGTATTTGGGTGCCCCAATTACATTCTAAGATTCAAAACCCCAGACTCATTTACCGCTTCTTAAAGTTTGTTGAGAAGAGAGTTAATGGTTGGCTAGTCCAATTTCTGTCCCAAAATTTGGAAAAACCACTTTGGTAAGGCATGTAGGCCAAGCCATGTCACTTTATCAAATGGCAATATTCTTAATTCAAAGAATATATGTCATAAAATTGACTCTCATTTGAATAGGTATGTGGTGGGGTGAAGACCCTAACTCTAAAAAGAGAAAACTACATCGATTGCTTTGGAGAACCTTTGCAAGTCAAAAGAGGAAGGGGGTCTTGGGTTTAGAACCCGGTGAGACCAATAACTTGGCCATGATGGCAAGAAGTGTTTGGAGGCGGTGGAAAACCCGCATTCCCTACTTGGACCCAGTGTTGAAAGCAAAATATTACCCCCGGTATGGATGTGCTTAATTCTAAGTGCCTGAAAAAGCCTCCTGGGCTTGGAAGTGTCTCCATCGTACCATGAGTAAGATTAAGCCCTTTATCTCATGGGTGGTGGGGAAGGAAATTTTATTGACCCTTGGTGTGACAATTGGATCCCTGGAAAAGGACTCTACACCAAAAACTAATACTAGTCTGATAAAAATCTTAGAGTCGGTGATTTGATTAATCATGATTCTAGAACTTGGGATCTGACAAAGTTAAGTGTTGTTTTTGATCAACCCTCGAAAGAGGAAATTGAACAAATCCCTCTCGATGTTGTACCCTCTAGAGATAGAAGGGTGTGGATACCATCTAAGGATGGTAACTTCAATACTAAATCTGCCTATTCTCGCCTAAATGTCGGTGGAGATAATTCTAACTCGATTTATGGATGGTACGTGTGGAAGTGCAAACTACACTGCAGAATTCAACTCTTTGTTTGGAAAGCTTTGAATGGAGCTCTTCCCGATTAGAGAAATTCTTCACAAACGTATTCATATATCGATTATAGTTGTCCAAGATGCAAATTTAAATTTGAAACAATCATGCACACCACAGTAACTTTGCAATTGCCTTACTAGAATATGGAGACTTGGAAATGTACAAACAAACCAGGTTTCAAAATTTCACTTTTCACCAGTGGGTTAGATTTTGGCTTCAGCTCCATCCTTATAAAGATGCGTCTGATAGAGCCGATAAATTCCCACTAATTGCGTGCTTGATGTGGTCCATCTGGACTAACCTAATGATTTAGTTCATAATGAGAAATCGGAAGAACCGATTTTTGCGGTTTTAGCAAGAGCAAAGTCAATGATGCTAAGCTATATTAAAACCCCATCGCTTCAGAGAATATCTGCAATCTCTTCACCGCAACTAGATTCATCTTGGGTGGTCCCACCTAAGGATTGGACAAAAATAAATACTGATGGTGCTTGGAACCCAAACTCTCCGAATGGAGGAATGGGTTTCATTCTTAGAGATTCAAACCATACATTTATTTATGCTCAGTCAACTTACTTGGTATGTTTCTCTGCCGAGAAGAAGCGGAGATTCGAGCAATCGGGAGATGCCTTGATGGTGGCTTTGGAAAAAAGGCTTGATAGAATCATTGTTGAGAGCGACGCTTTTGCTATTTTGGAACAAATAAACAAGAAGACCTTCATGGGAAATCAGAGAACCCACTGTCTGTTACATGACATAAAAACCTTAATTATCAAGTTTAAGTTTATCTCATTTGTTTTTGTTAACCGTGTTGCAAATGGAGTTGCTCACGATCTAGCTCAATGGGCTAAAACTAATGTAAGCCATATGGCTTGGACTGTGCCCCCTCTTTGGCTCCTACCTTCTTTATGTAAGGATCATAGGGATGGCAATGTGTAATTTCTCGGTCTATTGCTTATATAAAAAAAAAAAGAAAAAAATCATCTAGACACTAAAAAAAAACAAAAAAAAAAAAATGCTTTTACGAAAAAAAATTAATTCTGTGATGACTACTAACAGCAACATACGCCCAATCACTTGGTCTTTCTTCCAATTATTTTGCTGCTGTTTTTATTTCTAACGTTGATGGTTCTCTCATCATTCTTCTACCAAGCTCTTCACAGAAACCTTGCTGCTTCGTGCTAACTTGATGAAGGATTTCGATTTATTTTATTTCCGTTATTGGTATTAACTTCTTCTCCTCAATTTGAATTGATTACATAGGCAAATTTGATGTTCTTGTTGTTTTCATCTTTTTTAATTTTTGATAGAAATGAATTGAAGCCCTAAGCTGTAACACCCACAATTTGGATTTCTGGGAATTTGGTTCGAAAATTAACCATTTTGAAACCATAGATTGAGAAATGAAAATTTTGGGAATTTTATTAAAGCCCCAATTTGTGATGTTGATTGATAAAAATTGGTTGCTTTCTAGGGATTTCGTTAGTGAAAAGGGGATCTGGGATTGTTGGTTAGAAATGTTGAATTAATGGGATTTGGTAGTGAAGAAATGAGGTTTGCTGTGTTGAATTAATGGGATTTGGTAGTGAATAGGAATGGGTTTTTGGTTGAGTTTTTTTTTTTTTGGAAGAAATGAGGTTTGCTGTCGATGGTGGGTGTTGTACACTAATGAAGCTGGTAATTAGAATTGATGCTGTGAATGATGGGTTTGGAGTTCAGATTGGGAATGTGATGCTGCTGTTGTTGATTACAGTGATGAAGGAATGAACTAAAATGGTGGAATGGATGCTATAGTGAATCAAGAACATACAGGAAAGAGGGGATAAAGCAACAAGAAATACGAACGGTGATTATGAGTTTCGTTTGATTTCAGATCAATACAAAGCTGCCGAGAAGGAACAAGCTACCGATCTGGTTTAACTGAAATGAGTTGCGGCGGATGAATGAAAGAATTCTTAGATAGATGTTAGGGTTGATAAATGTATGCAGGGAATTAGGTTAATGAATGTTTGATCTTTGTCATCGGATTAATAATTTTATCTGAGTCGTTGGATTTTAGTCCCTTCTCAGGGATAGAATTGTAAACTCAGTATTTTAATTTTATAAAATTAATTAAGTCTGACTATAAACGGTCAACTCAGGTCAACTTCCAGTTCAGGTACCCAGGCCTAACGTTGGGCAAATGTTAGACTAAAACCTAGTGTTGGTCAAAACCGGAGTACTAAACTCCAATTATCCCTTTTCGTTTTATCTAGTTTAGCTAGCAGTCACGAAGAAGTTAAACAATCGTCATTCTTGGTTTTTCTGTATTTCTCTGCTGATGACATTTTGAGTATTAATGAATGATTCTTTGTTTTTGAAAACGAATGAAATGCATGAAGATGAATTAACATTTGGGTTCTTGAGCTTTTATGGAATGTAAGGTACAACTTTTAAATGTTTAATGGAGGACCTACTTTGCTGGCATTTTTGAGGCGGCGCCAAAAGAATTGAGGCGATTTTTTTATTCCAAACTCATAGACAAGGTTATGGGATGTCCAAATTTGCGGAGATTACCATAGTATCCTTATACAATCGGTAACTAAGGTGGTGGTATTATATACCGATTATGAGTATTCTCAATGTTGTGGTCGTTAGCAATCGGTAGATAGGAAGTTCATAAATAACTTCTTAACCTACCGATTATTCTAGTTCCCAAATTCGAAAAAATTAAAATTTCGACAAAAATTCATTTTGGGGCAACCTATAATCGGAAGGTTATAAGTAATCAATCCTACCGATTATGATAGATTTCAAAATCCATTACATGAAGGATTATAGAAAAAACTCATTGTGGGGCAACCTATAATCGGAAGGTTATAAGTAATCAATCCTACCGATTATGGTAGATTACAAAATTCATTACATGAAGGATTTTAGAAAAAACTCATTTTGGGGCAACCTATAATCGGAAGGTTATAAGTAATCAATCCTACCGATTATGGTAGATTTCAAAATTCATTACATGAAGGATTTTAGAAAAAACTCATTTTTAAGGGCAACCTATAATCGGAAGGTTATAAGTAATCAATCATCTGATTATGGTAGATTACAAAATTCATTACATGAAGGAGTTTAGTAAAAACTCATTTTGGGGCAACCTATAATCGGAAGGTTATAAGTAATCAATCCTACTGATTATGGTAGATTTTCAAAATTCATAACATGAAGGATTTTAGAAAAACTCATTTTGGGGCAACCCTATAATCGGAAGGTTGTGTAATCTATTTATCTTAGATTATGGCTACGGCCAAAACACGAACCGAGATGGTTATGGCTACAATCGGGAGTGTGTTATCTCACAATAATACACAACATAATCGGATAATACTTAGATTATTATTTAAAACTACTGGATTATGGTTTTGGCTCTGATTAGCAGAAATATCCACACATTAATCGGTAACTCTTGAGTTTATAGTTGCTCTAGATTATTTTTTAACTACTGGAATTGGGGTGTTGGTTCTGGATTATATAGGGCATATTAAAAATATGTACACATTAATCGGTAACCTACAAAATATATATATACTTACTGATTATTGATTAACTACCGATTGTTATGTTTGCTAAAGAAGCTATAAAAGGGCATATTAGCCATTTCGAAAAATCGGGGATAAGGGGTAGCTTAGATTTACGCTTGGGTGACCTTTTTTGTCATTTTGTGTCGCCCCTAATTCTTTTGGGGTCGCCCCTAAAAATGCCAGGCTACTTTGAGCTAACTGTACCATGTTCTTTGTTGAGTTGATTGAGGTCATTTCTAAAGAACAAATCAGGGGTAGAGGAATTGAGACAACGATTTTTATCAGTAAACGTCAATATATGATATGTATTCCCGAATTTTTACAAGTTCTTGAATAGGCCATTGGTTCACCTGCAACAAGATTGTCGTTGGTTTTTCAGTTTTCAAATGCATCATATTTCTTGTGCAGGTTCTATTATAATTTGCAATTCGAAAGTATAATATCAATCTTAATCTTACTCTAATCTTACTCGATCAGATTAATTAAATGTGGGAACCATCTGTTGAAAGAATAACTAAATAATGGTCACATATAAAGATTCAATAGCCATTTCTTAAAATATTTCAATTGTTTTAGCTTTTGAGAGGAATATTTCAATTGTTTCAGCTTTTGAGTACCTCTCAGACTATGGTGCTGATCTCAACTTGTCGACAACTTGACTCCCTTGAGAGAACGATACAATGTCACCAGTCTTCCTTAATGGTAATTAAATTGAATCAAGACTAAAAAGTAATTGAGCAATAAAACATTACAATACAACTTTGTCATATATATCATGGAGATTGGAGACTGTGAAAATGACCATACTACCCCAATCGGAAATAGGTAAAGTAAATGTTAAAGATTATGAAAATAACCATATTACCCTTATTGGAAAAAGTATAATAAATATTATGGAGACTGTGAAAATGACCATACTACCCTTATCGGAAATAAGTAAAGTAAATGTTACAGACTATGAAAATGACCATATTACCCTTATTGGAAAAAGTGCAATAAATATTATGGAGACTGTGAAAAAAACCATACTACCCTTATCGGAAATAAGTAAAGTAAATGTAACAGACTATGAAAATGA
>JAJJWW010003180.1:0-75040 GCA_023531295.1 Papaver armeniacum | reverse complement strand
TAATTCTATTTTCCTGTGTAAATATTTCATGAACTCAATCAATAAATATTCTTGATCTTACATCTTTCAATGGATTAATTAAGCAAAATTGAGTAAGGGGTGTAGTGTGGGATTTCCCGCAACTACAATACTTAAGTAGCCGGACTGAGTTTGGGTTCGCCAAAATTTGATGCGTGTCGTAGGTGCAATCAAATTAATCAATGTTTCCACTCAATTAAAAATAATATAATGGAAGTCAAGTTCGTTCCCACGAGGAGCAAAAGATCTTAGTTGTAAAAGTTGTCACGAAAGGGGGGTGTAAAAAGCAAAAGAAAATAAACAAAACAATTAAAATCGAAAGTTGAAAGTTGAAAGATGAAAGCAATAAGAGAGACAAGATCAAGGAATCCTTCTTCGTTACGAAACAATGATTAAAGTTATGTTCTTTTCTACTTGTTATTAGTCACAGATTATCACCAACCGTAGGATAAACAGTGCACGCTTAGCTAGCCCCCAAAATCCCTAATTTCACCGAGTAACAGTCCGCTTAGTTATCAGATTCTATTCAAAAGAACCACCCCGAGGTTCGCTTACAAGATGTAATTCCCCGTAATGCATTAAGATTTATGAATTTAGGTTTAGTACTAGTAGTTAAACTGGTTCGCTTGGTCCACTTTCTAGCGTTGTTTCTACACACAATTGCTCCACGGAATCCCTCCGCAAGGTCTCGTGTTTTCTACTTGTGTAAAGTGTCGAGAACGATTACGTATTCCCTAACTTATACTAGATATAGATCAATTAACAAATTAATTTAGCGTGCACTCCAAACAATCTATCAATCAATCATGAATGTCTTTAAGATCACTCCTATTAGTAAAAACAATCGATAATCATGTGAAAAATCTCAAGATAGAATTGAAAACAAAAACTCAAATCATGTTAAGAACTAGGAATTCATCCTCAATCAATAAGAAAATTAGCTACTCATGTTTTTTAAATTCACACAAATAATAATAATTAAAAGAAGAATTTTCAAATTCACACAAGTAATTAAAAAGAAAATCTTAGAAAAGCAAGCAAAAACACAAGTGTTGTGTGTGTAGAGAGTGTGTAGAGAGGTTGTAGAAAACTTCTCTATTTATAGGCTTCAATATTCTCCAAATCTTCCAAGGAATAGAATCCTTTTTCTTTTGCAATTCAATTTCCAAATCCAAGCTTTTCTCAACTCTTCCACCTTCTCTTTCCAAATTTGAGTCCAATTCTCCATCCAATTCCAAGCCCAAGTCTTCACACCCATGAGAGAAGTCCATAGAAAATTCTGAATTTTTGCTCGCCGGAAAATCGATTGTGGCCGAAACCGACCTAATTGTCACCGCCGCCACCAAAACTTTCTCCGTCGAGGGAATATGCGACGGAATATTCCGTCAGTCCTCCGTTAGGACTAACGGTCAAACTAGTCAACTGTTAGTCAACGATCCAACTCGGGTCAACTGCCGAGTCAAAACGATTCAATGATCCAACTCAGTCTTGCACAGGCCATTGCAACCTTGCACGGGTCGATGTTGTGATGCACAATGATTGTGCTTCAGCCATGATGGCTGCCTGAAGACCTGTGATGCACCATCATCACCAACTCCAGCCCTGTAATTCTTTGTACCTCAGCTTTTCATACTTGCCATTGCAACAATATCCCTGATGTCAAGACTCCATTTGCTCTCCCATTCACTGAGCTGCACACATTCTCCTACCAGAACTCTGCAGCTCCTTTCAACCAAAGAGCTACCGCTTTCTCACCTATACCAACCCATTCTAATCTCGTAGCTGCAATTCTATCGAACCATCATTTCTTCATTGTCACTAGCACACACATTGTGCTCACACTCCAAGCCACGATACCACGGCTCCAAATCCTCCCCGTTAATCTTCCATGGCCTCACTCCGCCTGTGACAACAGACTCTCCGCACCACCATTACCTCAGTCCTGCCATTGCATTCACCAATACCCACTGCAACACACAAACTTCCCATTGTAACTCCAGCTGCTACTTGAGTACCAGCTTAGGCTTTTGCTCAAGCTTAGCACCTGACACCACCAATACCAAATACCACCTCCTTCACACACTCATACTTCCCTGTGACAAATTCATCCTAACATACATCTACTTCAATTCACTCAACACAATTGCCTTGCTGCTTTGTTCTTCATTTCCCAAATCGACAGCCACAGCAACAAATGTTCTTCCTGAATCTGAACCACCAACAAAAACCCATCCTGTTGCTTCTTAGGCTGAGCTGAACATTTTGCAGCATCGTCTTCTCCTTCCTATCTCCATCTGCTACGCACAAATACCTCAAAACTACCGCACAATCTTTCAACTGTTTTTCCCTTGCGTCAATCAAATTCTAGTTCGAATTAAACCCATCATTATTCTCGATCTCAGGTTCATTCTCGATCAACACAGCTACCCATTTTAGATTCAACACAGTCACATTCCTCAGATCCCCTTTTTCTCCGACAACATCAAAACGAACCCTTGTCATTATTCTTCGTCTGCTATTCATGGCAGCAGCCATCATCCTCTTTATCTCTCAAAATCAGCTCCTCAATCTTTCAATTTCTTTGCCTAATTTTCGATTTGGTCTCGGCAAGAACTCGCTTTTCTCTCTCAATTTCAGAGAAATGGGAAATGTGATGAATGAGAGGAATTCTCTCATGTAGGGTTGTGGGTTGGATCTGGTACACCCCCGGATAAGTCCACCCCCAGACTGGGTGCTTTTAATGAGTGGTCACTTCCGATAGGGGCTAACCAAGTTGGCAGTCCCTTAACCTCGATTGAGCTCCAGATAGCACATGCATGTAAAATGACCTTTTTGCCCTTTTGGCTCAAATTGGGTGATTTCTTCTTCTTTTCCTCCGTGCGACTCCAAAGTAGCTATAAAACTCAAAACAAGCGTAAAATACATAATTTACAAGAAAAATAGCAAAGAAAGCATAAACTACTAGATAGTAAATTAGGTGTATTCTACACCTATCAAATTCCCCCACACTTAGACTTTGCTAGTCCTCGAGCAAATCAAACTAAAAACTCACAACTTCAAAGCGTTCAAGCGTCACAAGCATCCAAAGAGTTATGAGGACATAGAATTTCTGCATGCTAGTAATAAGAAGTTAGAAATACCAAAGAACATATTCTCATTCTTAAATGTTGAGTGAGAAATAATCACACCATAATGAGAGAACGCGTGTTTGAGAAACGATCAATAAGCATTTCGCCTCGACTTCTGCCTCACCAAAAAGGATTTTATGATAATTGCACTCAAAAAGACTGACTTTTTTATGGTTCTCACATGTGTGCAGGTAGGAATGAAGAGAGAATTCCCGCAACACGTTGAATGGTGGGAAGGACAACTTCCGAAATATTTTTAAAAACCCACATCTTTTAATATTTTGAAAACCATTTTTCTGACGATCTCTACGAAAGGAAATCAACCATTATTATCGAGGATGAGATTACTTACTCACCTTCACATCCGATCGCCAATTATGATAACACCACTCTCACGGCATCCAATAGAAACGTCTTCCGCTTCTCGTCTTTAACTTCTTGGTCTTCGTCTTCGGTTTCAACTATTGATGATAAACCCTCGAATTTCATAAATCCTTGACAATTTATAACTCTTTACCTTGAAATCCTTGTCGCTTGAAACTTCCTTATATATTTTCCTTCCCCACGGCTTATAAAAACAAAACAAATATTTCTCTTGTTTTTCTCTCTCTTTTTTTTTTTTTTTTTTTTTTTTTTTTTTTTTTTTTTTTTTTTAACACAAGAGAAATTAAATACAAAATAAACCATGGCCGTGGAAGAAGTATTTTACCGCTTGATTCTTCACAACTTGTATCGTCTTTGAAATCATAAACTTTCAAAAATTCTCACCTTTTAATTTTCTTCGCTTTCATGAATAAGTCTTCATACTTGGATATAGAATTACCTCATTGTAGTGTAAGTCCTCAACATATATGTAAAATCCGCTCATTTGTATGTTGCTTTTACTTGTATTTGAAATTTGCTCTTTTTCTCATTCCGTTGCTTGTAAACCTTAAACTTTTCCAACTTTCCTTGTAGATTTTGATGTCGCTCCTTGTTGATGATGAATGTGTTTCTATGGATCCGTTGTTGTCGCGAGAGAGAATGGTGCTAACTGCAAATCGAACTACAAGAAGGAAGCTTTCATCTATAGACGTCACCCTCATGATTGACAAAATTAGCACTCAAGAGATCAAAGAGTAGTGCTTCTATTGGTGGGAGGTTGGGTAGCTCACCATTCTACCCGGAATTTACGTACGGTGACACACACTCAAAAGACGCTCTTTAGTAGATGGAAAATTTCTGGTCGGTGCCTCACATGATATGAATACGGGTAGTCTCCACTAATGATTGATCAAGAACTCTAATAACGCACTTCTCCCTCCCACCAATTCGCATCACCGGCATGATTAAATCCATTATTTAACACTCAAACAAACAAGAAATCCGAATGTAGTTCTCTAACATTTCCAAGTTCAATTATGTCGGTCAAAATCTCTATGTAAACATACCTAGAAGTATGCTAATGACTCTAAAATCTTTAAAAGTTGGAGTTTTTAAGTAAAACTTTTTTTTTTTTTTTCAAAATTTTTTAATTTTTTTGTAATTTTTGTTTTAAAATACATGCTTAACCACTCCCCCACACTTAAACCTTACATTGTCCTCAATGTAATTGAATCCTCCTAGTAAAGTCAAGGTGGGAAATTGTAACATGATATGGAACAAGAAAAAGAAATAACAAAAAGCAAAAGGATAAGAAATACAAAACCTATGGGTTGCCTCCCATTAAGCGCTTGTTTTAAAGTCGACTGCCCGACTTAGCTCTTGCAAGATTCATTCCCCATATACTAACAATCGGAAAATTTGAGGATCCACCCATAATACTGTTTTGCAAACAATAACTCCATACAAATGTTAGCACAAGAAAATAATAATGATGTTATCGCTCGATAGAAATTTCCCCCACACTTATTCTCGTCCACACTCGGAAGTGTATAAAGAACATAGAATTAGGAATTTCCATGTATTCCTCTTGGCAAACCACATAGTGTTAGAATCAAGTGTTTCCAATGGTGGATATCTAGAAACAAAATCATCCAAAAATACTTTCAAGCACATACATTCAAACCAATAAGAGGTAAAGGAGAAGAATCAATATGCAAAGGGTTAGACAAACCTTGCACAATCTCTTGTATTATAGAATCCTCTTCATCCTTAAAAATTCAAGTGAATTACTTACCTCTTGTATATCGTGGTCCTCTATTAAACCTTGCAACCATTCTTCGTCGTTTTCTACCTTAACCAAAGTCTCGGTATCATCATAATCATTAGCAAGTTCAATTGGGTCTTCCACAAAATCAATGAATGTGGTTTCATCCTCTATAATCTCTTCAACATTCTCATCATCGGAATCGGGCCATTCTTCTCTCATATAATCTTCCTCGGTATAAATTGTAAGATCTTCTTGTGAGGGTGTTACTTCGTTTACAACAATAGGTAAGTGATATCCAAACTCCTCCTTTTGAATAGGTGAAGGATCGTTATTATGATCCGGAGTTGGAATAACTTCCTCATCGTTGCAACGTTCATACACTTCCGCGGACTCCCATCTTTCCTTAAGAAAGTTTTGCCAAGCAATAAATGCATCTTCCTCAAGCTCTTCCTTTTGAATAGGTGATTGATCATTATTAAGATCAAGGCTCGAGTAATCTACACTAGCGTCATCAAAAGTCTCCAAAGGTTGGTTAATTTGTTCGTATATTTTCTCCGAATTCCTTTGAATTTCTCGATGTGGTTCCTCCCAAACATAAGGTTGCTGGTCTTGTAGTGATTCTTGCAACTTTTGTTGAAGATCCCCAATCATGGCCAACATCTTATCTCGCAAAACTAGAGAATTTCGATCATAAACAAAACTATCCTCCCATCCTTGTGATTGTCCACTTACATACCCGTCATAAGGTTGTTGATATGTATGAGAATACCCATAATGTTCTGTAGGAATTTGATCATAGCCAAAAGATTGGTTTTGATTGTATCCTAAGGATGGTTGGAAGTTATCATAAAGTTGAGGTTGAAAACCGTATTGATTGTTGTAATATGCTTGCTCTTGTCCACCGTACATGGAAAACCTAAGACCAAATAAGATTCAAAAACCAAGTTAGATACGGAATAGAATCCAACAAAGCAAGAATAAAGCAAAAAGAAAAATAAAAACAACTAAAATCATCCGCCGCTCCCCTAAGAATGCGCCAAAATTTGATGCGTGTCGAGGTGCAATCAAATTAATCAATGTTTCCACTCAATTAAAAATAATATAATGGAAGTCAAGTTCGTTCCCACGAGGAGCAAAAGATCTTAGTTGTAAAAGTTGTCACGAAAGGGGGTGTAAAAAGCAAAAGAAAATAAACAAAACAATTAAAATCGAAAGTTGAAAGTTGAAAGATGAAAGCAATAAGAGAGACAAGATCAAGGAATCCTTCTTCGTTCTAAACAATGATTAAAGTTATGTTCTTTTCTACTTGTTATTAGTCACAGATTATCACCAACCGTAGGATAGCAGTACGCTTAGCTAGCCCCAAAATCCCTAATTTCACCGAGTAACAGTCCGCTTTAGTTATCGATTCTATTCAAAAGAACCACCCCGAGGTTCGCTTACAAGATGTAATTCCCCGAATGCATTAAGATTTATGAATTTAGGTTTAGTACTAGTAGTTAAACTCGGTTCGCTTGGTCCACTTTCTAGCGTTGTTTCTACACACAATTGCTCCACGGAATCCCTCCGCAAGGTCTCGTGTTTTCTACTTGTGTAAAGTGTCGAGAACGATTACGTATTCCCTAACTTATACTAGATATAGATCAATTAACAAATTAATTTAGCGTGCACTCCAAACAATCTATCAATCAATCATGAATGTCTTTAAGATCACTCCTATTAGTAAAAACAATCGATAATCATGTGAAAAATCTCAAGATAGAATTGAAAACAAAAACTCAAATCATGTTAAGAACTAGGAATTCATCCTCAATCAATAAGAAAATTAGCTACTCATGTTTTTGAAATTCACACAAATAATAATAATTAAAAGAAGAATTTTCAAATTCACACAAGTAATTAAAAAGAAAAATCTTAGAAAAGCAAGCAAAAACACAAGTGTTGTGTGTGTAGAGAGGTGTGTAGAGAGGTTGTAGAAAACTTCTCTATTTATAGGCTTCAATATTCTCCAAATCTTCCAAGGAATAGAATCCTTTTTCTTTTGCAATTCAATTTCCAAATCCAAGCTTTTCTCAACTCTTCCACCTTCTCTTTCCAAATTTGAGTCCAATTCTCCATCCAATTCCAAGCCCAAGTCTTCACACCCATGAGAGAAGTCCATAGAAAATTCTGGAATTTTTGCTCACCGGAAAACGGGATTGTGGCTTAATCCGACCTAATTGTCACCGCCGCCACCAAAACTTTCTCCGTCGAGGGAATATGCGACGGAATATTCCGTCAGTCCTCCGTTAGGACTAACGGTCAAACTAGTCAACTGTTAGTCAACGATCCAACTCGGGTCAACTGCCGAGTCAAAACGATTCAATGATCCAACTCAGTCTTGCACAGGCCATTGCAACCTTGCACAAAGCCGAGATCTTTGTGATGCACAATGATTGTGCTTCAAAATGATGGTCGCTCAAGACTGTGATGCACCATCATCACCAACTCCAGCCCTGTAATTATTTGTACCTCAGCTGTTCATACTTGCCATTGCAACAATATCCCTGATGTCAAGACTCCATTTGCTCTCCCATTCACTGAGCTGCACACATTCTCCTACTGCAACTCTGCAGCTCCTTTCAACCAGTAGCTACCTGCCTTTCTCAGCTATACCAGAACCCATTCTAATCTCAGAGCTGCAATTCTATCGAACCATCATTTCTTCATTGTCACTAGCACACTCATTGTGCTCACAGACCCAAGCCACGATACCACGGCTCCAAATCCTCCCTGTTAATCTTCCATGGCCTCACTCCAGCTGTGACAACAGCTCTGCACCACCATTACCTCAGTCCTGCCATTGCATTCAGCTCAATACCCACTGCAACACACAGCTTCCCATTGCAACTCCAGCTGCTACTTGAGTACCAGCTTAGGCTTTTGCTCAAGCTTAGCACCTGACACCACCAATACCAGCTACCACCTCCTTCACACACTCATACTTCCCTGTGACAAATTCATCCTAACATACATCTACTTCAATTCACTCAACACAATTGCCTTGCTGCTTTGTTCTTCATTTCCCAAATCGACAGCCACAGCAACAAATGTTCTTCCTGAATCTGAACCACCAACAAAAACCCATCCTGTTGCTTCTTAGGCTGAGCTGAACATTTTGCAGCATCGTCTTCTCCTTCCTATCTCCATCTGTTACAGCTCAAAACTACCGCACAATCTCAGCTCGTTCTTTCCTGTCTGAATCAAATTCTAGTTCGAATTAAACCCATCATTATTCTCGATCTCAGGTTCATTCTCGATCAACATAGCTACCCATTTTAGATTCAACCACAGTCACATTCCTCAGATCCCCTTTTTCTCCGACAACATCAAAACGAACCCTTGTCATTATTCTTCGTCTGCTATTCATGGCAGCAGCCATCATCCTCTTTATCTCTCAAAATCAGCTCCTCAATCTTTCAATTTCTTTGCCTAATTTTCGATTTGGTCTCGGCAGTAAACTCTGCTTTTCTCTCTCAATTTCAGAGAAATGGGAAATGTGATGAATGAGAGGAATTCTCTCATGTAGGGTTGTGGGTTGGATCTGGTACACCCCCGGATAAGTCCACCCCCAGACTGGGTGCTTTTAATGAGTGGTCACTTCCGATAGGGGCTAACCAAGTTGGCAGTCCCTTAACCTCGATTGAGCTCCAGATAGCACATGCCTGTAAAATGACCTTTTTGCCCTTTTGGCTCAAATTGGGTGATTTCTTCTTCTTTTCCTCCGTGCGACTCCAAAGTAGCTATAAAACTCAAAACAAGCGTAAAATACATAATTTACAAGAAAAATAGTAAAGAAAGCATAAACTACTAGATAGTAAATTAGGTGTATTCTACACCTATCAGTATGCAAACGGGTACACATACTTCCAAACACAGCAGAAATTCCCGGACCCAAACCCTTCGCCAGTACGCGTACGGGTATGTGTACTTAGGCACTCGGAATTTCACAACTAACAGGTACGCATACGGGTATGCATACTATAGTTCTGGTCATGGATCACATATATGCAAAAACACATACTATGTTTATAATCCAATGATGGTTAAGTGTTTTAAACGCTATTTCAATCATTGAAATATTCTTAGAGGATGACAATAGTTGTTTTCACGAACTATTAGCATCAACCCAATTTTCAAGTTATTGAAATAATTATTATGAAACATTCCAAGTCTACATCAAATGATTGTATCACACAAACCATGTAAGATGTTACTCGGAGATTTTCACATGATCATCTTTTGACTTTCGTCAAGAATATAAGATGAACTTGGTTGAAGCGAAAGCTTACTTATCACTGACTAATAATGCATATTTCTTGGCCATTTTGTTGTCTTTGTCACATCTCAAATGCTTTAATGTTTTATTTTAAGTCAAATTATGCGTTTTGCGTGTCGGGTATCAATAATCCTTTTTATTGTAAATATTGATAATTAGTCTTTGTTTGCATTTGTAGGAGAATAAGTAGTATGGTCGATGGATAAAGATGACACAGAAACTGGAAATATTGGCAGTGAATAGAAGGATTTGCAATTGTGTTGTTGGGCTAAGAAATGATGATGATATCAAATAATGGGCCAAAGTTCAGAAATCAATTCTGCTCACGTTTGGGAAATTAAATGGAAAGGAAACCAAGCCCAGAGTAGCCGTTGCATGCTGTAGTTTTAGGTTTTGGGTTTATTTCAATGTTTGTTCTGTTCTAAAATCTTTGCTAGGGCAGAGATGAAACCCTTTAATAATTAGAATTTTTTTATTTGATTTTACTTGTTCTTCTTCATGGAATTTTATTGACAAACACGTCTTAATTTCTGAATTTTTTCAATTTGCTTTCACCTTGTATGTCAAGCATCCAGGTAGTTTGGTTAATTCTTTGTCAAAATTCAAGCCTATGTGAACTGATTTTAGTTCAATCTTTGATTACTTGTGCCTTAGAAAGACAAATAATGCTAGGGATTGACATATTAACCGAGGTTTTTAAATATTGCAGGTTTAATTCAATCCTATGTTAATATTGTACGTTTCTAAGCCTACCAAGTTTTTGGCGCCGCTGCCGGGGAGTTGGCAAACGGTGTAGTCAGAATATTAGGTTCTGTTTTACTAGTTTGTAGTTAGGATTTGTAAATAGTGCATTTTTTCTTCTTATTGAATTTTCTTAGTTATTCTTATCTTAGTCTGTTCATTTTGTTTTCATTTTCGTCCGTAGCTTCTAGTTAAGTACATTTTATAGCTTGTCGTCTAATACTTTTTTGTGTTTTGTTTGTACATATCTGAATTAGTTTTTTTTGTTGTTGTTGTTTCCGTACTGTAGCATGTTCATTTTGGTTTAGTGTTTGTCCTGTAACCTATTTTTTTATTTCAGTACATATAGATTAGCCTTGCATTTTGTTTTGTTACAGTCAGTAGTAATAGCCTTAGCTTTCTGTAGTAGCATAAATTAGTCGTTGTTAAACATTGTCCTGTAGCTAATTTACTGCTTAGTCTGTACATCGTTTGCATAGGAATTAATAGCTCGTCTTCGCATCTCATAATTTTGTTATTAATATGGTTGTTGTTCATAGAATATCCGTGTGGTATTTGTTTCCTAAATAGTTAGTAATATATTGGGACTGTACATATGAAAATTTGTTGTCCCCTCTGCTTTATTTGTCTATCCAGTAGCTTATTGTTTTAGTGTTCTAGCCAGTGGCTTGTTGTTTTAGTGTAGCTTTATTTGTCCTGTAGCTTTTGGATTTTGTACATCCTTGAGATTTCTTTTAGTAGGAAATACCAATTGGTCCTAGAAATAATATATTAGGATGAGTCTAGTCCATTTGACCCAGTCAAATGTCTGTTTGGTCCTATTTGGTAATATAAATTATAGTTTGGTCCTAAAAATTATTGTTTGGTCCTACGCTGATGTCATGGATGATGTAAATGTCACCTTGTAGTGGCAGAAATACCCTTTTGGATAAGGACCATATATATAGTCAAAAGGTAAGAGAGATGGAATCATTCTCAGATTTACTTTCTCTCTCTTTTTTTCTAGATCTAGTTTTTCTTTTCCTCTCAAATATTTTTTCTAAGGTTTTAATTTTGTGGAAACAAGATGATGAAGATGAAGATGATGAAGATGATGATGATGATAAAGATGGTGAAGATTATGATGATGATGATGATAATGATGATGAAGATGATGAAGATGAAGATGATGAAGATGATGATGAAGATGATGAAGATGAAGAAAGATGATGATGATGAAGATGAAGATGATGATGATGATGAAGATGAAGATGATGAAGATGATGATGAAGATGATGAAGATGATGAAGATGATGATGATGAAGATGATGATGATGAAGAAAGATGATGATGATGAAGATGATGATGATGAAGATGAAGATGATGAAAGATGATGATGATGAAGATGATAATGATGAAGATGATGATGATGATGATGATGAAGATGATGATGATGATGATGATGATGATGAAGATGATGAAGATGAATATGATGATGATGAAGATGATGAAGATGAACAAAGATGATGATTTTGTGGATAAGGACCATATATAAAGATGATGAAGATGAAGAAAGATGATGATGATTTTGAATGTTGAAGATGAAGAAAGACGATGAAGATGATGATTTTTTTTTCTTTTTAGGTTTTTATATAGACTTCATTCCCAGGAATGAAGTCTGTTTTTTTAGCTTTTTGTATGGACTTCATTCCTGGGAATGAAGTATGTTTTTTTAGCTTTTTGTATGAACTTCATTCCTGGGAATGAAGTCTGTTTTTTTAGCTTTTTTGTATGGACTTCATTCCTGGGAATGAAGTCTGTTTTTTTAGCACGGAAGAACTCCTGCAAAAAAAAAATTAACACGGAAGGGTATTTTTGTCTATTTAAATATTTTTAAATAATTATGGACCAAACAGTAAAGGTGTTTGACCAAAGGACTAAACAGACATGGGCCCACTTAAAAAAGGACCAAACGATATTTTTCCCTTTCTTTTACTGTTTTAGCTTAACTTAGCTATAATCCCATACAGTTTGTATATAGTTTTTAGTCATTCGGTTTATCTTCACATAATTACATCTTATTAGTTTTCTTTCCCACTTATAGATTGTCTTAGCTTCACGTCATTTGCAGGTCCTTAGTAGATTGTGTTCTGTAACTTTTAGTTTCATTTATTTTGTTTTCCGTTAATTAGTTGCGTCCTGCCCATTTTTCTTTTATTAAGATTGTTCATGTAGCTAACACTTGTGTTATTTAGTGTACCTTTGTTAGTCAATTGACAGTAGTACAAAGTTGTCGCCACTAAGTAATTCACCATTTTATTTCCTGTTTTTAGTAATAGCTTTAATGTATTTACTTCCTTGTTTTGTAAATAAATTTCGGAGAACTGAATTTTCTTTTTGAGCTTATCAGGTGCTTGTGAAGATGCAATTCAAGCTAGGGAGGAAGAAAGGGGAGAGAAGCAAATCAGAATTGTTAGTCTACTCCCGGTTGTTGCCGGAGGATCTTAAGAGATTGGTGGATGACTAAGGAGTAAAAGGAGAAGAGATAATGTCTTTACTCCCGGTTTTATACTGGAGGCAAGTCTCACAACACTTTGAGATGAATTCATTTGGTTGCTATAGGGCCTAAACGGTTTTAATATTTGATATGCAAAAATGCTTCATTTCTGTTAACAACTGCGAGCTGGCCACTCGTTGAGTTAACCACGACATCATTTCTAAATCAAATAGAAACCATCTAGGACAGGTAGGCTTTGTTAGGCAGACGATGTATACACCTTTGGTAAAATATTTGAACTAGAGAAGCAAGAACTATTGTCAACACCTGAGAGTACCAATGTTAGTTTAGTTTTGTATTTTTTTTTTTTTAATAAAGGATAAACTAATTAGTTTGTATATCTGTGTTTAGGACTGTTTTTGTATATATATTTTGCATCATTCTATTTAGGATTTATTAGTAGCATTTAGGGTACTAGTTGTTCCATTTTATTTTATTTAAAAAAAAAGAAAGAAAAAAAGATGATTTGTGCTTCTAGTTGTTCCATTTTAGGGTACTGTCACTGTGCATCATTCTGTTTAGGATCTGTTAGAAGCATTTAGATTAATTAGATTCATTTCATTTTTGTTTATTTAAAAAAAAAATGTCAGGATATTGGACTGGTGTTAGGGATCTGAAATCATCACATAAATCGATTAGAGACCTTGCAAATGAGCATGATTCATGGTATGAGTTTCCAGTAGACCATGATGTTAATAGTTATAGGAATTATGACAGGCCTTTTTGACATTTTCAAGGTCCTGAGCTATAATATATAGACCCTAATGACTATTCACACATGTATCATTCACCACAGTGTGAACATGAACATTTTTGTAGTCCCCGACTCACAAATTCATCATCTCTGGATCATCTAATCAGTCGTGTTGAAGCGTTGGAGGCGCGCGAGTCTGGGAAATTTGTTGCGCCCAAGCCATTTAACCGAAGTGAAGTCGTTGGGTGTGTTGTGTGCAACAACCCAAATCATATAGCCCAGCACTTCCTGTAGTGCATGCTCTTAAGCAGTCTAGAGTATACCATACAAATTATTTTTATCAAATACATGAAAACAACCGCTACTCACAGACTTGTGACCTAGAGTACATAGATGACCCAAATTTTGCATAGACTGAGGGCCATCTCCAAGGTAATCCATATGGAAACACTTCTGAATTTCTATGTTTTAGTGACCCTCATGAACAGTCATGTGCTAAATACCCATCTGAAATGAGGACACCCTCTGTTGAAGATCCTACTCCCCTTGAACAACTTAATATGCTTTTAAAAATGAATTTGGTTCATTTACAAAATGAGGGAAGGGAGAAGTGTCTAGATGAATTGTTTGTTGATCCTAATGAATTAAATTGTGAAAATAGTGTTTCTTTTCCAGCTCATGATTCACAAGATGAATATTTACCTGTTTTAGAGGGAAGTAAATGGACTCGAAATACTATGCTTACTGATAGGATAAACTATTCATGTTTTGATGATGATGATGATGATGACGATAATATGATGTTAGAGGAATCTGTTTACTTTAATACTTTGGATGTGGAGTCAAGTAGCTCAAAAACACTAGACCCCGTGATAAAGGCATGCACACATATCAGAGTCTATGTTCATACCCTTTTGATGCTGATTTGGGACTTGTACAATTGTTCAGTGAAGAAGAGCATGACACACAGTTTGTGTTCAACTTAGGGAAGGATGAATTTTCTGTTGACACTAATGATCTTTTGCATGAAAATAATTTGAATGTGTCTGATTCCCTGCCTAAGTCGCAATATGTTGCTTCTTCTGATTCTAATTTGGGTTTTGTTGAACTGTTCTATGAATGTGAGCATGTTGCGACACTTGCAGATGACTTAGGAGATATTGATGTGACTAATAATGATGTGCCTATCTTCCTGCTTAAGTCACAATTTGATGGTCTTGTACCCAACCTAGGTTTGGTTTGTCACAAAATTTTTAAACCAACTATTCTGAGAGTTCTTAATCTAGGTCTGGAATTGTGTGCTTCTCAAGTCCTTTTGGACTATGTTGCAGCTAAATATTGTATCTTTGAAGAGCCACAGTTGGAATGCCTTTTTCTGCCCGTCCTTAACAAAGTTCACTTTGAATTAGACCTTGTGCATGATGCACCCCCAAAATTACTAGATTTTGTGTCCAAAAACATAATAGTTGAAAAATTTAGGTTTGGGGGTAGCTTGGTCACTTTGAGTGTCTCACTGGTTGTTCTCTGTTGTTGTATATGTGTGAGGCTATTAAAATCTATGCATACTGTCTTTTGGGTTGATCCTCAACTCTTTCGATTGTTGGTGTATGGTTAAATTTTCTTGTATATAATCCAGTAGGTTCAATATCTCTATTTTGAGTCAGTTTGATTTTCTTTTTTTGTATATAAATTTGCTAATCCAATGTGATTTCAGCTGAGTTCCTGTTGGGTTTTAGCCTTGAATAATGGAGTTCTAATCTTTTTTTCGCCGATATCTGGTAATTCCTTTCCCTTTTCTCCAACTCAGCATGTTTCTCATGGTATGTTGTTATAATTTTGTTTATCTTTTGAAACATTGTGGACAATGTTTAGTTTAGGTTTGGGGGTGAAAAGTAGATACCATATGACTGATGGATGGCTATAATTGAAAACAGAACTCTTTCTTTTTGTTATAAAAAAATGAAAACAATGAAAAATGGAGCTCATTTACCTTGATTTGTGATACCTGTACATGTATGATATCTAAGGGTTCTTAGTCTAGATGATGAGGCACCCCTGATTCTAGCACAATTGACATGTGATATAGAAAATTTGCACATGCACGATCTACCAAGCGTGTATAGCGTCGGTGTTTCATAGGTTAAGTAGGCTGCCAATCATCTAGAATGTTGAATGAGACTTGACTAGCTTGTTCTTTGGTTGGCTGGGATAGAAGTTGGGGGATACATTAAGAAAAGCAAAAATTGAATTTGACCATGTGCATCAAAAAGGGCTACCTCTTGCTAAATGTGTCATGTAATTTTTCTTTTTGTTCATAAGTCAAACAATATTATCTCATGTTATTGTATTGTTCTTGTTCTCTTAAAGTTTTTCATCAGTTGAAAACAAAATCAAAAAAGAAAAAGAAAAAATAAATAAAAATAAAATCAAAAAAGAAAGAAAGAAAGAAAGAAGAAGAAGTGTCCATTGTCTGTTATTATGTTTTGTTTCAGTAAAAGAGTTAAAGTTTCTCTTGCCTCAAATTAAGAGAGTAGTCAATGTTGTTAGAGCACTGCTCGGTCGAACTCGAATGCGTTGCTATCTCAAGCATGTTTGTCAATGTTAGTGATCAAAACTATAAGTCTTGATTTCTAGTCTACTATAGCTAAGTCTCGGACTAGGATAGAAAGTGTGGTTGAGCTCAAGAACTCCATGGCAATCATCATACAAGACGAAGAACTACTCAAGGAACTGGTGGAACTTCATCGACTAAAAGGTATGTGGAGACTTGAACTTATCTATCACTCAAAAGTCTATATACTGTATCTCCTATCTTGAGAAAAAAGTCGTTTTGCTATATAGACTTTGATTATACACATTTTATTTAGAGCCGAGTTTATCTCGTCTATCTATTTCTCGAAATATGTGTTGGTAAGCTTTTGCTTTGGCCAAGTTCATCTTTACCTAGTGACGAAAGTCATGTTATGTTTCAATCACTTTGAAAATGGCATTGACGAAAAAATGGTTTGTGAATAACAACTATATAATGTCCTCTAAGAATGTTTCAATGATTGAAATGAGAGTTTAGATTATATAACCAATGTTGGATATAAGCATTGTGTGGCAACACATATATGTATAAGTCCTTATTCCTTGAACCAAAGTATGCGTACTTTGTTGATCAGGAAAATCGAAACAAAAGCTGTGAACTCAGTCCGCGAACCCAGTCCACGAACTGGCGGAGGTTCTCATCCCGAGAATATCTGCTGGAGTTTGTGAACTCCTTCCGGGAACTTAAGTCCGCGTACTTCAGTTGGTTATATCTAAGGACGATTTTTTGTGAACATATATTTATATTAACTAAGGAATGCAATTTGCAAACCGTGGCTATAAATTTCATGAATCGATTCAATTGAATCAAATCGTTTTTGCTTCAATTGTGTATTGTAAATTTCTATAAGATTTATACAATTGAACAACTCTCTGACTAGTTCCTTTGAGTCATTTGAACTAGTTATGGTGAAGAAGAATATGATTGATATGAAAGTGCTCATATGGATAACCATTTGGTTAACTATTGTTGAACCAACAAATGTACATGTTTGGGTACGGTTACACAAACCTAAAATCGTGCATTTCATTTGTGTGTAACAAGCTAAGTTTTCGATCCAACGGTTGAAAGATATTAGCTTGAATCTAATCAGGTTTTCATCCAACGGTGAATATTGAATGCTTTGTTACTAAGCTAACATTGATTGCAAACCATGATTTGAAAGACTATATAAGGGAGAACTCTAGCAACCGGGAAACCAAATCCACACCTCGTGTGTGATACTAGTTGTATAAGCTAGAGTCGATTCTTGATAGGTGTAGAATACACCTAATTTACTATCTAGTAGTTTATGCTTTCTTTGCTATTTTTCTTGTAAATTATGTATTTTACGCTTGTTTTGAGTTTTATAGCTACTATGGAGTCACACGGAGGAAAAGAAGAAGAAGTTACTCTATTTTGAGCCAAAAGGGCAAAATTGTCATCTCATGGGCGATCACTATTTGGAACCCAGCCAAGGTTGAGGGTTACTCTCTATTGGAGGATTGCTAAAGAAAGGACAGTTCAAGTTAAGGGGCAACCCAATTTGGAGGAGTACTAAAGCCAGCCCAGCCTAGGTTAAGGGGGTTGATATCGTGGTACCCTTTATCATCTACCACCGGTGTCATTATCCAACCTTATCTCAAATCATTACATAGCCCTAATCAAGAGAACAACTCTCTCATTCATTTCGCACTGAAACCGAAAAGCATCCATGGTCACTCTTTGTGAATTCGAGAGCCATTAGTAGTGATGATTAAAGTCTGTTGTCGTCACTTGATTGAGCTTGAGAAGAAACTCACAGATCTGTTGAATGAAATAATAATGAAGAAATTGAATTGTTCGTGGTTGAAATCCAAGAGATAAATAAATCGATGCTGCCGGTGGGTCTGAGAAATTGAGGTGAATCTGATGTTATTGACGGTGTTGGTGGCCGCGGTTTGAAGCTTGGTGAAATGGGGTAGAAGATGATGAAAGTTGTCGTCGGTCTCAGAGGTGGTGAGATGGGTGTTGAGTGCAGATGAAGAGATGCAATGGAGGAGAAAGAGAATGGGTTCGATTTGATCATGGGATTGATGTTGTTGGTCGCCGTAATCGGTTCAAGTACGGTGATGGTTAGCTGATTTCAGGGCAGTTCATAAGCGAGAGAGCAGAATCGAGAAGAGGGTTTGCTGAGACGAACAAAGAGGAAGATACAGGTGGTATTAGTGGTCTCTGGTGAAGAGTGAAAGAATGGGGATGTGAAGTCGCAGCCGGATTGAAATCGATGTTGTTGTTGAAATCGAGAGTGAGTTGAAAGTTCTGACAGTAGTGTTGGTGGACTGAGATGGATGCAGGGTTTGTGTATAAGTTCTGTTGATGTTGCGGGAAGAATGGAAGAACGAGCTTCAATAGATGTATGTTAGGGATTGTGAATGAGACAGGGAATGGAGCTGAAAATGGCCCAAATTATGGCCGAGAAGTCCTATAAACGAATGTAACTCGGCGGTTTTCCGCACCGGTGAGTCAACTCGGCGATGACCGATCCAGATTTGAGTCGAGCGACTCAACTCACCCCAGGAAGACCAGTCAGCTGAATCAGAAGCTGACTCGGTAGCTAACTCACTCTTCCCCTTGACTATTGACTAACAGTTGACTGACGGTTGACCTACTTTGACCGTTAGTCCTAACGGTGGACTGACGGAATATTCCATCGAATATACTGTTGACGGAGAAAGTTTTCAGGTGGCCGGCGGCCACAATTCCGGCCACAATCCCAGTTTTCCGGCGAGCAAAAATTCCAGAATTTTCTGTGGACTTCTCTCATGGGTGTGAAGACTTGGGCTAGGAATTGGATGGAGAATTGGACTCAAATTTGGAAAGAGAAGGTGGAAGAGTTGAGAAAAGCTTGGATTTGGAAATTGAATTGCAAAAGAAAAAGGATTCTATTCCTTGGAAGATTTGGAGAATATTGAAGCCTATAAATAGAGAAGTTTTCTACAACTTCTATACACATTTTTTTTACACACACCTCTCTACACACACAATTCTTTTCTTTTCTTATTCTTTGTGTGAACTCTTTAGCATGAGTAGCTAATTTTATTGATTGAGGATGAATTCCTAGTTCTTAACATGATTTGAGTTTTGTTTTCAATTCTATCTTGAGATTTTTCACATAATTATCGTTTTTTTACTAATAGGAGTGATCTTAAAGACACTCATGATTGATTGATAGATTGTTTGGAGTGCACGCTAAATTGATTTGTTAATTTGATCTAAAGCTAGTGAAAGTTAGGAGATAAGTAATCGTTTCTTGACTCTTTACATAAGTAGCAAACACGAGACCTTGCGGAGGGATTCCGTGGAGCAATTGTGTGTAGAAACAACGTTAGCAAGTGGACCTTGAGCTAAGAGTCTAACTACTAATATCAACCTAAGAAATTCACAAAACTTAATGCATGAGCCAAGTTACATCTAGGTTGAGCTAATTCTAGGTGGCTTGGTGATTAGAATCCGGTAGTCGAGAACTTCCGTGTCCGGTGATACAAGGGATTTAGGGGTTTAGCACTGAGCTAGCTGCTTTACCTACGGTTGGTGATAATTTGTGACTAATAACAAGTAGAAAAGAACATAACTTGATTCATTGTTTCGTAACGAAGAAGGATTCCTTGATCTTCTCTCTCTTATTGCTTTCATCTTTCAACTTTCGATTTTAATTGCTTTGTTTATTTTTTTTTCTTTTGCTTTTTACACCCCCCTTTCGTGACAACTTTTACAACTAAGATCTCTTGCTCCTCGTGGGAACGAACTTGACTTCCATTATATTAATTTTAATTGAGTGGAAATATTGAATTAATTTGATTGCACCTACGACACGCATCAAATTTTGGCGCCATGTTTGGGAGCAGCGGATGATTTTAGTTGTTTTTATTTTTCTTTTTGCTTTATTCTTGCTTTGTTGGATTCTATTCCGTATCTAACTTGGTTTTTGAATCTTATTTCAGTGCCGGTTTTCCATGTACGGTGGACAAGAGCAAGCATATTACAACAATCAATACGGTTTTCAACCTCAACATTATGACAACTTCCAACCATCCTTAGGATACAATCAAAACCAATCTTTTGGCTATGATCAAATTCCTACAGAACCTTATGAATATTCTCATACATATCAACAACCTTATGACGGGTATGTAAGTGGACAATCACAAGGATGGGAGGATAGTTTGTTTATGATCAGAAATTCTCTAGTTTTGCAGATAAGATGTTGGCCATGATTGGGGATCTTCAACAAAAGTTGCAAGAATCACTACAAGACCAGCAACCTTATGTTTGGGAGGAACCACATCGAGAAATTCAAAGGAATTCGGAGAAAATATACGAACAAATTAACAAACCTTTGGAGACTTTTGATGACGCTAGTGTAGATTACTCGAGCCTTGATCTTAATAATGATCAATCACCTATTCAAAAGGAAGAGCTTGAGGAAGATGCATTTATTGCTTGGCAAAAATTTCTTAGGGAAAGATGGGAGTCCGCGGAAGTGTATGAGTGTTCCGACAATGAGGAAGTTATTCCAACTCCGGATCATAATAACGATCCTTCACCTATTCAAAAGGAGGAGATTGGGTGTGACTTACCTATTGTTGTAAACGGTGTAACACCCGCACATGAAGATCTTACAATCTATACCGATGAAAATCATTTTAGTGAATGGCCCGACTCCGATGATGAGAATGTTGAAGAGATGATAATAGAGGATGAAACCACATTCATTGATTTTGTGGAAGACCCAATTGAACTTGCCAATGATTATAATGATGCCGAGACTTTGGTTAAGGTAGAAAACGACGAAGAATGGTTGCAAGGTTTAATAGAGGACCACGATATACAAGAGGTAAGTAATTCACTCGAATTTTTTAAGGATGAAGAGGATTCTATACAAGAGATTGTGCAAGGTTTGTCTAACCCTTTGCATATTGATTCTTCTCCGTTACCTCTTATTGGTTTGAATGTATGTGCTTCGAAAGTATTTTTGGATGATTTTGTTTCTAGATATCCACCATTGGAAACACTTGATTCTAACACTATGCAGGTTTGCCAAGAGGAATACATGGAAGTTCCCGAATTCTATGTTCTTTATACACTTCCGAGTGTGGACGAGAATAAGTGTGGGGGAAATTTCTATCGAGCGATAATTTCACTATTGTTTTCTTGTGCTAATATTTGTATGGAGTTATTGTTTGCAAAACAGGTATTATGGGTGGATCCTTAAATTTTCCGATTGTTAGTATATGGGGAATGAATCTTGCAAGAGCTAAGTCGGGCCGTCGACTTTAAAACAAGCGCTTAATGGGAGGCAACCCATCGGTTTTGTATTTCTTATCCTTTTGCTTTTTTCTTTTTCTTGTTCCTTATCATGTTAAAATTTCCCACCTTAACTTTACTAGTAGGATTCAATTACATTGAGGACAATGTAAGGTTTAAGTGTGGGGGAGTGGTTAAGCATGTTTTTAAAACAAAAATTACAAAAAAATTAAAAAATTATGAAAAAAAAAAAAAAGTTTTACATAAAAATTCCAACTTTTAAAGATTTTAGAGTCACTAGCATACTTCTAGGTATGTTTACATAGAGATTTTGACCGACATAATTGAACTTGGAAATGTTAGAGAACTACGTTCGGATTTCTTGTTTGTTAGAGTGTTAAATAATGGATTTAATCATGCCGGTGATGCGAATTTGGTGCAGGGAGAAGTGCGTTATTAGAGTTGCTGATCAATTATTAGTGGAGACTACCCGTTCATATCATGAGAGGCACCGACCAGAATTTTCCATCTACTAAAGAGCTTTCTTTTGAGTGTGTGTCACCGTAAGTAAATTCCGGGTAGAATGGTGAGCTACCCAACCTCCCACCAATAAAAGCACTACTCTTTGATCTCTTGAGTGCTAATTTTGTCAATCATGAGGGTGACGTCCATGGATGAAAGCTTCCTTCTTGTAGTTCGATTTGCAGTTAGCACCATTCTCTCTCGACAACAACGGATCCATAGAAACACATTCATCATCAACAAGGAGCGACATCAAAATCTACAAGGAAAGTTGGAAAAGTTTAAGGTTTACAAGCAACGGAACGAGAAAAATAGCAAATTTCAAATACAAGTAAAGCAACATACAAAAGAGCGGATTTTTACATATATGTTGAAGACTTACACTACAATGAGGTAATTTTATATTCAAGTATGAAGACTTATTCATGAAAGCGAAGAAAATTAAAAGGTGAGAATTTTTGAAGTTTATGATTTCAAGACGGTACAAGTTGTGAAGAATCAAGCGGTAAAATACTTCTTCCATGGCCATGGTTTATTTTGTATTTAATTTCTCTTGTTTTCAGAAAAAAAAAAAAAAAAAAAAAAAAAAAAAAAAAAAGAGAAAAAAAAAAGAGAAATATTTGTTTTGTTAATAAGCCGTGGGAAAGGAAAATTTATAAGGAAGTTTCAAGCGACAAGGATTTTAAGGTAAAAAGAGTTACAAATTGTCAAGGATTTATGAAATTCAAGGGTTTATCATCAATAGTTGAAGACGAAGACCAAGAAGAAAGACGAGGAGCGGAAGACGTTTCTATTGGATACCGTGAGAGTGGTGTTATCATAATTGGCGATCGGATGTGAAGGTAAGTAAGTAATCTCATCCTCGATAATATGGTTGATTTCCTTTCTTAGAGATCGTCAGAAAAATGGTTTTTCAAAATGTTAAAAGATGTGGGTTTTTAAAATAATTCGGAAGTTGTCCTTCCCACCATTCAACGTGTTGCAGGAATTCTCTCTTCATTCCTACCTGCACACATGTGAGAACCATAAAAAAACCGTCTTTTTGAGTGCAATTATCATAAAATCCTATTTGGTAAGGCAGAAGTCGAGGCGAAATGCTTATTGATCGTTTCTCAAACACGCGTTCTCTCATTATGGTGTGGTTATTTCCCACTCAACATTTAAGAACGAGAATATGTTCTTTAGTATTTCTAACTTCTTATTACTAGCATGCAGAAACTCTATGTCCTCATAGCTTTTTGGATGCTTGGGACGCTTGAACGCTTTGAAGTTGTGAGTTTTTAGTTTGATTTGCTCGAGGACTAGCAAAGTCTAAGTGTGGGGGAATTTGATAGGTGTAGAATACACCTAATTTACTATCTAGTAGTTTATGCTTTCTTTGCTATTTTTCTTGTAAATTATGTATTTTACGCTTGTTTTGAGTTTTATAGCTACTATGGAGTCACACGGAGGAAAAGAAGAAGAAGTTACTCTATTTTGAGCCAAAAGGGCAAAATTGTCATCTCATGGGCGGTCACTATTTGGAACCCGACCAAGGTTGAGGGTTACTCTCTATTGGAGGATTGCTAAAGAAAGGACAGTTCAAGTTAAGGGGCAACCCAATTTGGAGGAGTACTAAAGCCAGGCCCAGTCTAGGTTAAGGGGGTTGATATCAGGGTACCCCTTATCATCTACCACCGGGTGTCATTATCCAACCTTATCTCAAATCATTACATAGCCCTAATCAAGAGAACAACTCTCTCATTCATTTCGCACCTGAAACCGAAAAGCATCCATGGTCAGCTTTGTGAATTCGAGAGTCAGTAGTGATGATTAAAGTCATTGTCGTCCACAGTTGAGCTTGAGAAGAAACTCACGAGATCTATTGAATGAAATAATAATGAAGAAATTGAATTGTTCGTGGTTGAAATCCAAGAGATAAATAAATCGATGCCGCTTAGTGGAGTCTGGAGAAATTGAGGTGAATCGATGTTATTGACGGTGTTGGTGACGCGGTTTGAAGCTTGGTAAAATGGGGTAGAAGATGATGAAAGTTGTCGTCGGTCTCAGAGGTGGTGAGATGGGTGTTGAGTGCAGATGAAGAGATGCAATGGAGGAGAAAGAGAATGGGTTCGATTTGATCATGGGATTGATGCTGTTGGTCGCCGTAATCGGTTCAAGTACGGTGATGGTTAGGCGATTTCGGGCGGTTCATAGCGAGAGAGCGGGAATCGAGAAGAGGGTTTCTTTGAGACGAACAAAGAGGAAGATACAGGTGGTATTAGTGGTCTCTGGTGAAGAGTGAAAGAATGGGGATGTGAAGCTGCAGCTGGATTGAAATCGATGTTGTTGTTGAAATCAGAGAGTGAGTTGAGTTACAGAAGTAGTGTTGGTGGTCTGAGATGGATGCAGGGTTTGTGTATAAGTTCTGTTGATGTTGCAGGGAAGAATGGAAGAACGAGCTTCAATAGATGTATGTTAGGGATTGTGAATGAGACAGGGAATGGAGCTGAAAATGGCCTGAAATTATGGCCGGGAAGTCCTATAAACGAACAGAACTCGGCCGGTTTTTCTCGCTGCCGTGAGTCAACTCGGCGATGACCGATCCAGACGAGTCAGAGCGACTCAACTCACCCCAGTAAGACCAGTCAGCTGAATCAGAAGCTGACTCGGTAGCTAACTCACTCTTCCCCTTGACATTTGACTAACAGTTGACTGACGGTTGACCTACTTTGACCGTTAGTCCTAACGGTGGACTGACGGAATATTCCATCGAATATACTGTTGACGGAGAAAGTTTTCAGGTGGCCGGCGGCCACAATTCCGGCCACAATCCCAGTTTTCCGGCGAGCAAAAATTCCAGAATTTTCTGTGGACTTCTCTCATGGGTGTGAAGACTTGGGCTAGGAATTGGATGGAGAATTGGACTCAAATTTGGAAAGAGAAGGTGGAAGAGTTGAGAAAAGCTTGGATTTGGAAATTGAATTGCAAAAGAAAAAGGATTCTATTCCTTGGAAGATTTGGAGAATATTGAAGCCTATAAATAGAGAAGTTTTCTACAACTTCTATACACATTTTTTTTACACACACCTCTCTACACACACAATTCTTTTCTTTTCTTATTCTTTGTGTGAACTCTTTAGCATGAGTAGCTAATTTTATTGATTGAGGATGAATTCCTAGTTCTTAACATGATTTGAGTTTTGTTTTCAATTCTATCTTGAGATTTTTCACATAATTATCGTTTGTTTTTACTAATAGGAGTGATCTTAAAGACACTCATGATTGATTGATAGATTGTTTGGAGTGCACGCTAAATTGATTTGTTAATTTGATCTAAAGCTAGTGAAAGTTAGGAGATAAGTAATCGTTTCTTGACTCTTTACATAAGTAGCAAACACGAGACCTTGCGGAGGGATTCCGTGGAGCAATTGTGTGTAGAAACAACGTTAGCAAGTGGACCTTGAGCTAAGAGTCTAACTACTAATATCAACCTAAGAAATTCACAAAACTTAATGCATGAGCCAAGTTACATCTAGGTTGAGCTAATTCTAGGTGGCTTGGTGATTAGAATCCGGTAGTCGAGAACTTCTGTGTCCGGTGATACAAGGGATTTAGGGGTTTAGCACTGAGCTAGCTGCTTTACCTACGGTTGGTGATAATTTGTGACTAATAACAAGTAGAAAAGAACATAACTTGATTCATTGTTTCGTAACGAAGAAGGATTCCTTGATCTTCTCTCTCTTATTGCTTTCATCTTTCAACTTTCGATTTTAATTGCTTTGTTTATTTTTTTCTTTTGCTTTTTACACCCCCCTTTCGTGACAACTTTTACAACTAAGATCTCTTGCTCCTCGTGGGAACGAACTTGACTTCCATTATATTAATTTTAATTGAGTGGAAATATTGAATTAATTTGATTGCACCTACGACACGCATCAATTCTCCTTTAACCTTAGGTTTCTTCTCGAGACCCTGTAGGTTAACGACTTGAAGACTTCATTGGGATTGTGAAGCCAGACCGATACTACTTTCTTGTAGTTGTGTGATCCGATCTTGCTGATTCTATTGTGTTGAGTACAATCGTAACGATTGGCTTGAGATTAATATCTCTGATAGGCAAGATATAAAGTAGTCACAAACATCTTCGTCTCATCGTTTGTAATTTCACAATATCTTGTTTCGCCGCGTCGATTAAGATTATTGTGAGGTGATTGATAATACCAGGCTGTTCTTCGGAAATATAAGTCCAGGTTATCAATTGGTTCCTGTTCACCTTGATTATCAAAAGACGGAACAAAACTCGTAGGTATTTCCTTGGGAGACAAATTTATCTATTCTTGTAGACTTTTCTGCGTGATACAGATTTGTTTATTAAAGTCTTCGACTTTGGGTCGTAGCAACTCTTAGTTGTGGGTGAGATCAGCTAAGGGAATCAAGTGTGTAGTATCCTGTTGGGATCAGAGACGTAAGGAGTGCAACTGTACCTTGGATCAGTGTGAGATTGATTTGGGTTCAACTACAGTCCAGACCGAAGTTAGTTTGTAGTAGGCTAGTGTTTGTAGCGGCATAATACAGTGTGTGTTCAATTTGGACTAGGTCCCGGGGTTTTTCTGCATTTGCGGTTTCCTCGTTAACAAAATTCTGGTGTCTGTTTATTTATTTTCCGCATTATTTTTGTTTTATAATTGAAATATTACAGGTTGTGCGTTAAGATCAATCAATTGGAATATTCAACCTTTGGTTGTTGATTTACATTGATTGACACTTGAACATTGGTTTTTGGTACCGTTCAAGTTATTTCACATAATAATCAGGCTCACGGATTTCTATCTGTTCGATTTACTGATTACATTGTGAAATAGAGATATTAGAACTCTTTGATATACTTTATTAAGATTGAGTCTAGTTGATTCTCTTGAAAGTATATTGGAGTTAGTCCATACATATTGCTAATCGAAATATTGGGTGTGGTTGTTATACCCCCCCCCCTTTTCAATTGGTATCAGAGCAGGCAAACACTTTAAACCTGATAAGTTTGTGTTTGCTCGGTCCTTAAAAATTGTCCCATGGGAAATTTATTTGGAAAACTTTCTCTTGGCATCTGTAACGCACGCTAGAAATCCTTAAATATTGCTAAAGGATTATTATGGATAAAACCTCCGGTTTCTCATGATAATGTCCTTTCATCTAAAAAGGAGACCCTCACTAGATTAACTCTTAATCTCTTTGAGGAATATTATCGTAATGGATCAATTGACAAAGATCTATTCAGAGCGTTCGAAAGTGTTTTTAAATTCTTAGAAAAACTTAATTCTGTTAAGCCTAAGAATCAACCCGATAAAAGTTCTGTACATGTAAAATTATCAAATAATATTGTACATACTAAAAATCGGAAGAATCTTCATTCTAGGAAGATAGAAAGCTCCAACAACCCTGATTATCATCATTACTTTGATTATATCACTGGAACTGTTCACAAATATCAACCAGAAATGCTGCATGAGAATCTGTCTGCACATCATGCCTCATGGTAACATGTCTGGCACTACCCCATTTGTATATATCTTGAGATGGGGCAAGAAATGGTTTGATTTGTGTACAATTGGGTTAATTTTAGATTAAGCTTTCTACTGCATCCGGTTCCTCTCAAAAAAAAAATGTTGTCACGGATTGCACATCAAAAAAAAGGATCCCACACGTCTTTTGTGGGTCACAATTCATAAAAGGGTCCAAGCCCATTAGTGAGCCTATAAAGAAGAGGTACGCGGACCTTCTTCTTCCTCCCATCTGTCCGCGTACGTGAACTTTCTAGGATTCATATTTTTTCTCCATTAAATCTTCCTTGGAGGAAAATAAGACAAAGGGGTGGTCAAAGTTCATTTCAAGTAAGTAATTTCCTCTTGTTCCTCTCCAGTTTCGAAATCTCATGATGAATTTCAAGGTTTCAAAAAGAACTTCAAAAAGTTTGGGTTCCTCTAGCATGAATCTTCCTTTAGACCAAAATTCCATTAGAATTAGATTTGTCAATGATTCTTGTGCTAATATTTTTGAAAGGATTTCATCTATGGGTTTTATTTTAGAAAAGAAATTGGATTTTTCTAGTGGACATAAAGAGGATTTAGTTTGCTTTGAAAAATTCAATCTTGGAAACATCTTTGATGGTCTTGGTCAAGGATTTGATACTCTCACAAGAATCTTCTATGCCAACATTCATGATGTCGATCATGGTAAAATGGAATTCAAAACCATGATAAATAGAGAAAGATTTCTTGTCAATAGAGAGTTGATTACCAAAATTCCATTGGGAAATGTTCGTCTACCTAGACCAAGTGATGAACGACCATCACGTGATGATATCTCTCTTGGCCTTTGCGGTAAGAAGGTGGCTTTGAATAAAGGAAAGTTTCCTACTAATGTTCTAAGTGTTGCTTTGATGGCTTTTGGTAAACTTGGTATCTCTAATCTTTGTCCCTCCACAATTGAGAATTCTCGGTGGAGTCACGATTTTGCGTAATTGGTCTATTTCCTTGAATTGGGTGTTCTGAGTCTCGTTATTTGTGGTTTCATCATTTCTCAAATGACATCGATGAATTCACCCAACAAGAAGTTAGGTTACCCTTGCTTGATTGGTCAAATTTGCCGTGAACGTGGTATTGATGCAATTGGCAATTCTCTTGGGGTTCCCAAACTTGTTCGTCCCTGTACTTTCAAACGTATAAGGGAGAATGTGTGCAAAAGACAAAGAGACGATTCCCTTGAAGATTGTGACCCTACCAGCTTGAGTCTTCTCCAAAAAATTCATAAGGGTGTGTGTAAGGTAAATTCAAGAGTGAAGTGTGTACAAGAACAATTGTCATTGGTTGCAACTAAGTTTCCCGAGCTCAAGGAAGAATTGAACATGATTCAAGCATCTTGGAGTGTTTCCGATGATGTAGATGATAAGTAATTTGATTTTATTTGCCTAGTAAATCTTCGGATAAGAAGTTTATTTTCTTGTTTTGTTTAGAAGAATAAGTAGAGTTTGGAATAGCCATTATTGTGATTACACATAGCTATGTCCAACGTTTTCATCTTCATGTTTTTGGGTTTATTTGTTTAAATTCTAAAATTGTTTGGAAGATGATTTTTGCAGTATTAATCTTTATGGTTTTATATATTGCAACTTGTTATGGGATATGTATGTTTGCGTCCGTGACCTATGATTGTCCCATACCTTGTCAAAAGTTAAGTCTTTCGTATGTCGATATGCATATATTGATAAAAGAATGAATGAACTTTTGACAATACAAAAGTTAAGCCTATTATGTCATTTATTGATGGAAGATAGGTTAAAATCTTTTGTTTACAAGGATTATGTCTATTGTATGTCATTATGCGAATAGTGATGGAAAATAGAATGAATCCTTGTTTATTTCGCAGTATTGATCTTCCCTGATCCATATTTTATGTATATATTGTGTTGTTCCGTAAGGTTTCTTATGTTTGAGCTTAATAGACTAAGTTGATCATTTTATTATGAATAACTTAGTCGTAGCTCCGTAAGTTCTCTTATGTCGAGCATGACCTTTTTGTGGTAAATTTGATTGTATGTTTCCGATTAAATTAATCATGGGTTCTCTAGTGGTTAATTTAATTGAGTATTTTTTGGATTCAAATTCATATTTGTATGTGATTTGTTATGTCCAAAGAAATCCTTCTTTTCTTTTGAAATTAAGGTCGCTCTTGTTGTTCTTTCGGGAATGACATATTATGGGGGAGAGTTCTTAATTGAACTTGTGCTTAATTGCCAAATCTTTGTGGGGAGTGCGGCTGTGGAATATTATAGGGGTTATCTTGTATATTTATAAACTCCTTGATGAATGCATTTAGGTTCGGCTATATGATTGCATCTAAATAAGTTGATATGTGCTTTCTTTTGGTCATGAAATGTCTCTTTTGGAAATTTCATTAGGATCCCGTTTTCGTACCTTTGCCAATTTTATTGAAAAAAATGGGGAGAATTAATATGTTGTTCACACTACAAATACATATGGTTTTCGGATCATTATGTAAGGGGGAGTGGTTTCCATGTGAGATGGAGTATTGACTAAGGGGGAGTGATACATATCACCATAGTATTGTTGTCGAAGTTGTGATACAACTGAACTTTGATGCTGTATAATAATATTATGACACTGTATAACAATGATTGAGAATACTTGTTTTCTCAATGTTATAGCTACGGATTTTCAACAACGATGATGTTGAACTTACAACCTTTTGATGAGTACCAAATATTGCATATTTATACATCTATTTATTGGCATTTTACTCATCTGTTGTGCTCAAGAATCAGATATTATCCCATATTCTGTATTTTATTTGTTTTCAAGAATAAATATTTGTATTAATTAATTTTGTGTTTTTAGGTAATAAATAAAGCTCGGAGAATCTGAGGAGCCTAAGGAGCGAGGAATTGGAGACAAGCGTCTACAGAGCAGAAATCCAAAGCCCGCACGCGCATCGGGAGCAAACCATTTACAAGACATGGACCCAAGATACCCAAGACCCGGCCCATAGCCCGGATCCGAGTCCATCTTTCCCTGAGCCGTGCGATCTCCCCCAGCTGCATCCAACGATCGCTGCAGCCATCCCATCAAATTTCTCACTGCTCCGCTCAATACCAAATCACTCCAAGCCTCCCTAGATCGTTCAGATCTCACTCCCACGCATCCAACGATCGCTGCCTTACTCTCATCAAACCTTCGATGTACCTGCTCAACACCACAACACCTATATATACACCCAAAGCCTAACCCTAATTCATTTTCTCTCTTCCCTCACCCGACATTCTCAGAGCAGAGCTCTGCTCTCCCCTCTGCTCTTCTCCGTCCTCTCCCGACCAGACAAACACCTCACCTCCGCCACCTTCTTCCCTGACACCACACCAACACCAACAGCTACCTATTCCGCCACCCTCAGCCCTATTCATCTCTCGCATAGCCTCTCTCTCATCCTCTGAGGCTGTGTTAGAGATAAATAGACTTAGGGTTTAGTCTAACATCACAAGCATGGCGTTCTCGGGCCGCAGAGAGCAAGAAGACAAAGATTCAGGGCGATTCAGGGTATGGGTTTGAGTTAATTTATGTTTTAAAATTAAATTAGGGTTTGGAATTATTTTGGGGGATTTTTCATGTATAAATAGAAGGTGTATTTGGATGTTTGAGGCATGCCTGGGCTAGCCAGTGCTTCATTTAGGGTTAATTTGTATTATTTTGATGTTTTAAGTTAATTATCAGGGTGTTGATGAAGCCCCTGATTTCTATGTCAAGCATATCTAAATTAAGTTTTATTCTTCTGTGTGATATTGTATGAATGATTAGTAGTTAACTGATGATGCTAACAAGCCTGTGATGAGCTGTACTGTAAGAAGACAGCTCATACTAGGGGATTGTTAGTAAAAATCAGTTAACAAACATCTAGTTTTGAGCTTTCATGGAAAGCTCAAGAATTTAATCTCAATTAGGTTGCCTGAACATGGGATTAGTGGTGGAATCACCACCCTGGTGCCTTCTACTTGTCACTGCCTTAGTTTAGAATCACACTACAAACTCAGTCGCTTCGACACTCAAATTTTTATGTTACATACTCACCTGAAATTCAGTCAAGTAAGCCTTAGATCAACATTAGCACCACAAGTCTCTGTGGTTCGACTCGTATTTGCCCCGTGCTTCATAACAGACACCGTGCACTTGCGGTATCACTCGTAGGCTATAAAATAAACCCTTTCTCAGGCCTACCAAGTTTTTGGCGCCGCTGCCGGGGACTTGGCGCGTGCCCTGTGTTCATTGGCTCGCTTCATTGGCGCCGCTGCCGGGGACTTGGCGTGTGCCCTGTGATCAATTGCTGCCTTCACTGATTGCACCCTGTACATATCCATTTCAGTCTGTGATTAGTATAACTTAGTTAATTTTCGTAATCTGCATTTGTAATTTAAAAAAAAAAATTCTAGTATAACCTGTCATTCCATCTGTATTTGCATCATACATCTGTAATCTTCCTTTTCTTGGATAGCTTAGTGTAATTTGTAGTGTACTTGTTGTCATCATGAGTAGTAGTGTCACTTAGTTACATTTGTAGCTTAGTATAATTCACTTGTTCTTGCATTTGATTAATCTCATCTCGCATCTTGGTCGTTTGACCTCGAGCTATAAGCGTCTCAGTAGCCGTAGCTTAATATCACTTGTCACTTTTGATCCCTTTCAGTCCAAGTAACTCCCAGTTGCATATTATCTGTGCTCTAACTTGTATATTACTGGGAACTGAAAATCTGTGTTGAGTCACAGGTACCTGCAACATCTGCTAAGCAAGACTAGGAAGAGGAGGACGCAAGGGAGCAAAGCAAGAACCAAGGTGCTTTCTTGAGCTGCCGTGTTTTTAAACTTGAGCATAACCAACGGTATTGTATTGTCAAATTTTGATGCTCTGTCTTGCATGAAATGCCATGTACTAATGTGATCTGAGCATAAACTTGAGCATGAGCCATTAAGAGTTGTATTGCCCTGAGCATATCACAACTTCTTGAGTGAGTTTGTACTTGTGTGTTCTGTTAAGATTGTGCATACTCAACCAGTCAAGATTGTGCATCTGTTAAGATTGTGTTCTGTTAAGATTGTGCTCACATAAGCTGTTAAGATTGTGCATACTCAACCCTGTCAAACCTGTTGCATCTGGGAAGCTGAAAATCTGCATTTGACCTGCCCTGTTCATCTGTGATTTGCACTTAGAATTGTCTTTGTGCTTAAACTACCAAACCGTGATGTGCCTGACCCCGAGCCTAAACATGACCTCGCAAACTATCGACCTAGCCAACTATGCATGAGCCGCTAGCTCCTCGAAGCTGCAGCTGTGAGCCAACTCCACCTAACCCACATCTACTGGGCTGTGTGCACAACTGAAGCCTGCACATCTGAGCTAACACAACCTGGGCTCTAAACCAAATTGAGCCCACACAAAACAGTTAAGCCCGCATTATCTGAGTGGCTGGGCTCTGCGCGTTAACTAAAGCCCAACTACTGGGCTATACATTTTTCAGCCTAATCTGGGCTGTGCAACCGAGCTGGGCCAGACCATCTAGGCTAGAACCCACACTGTTGGGTTGTTTTCACAAACCCTGGGCTTCAAACAACAAAAACCCACACAAACCAAACATTCCTAAACCAAACCAAACCCAACAAACCAAATGAAACCCATCAAAACCAAATTCCCAATAAACCAAAACCCCATTCAAAACCAAACTGAGCCCACAAAAACCAAACATAAACTGGGCTCTATTTGCATCACTTGGGCTTAACCTCCTTGGTTTTGAGACATCATTTAAATGTGTGCTAGGTAATAGTACTCCTTTTTGAGCCCAAATTGAGTTGCTAGACCATGTCAGAATTTGCATACGGGCAGGATTCATATTATGGACCCCCCACAGACCATAGTGATTTTAGGGACTATTATGAGCCTTCTCAGGGCCCTGACCTTCAATATTCACACCCTAATCATTATAACCACATGTATCAGTCATCACAATGGGGAGATGAACAATTTTATACTCCCCCAACTCCTTGCTTGCAATCAATAATGGAAACGCTCATGGAGCAAAATGCTAGACTTGAATTGAATGTAATGCATGATCATCCCTATAGCAATATATCTGAATTTCCCTTCTCTAGTGAACCACATGTGCAACCATGTAATGATCATTCATATGAAGCATGCACACCCACTAGTGAAAACTCTCCTTCCATTGAACAACTCAACATGATTCTTCAAATGAACCTAATTCAGACACAAAATGAAGAATGGAAGGAATTTCATGATAAGATGCTAGTTGTCCCTAATAAAGCAAATCTTGAAAATAGTGTTTCTATGCCTACTCATGCAAATAACACTGAATATGAACCTAATCTAGAGGTAAATGAGTACACTAGAAATGCTAATAGGGAAATGCATTTTTGCTATGATGATGAATATGACATGTTAGAAGAACTTGTTCATACTGAAAATTTACTGAAATCTTTGGGTTCAAAAACATTAAGTTTCTCTTCTGTGAACCCTGTGAATGATGTTTTTTCTAATATTCATACATGTGATACTGATTTGGGGTCTGAAAATGAGCATGATGTCTCTCTTGGCTATGTTATGAATGAGAATGAAATTTTGAGTGATAATGATTATGACATGGAAATTTATGAACCGTTTAATGCAAGTGAACATGATTTGTTTAATTCTCACCTAAGTCACAATGTGAAGTTTCTTGTGATCTCCCTATGCATGAAACTGAAATTGTAGATGATGATTATGGACTAGAGCCGATAGAAATGTTTTATGAACATGAGCATGTTACAACACTTGTAAATGATTTGGGAAATATTATTGTGAGTGAAATCACACTCTTGAGCTCACACATGTGAACAACTTAGAAAAGCCCAACATCATACCCATGTCACATTTTGATAAATTTCCACCCAACCTAGGTGTAGTTTGTAACCAAATTGCAAAATCAACTTTTCTCGAGAGTTCCCAATTTAGGTCTAGAACTTTGTGCTTCCCAAGTCCTCTTGGACCATTTTGCATCAAAGTATAACACTTTTAAGGAACCACAGGTTGGAATGTGTATGTCTGCCTGTTCTTAGCAAAACTCATTTTGAGTTAGACCTTTTGCATGATGTACCTTTAAAATTGCAAGATTTTGTGCTTCCAAACACACCGTTTAGGTTTGGGGGAAACACAAGTTCATATTATATTTGGTTTGTGTGTACATATCGTCTTTTTGGGTTGAAACTCATTCCCATTTGCAGTGCTAATCTTACTTGCACTCTCATATTATATTTGTGTAAGGCTGTTTGAATGTGTGTACATCTTGTAAAGATAAAGCCATTATAAGTGTTGGATATTCCCTCACTTAATTCACCAAGAATCTTTTGTGGTTGATCCTCAACTCTTTAGACCCATTATCAGTTATGTTTATGAACCTCCAAGTGAATTTTCATTGTATATATCCTCGGTGTGTTATATTAGCCCGATAGGACTTATGATTAAATTTTTCTTTTCTAAGTAGTATGGAAATCTTGGTTGATCTGAGTCTTTGACCACAGCATCATATATTATGCTAATCCGATATGATCTCCGTTGGAATACGGCCGAGAATATTTATGGACGGAAAACCTCTATTACATGTGCCGAGCCCATCCATCTTCGCACCGAAGGGTGTAATGAGACTCAACCTTGCTCCAATCGTCAAAGCCAACCGTGGTTGGTTACAACATCCGCCCAAAAGAGCATGGTCGCGGCTTGAGCCAAAATTAATCTCTTCCCTTTTATCTTATCAAGGCCAGTCATAGTTCTCTACCTCCTCTTGTCGGTACGTGACTTTTAAATTTTTCTTATCACGTTTTCATGATAATCAGACACATTGAGGACAATGTTTGATTTAGGTTTGGGGTGCATTTGCATTTTGAGTTTTAGCCTTTTATTTTATCTTTTATTTTCAAAAAAAAAAAAAAAAAAAAAAAAAAAAAGCTCAAGAGTCAAAAATTCAAACGGCCGCAGATGAGTGTCTTTCTCATCCGGTTGATACAACCACAGTGAGAGTTATTTAGTTGTGAGCTGGTTTAGGTTTGGGGGAAACTCATTCCCATTTGCAGTCTTACTTGCACTCTCATATTATATTTGTGTAAGGTCACTTGACTGTATCAGTCTCCGGATATGATCAATCCAACTCCATAAGCAATGTGTGTACATATCGTCTTTTGGGTTGATCCTCAACTCTTTAGACTGTTAGTTTATGGTGAATTTTCATTGTATATATCCAGTAGGACTTGTTAAATTTTTCTTTTCTTAAATCGGTTGAGTCTTTCTGCACATATATTATGCTAATCCGATATGATCTCCGTTGAGAATATTGGATTCTAGCCTTGACGAATGAAGCTCAACCTTGCTCCGGCAAGATCCTGGTAATCTCTTCCCTTTTATCTTATCAGCATAGTTCTCGTGGTACGTGACTTTTTAAATTTTTCTTATCTGAGACACATTGAGGACAATGTTTGATTTAGGTTTGGGGGTGCATTTGCATTTAGAGTTTTTAGCCTTTTATTTTATCTTTTATTTTCAAAAAAAAAAAAAAAAAAAAAAAAAAAAAAAAAAATTCAAAAATTCAAAAAATTCAAAAACTCTTTTTGTAAAAACCTCCAATTCTTAGAGATTTTAGAGTCACTAGCATGCTTCTAGCTATGTTTACATAGAGATTCTGACCGAAATAACAGAACTTAGAAGTACCTGAGAACACAATCGGGTTCCTTAGTTGATTAGAGCGTTAAAGTTGGATTTAACCATACCGGAGGGCGAATTAGGTGTTGTTTAGATATTCGGTAGTAGAATTGAGATCACCCATAGTGGAGACTACCCATTTTACATCAAGTGAGGCACCAACCTTCTATTTTTTGCAACTTTCTAGAAAAGCTGTTAGAGTGTGTGTCACCGTACATCAATTCCGGGTAGGAATGGTGAGCTACCCAACTTCGCACCATTTTCAGCACTACTTTTGATCTCTTGAGTGCTAGTTTTTGTCAATCATGAGGGTGACGTCTAAAGATGAAAACTCCTTCTAAATACCGATTTGTAGTTAGCATCATTCTCTCTCTCAATCAGCAAGACCCATAGAAACACATCATCGTCAAGAATCGGAGCAGGAAACGAGAATATTGAAAGCAAAGTTGAGATAGTCCAAGGTTTATATGCAACAAAACAAAACAAAGAAAATAGGATGAGAATTAATGAAGTTTGTGAAAAATTGAGTTTATCGTTTTATTGTAACTAAAAAAAAAAAAAAAAAAAAAAAAATTTAAATTATTTTGTCAAGTTTTTGTAAAGTTCAGAAGTTCGTCATCAACATTTGAAGACCGAAGACCGAAGATTGAAGGCGTTTCTATGGTTCTTATGAGAGAGTGATATTAATTGCCGATCGGGTGAGAAGTGAGTGAGTACTCCCACCCCTTGCTAATGATTGATTTCCTTTCTTAGAGATCATCGTAAAAGATTCTTTTGTCCACACTTCGTGGAGTCTCCGTATTTTATTTCGGAAGGTTATCCTTCTTACCTACAACGTGTGCAGGATTTCTCTCTTTACTCCCGCCTGCACACATGAGAGACTAAAAAAGCGATCTTTTTGAGTGCAATTATCATAAAACCCTAATGGTGAGGCGTGTTGAGACTTATGATCACAATCGAATCCGAATTCTTTCATATGGTATGGTTACTTCTCGCTCAAAGACTTAAGGATGAGAATGCGTTCTTCGATAGTTCTAACTTCATTACTAGCATGCGAAACTCTATGTCCTCATAGCTTCTTGGAGGCTTGAGACTCTTTTACACTCGAAGTTGGAGAAGGTTTTGTGGGTACACCTCTGTAAACCCTCACGAGACTACAACTCGTCCACTAGGGACACCTAGGGGTTTAAAGGCTTAGTGCATACGCTAAATGCATTCGAGAGACCCGCGACAGGGGTATAGTTAGGATTTCTTAATTTCTGTTTCACTTGAGGACAAGTAAAATTCAGGTTTGGGGGTATTTGATGAGTGCCAAATATTGCATATTTATACATCTATTTATTGGCATTTTACTCATCTCGTTGTGCTCAAGAATCGAGATATTATCCCATATTCGTATTTTATTTGTTTTCAAGAATAAATATTTGTATTAATTAATTTTGTGTTTTTAGGTAATAAATAAAGCTCGGAGAATCTGAGGAGCCTAAGGAGCGAGGAATTGGAGACAAGCGTCTACAGAGCAGAAATCCAAAGCCCGCACGCGCATCGGAGCAAACCATTTACAAGACATGGACCCAAGATACCCAAGACCCGCCCATAGCCCGATCCGAGTCCATCTTTCCCCGAGCCGTGCGATCTCCCCCAGCCTGCATCCAACGATCGCTGCAGCCATCCCATCAAATTTCTCACGCTCCGCTCAATACCAAATCACTCCAAGCCTCCCTAGATCGTTCGGATCTCACTCCCACGCATCCAACGATCGCTGCCTTACTCTCATCAAACCTTCGATGTACCTGCTCAACACCACAACACCTATATATACACCCAAAGCCTAACCCTAATTCATTTTCTCTCTTCCCTCACCCGACATTCTCAGAGCAGAGCTCTGCTCTCCCCTCTGCTCTTCTCCGTCCTCTCCCGACCAGACAAACACCTCACCTCCGCCACCTTCTTCCCTGACACCACACCAACACCAACAGCTACCTATTCCGCCACCCTCGGCCCTATTCATCTCTCGCATAGCCTCTCTCTCATCCTCCTGCGAGGCTGTGTTAGAGATAAATAGACTTAGGGTTTAGTCTAACATCACAAGCATGGCGTTCTCGGGCCGCAGGAGCAAGAAGACAGTGATTCAGGGCGATTCAGGGTATGGGTTTGAGTTAATTTATGTTTTAAAATTAAATTAGGGTTTGGAATTATTTTGGGGGATTTTTCATGTATAAATAGAAGGTGTATTTGGATGTTTGAGGCATGCCTGGGCTAGCCAGTGCTTCATTTAGGGTTAATTTGTATTATTTTGATGTTTTAAGTTAATTATCAGGGTGTTGATGAAGCCCCTGATTTCTATGTCAAGCATATCTAAATTAAGTTTTATTCTTCGTGTGATATTGTATGAATGATTAGTAGTTAATCGATGATGCTAACAAGCTGTGATGAGCCTGTACATGCGTAAGAAGACAAACTCATACTAGGGGATTGTTAGTAAAAATCAGTTAACAAACATCTAGTTTTGAGCTTTCATGGAAAGCTCAAGAATTTAATCTCAATTAGGTTGCCTGAACATGGGATTAGTGGTGGAATCACCACCCTGGTGCCTTCTACTTGTCACTGCCTTAGTTTAGAATCACACTACAAACTCAGTCGCTTCGACACTCAAATTTTTATGTTACATACTCACCTGAAATTCAGTCAAGTAAGCCTTAGATCAACATTAGCACCACAAGTCTCTGTGGTTCGACTCGTATTTGCCCTGTGCTTCATAACAGACACCGTGCACTTGCGGTATCACTCGTAGGCTATAAAATAAACCCTTTCTCAGGCCTACCACCTTTGGGATCATTGGAGTACTTGGAAGTGACGAAGATTTCGAGTAAAGTTGAAGATTAGGCATGTGGAATAGGAGCTACAAAAGTTTATTTATTTATTTTTGTATTCCATGTGTATTGATAGTTTTGTCAATAAAATTGACAAAGGGGGAGATTATTAGAGCACTGCTCGGTCGAACTCGCATGCGTTGCTATATTAATCATGTTTGTCAATGTTAGTAATCAAAACTATAAGTCTTGATTTCTAGTCTACTATAGCTAAGTCTCGGACTAGGATAGAAAGTGTAGTTGAGCTCAAGAACTCCATGGCAATCATCATACAAGACGAAGAACTACTCAAGGAACTGGTGGAACTTCATCGACTAAAAGGTATGTGGAGACTTGAACTTATATATTACTCAAAAGTCTATCTACTATATCTCATATCTTGAGACAAAAGTCGTTTTGCTATATAGACTTTGCTTATATACATTTGCTATTTCGAGCCGAGTTTATCTCGTCTATCTATATCTCGAAATATGTGTTGGTAAGCTTTTTCTTTGGCCAAGTTCATCTTTACCTAGTGACGAAAGTCATGTTATGTTTCAATCACTTTGAAAATGGCTTTGACGAAAAATAGTTTGTGAATAACAACTATATAACGTCCTCTAAGAATAATTCAATGATTGAAATGAGAGTTTAGATTATATAACCAATGTTGGATATAAGCATTGTGTGGCAACACATATATGTATAAGTCCTTATTCCTTGAACCAAAGTATGCGTACTTTGTTGATCAGGAAAACCAGACCAAAAGCTGTGAACTCAGTCCGCGAACTGGCGGAGGTTCTCATCCCGAGAACATCTGCTGGAGTTTGTGAAATCCTTCCGGGAACTTAAGTCCGCAAACTAAATACGCGTACTTCAGTTGGTTATATCTAAAGACGTTTTTTTGTGAACTTATATTTATATTAACTAAGGAATGCAATTTTCAAACCGTGGCTATAAAGTTCATGAATCGATTCGAGTGAATTAAATCGTTTTTGCTTCAATTGTGTCTTGTAAACTTCTATAAGATTTATACAATTGAACAATTCTCTAACTAGTTCATTTGAGTCATTTGAACTAGTTATGGTGAAGAAGAATATGGTTGATATGAAAGTGCTCATATGGCTAACCATTTGGTTAACTATTGTTGAACCAACAAATGTACATGTTTGGGTACGGTTACACAAACCTAAAATCGTGCATTTCATTTGTGTGTAACAAGCTAAGTTTTCGATCCAACGGTTGAAATATATTAGCTTGAATCTTGATTGAGAAAGACAATTAATCAACTCTGATAACAACCGTTAAACTCTGATAAAGTATGAAATACTATATAAGGGAATATTGAACTCTGATAACAACGGTGAATATTGAATGCTTTGTTACTAAGCTAACATTGATTGCAAACCATGATTTGAAAGACTATATAAGGGAGAACTCTAGCAACTGGGAAACCTAATCCCCACACCTCATGTGTGATACTAGTTGTATAAGCTAGAGTCGATTCTCCTTTAACCTTAGGTTTCTTCTCGAGACCCTGTAGGTTAACAACTTGAAGACTTCATTGGGATTGTGAAGCCAGACCGATACTACTTTCTTGTAGTTGTGTGATCTGATCTTGCTGATTCTATCGTGTTGAGTACAATCGTAATGATTGGCTTGAGATTAATATCTCCGATAGGCAAGATATAAAGTAGTCACAAACATCTTCGTCTCATCGTTTGTGATTCCACAATATCTTCTTTCGCCGCGTCGATTAAGATTATTGTGAGGTGATTGATAATACTAGGCTGTTCTTCGGGAATATAAGTCCGGGTTATGAATTGGTTCATGTTCACCTTGATTTATCAAAAGACGGAACAAAACTCGTAGGTATTTACTGTGGGAGACAAATTTATCTATTCTTGTAGACTTTTCTCGTGTGATACGATTTGTTTATTAAAGTCTTCGACTTTGGGTCGTAGCAACTCTTAGTTGTGGGTGAGATCAGCTAAGGGAATCAAGTGTGTAGTATCCCGCAGGATCGAGACGTAAGGAGCGCAATTGTACCTTGGATCGGTGTGAGATTGATTGGGGTTCAACTACAAATGAGACCGAAGTTAGTTTGTAGTAGGCTAGTGTTTGTAGCGGCTTAATACAAGATGTGTTCAATCTGGACTAGGTCCCGGGGTTTTTCTCGCATTTGCGATTTCCTCGTTAACAAAATTCCGTATCTCGTGTTATTTATTTTCCGCATTATATTTTGTTATATAATTGAAATATCACAAAGTGCGTTAAGATCAATCAATTAGAATATCCAACCTTTGGTTGTTGATTTACATTGATTGACACTTGAACATTGGTCTTTGGTACCGTTCAAGTTATTTTACATAATTATCAGGCTCACGGATTTCTATCTCTTCGATTTGCTGATTACATTGTGAAATAGAGATATTAGAACTCTTTGATATACTTTATTAAGATTGAGTCTAGTTGATTCTCTTGAAAGTATATTGGAGTTAGTCCATACAGATTGCTAATCGAAATATTTGGTGTGGTTGTTATACCCCCGCTTTTTCAAATGTAAATAAGAGACATCTTTTGTTATATGTTGTAAATAGTCTTGTAATAAGCAAGGGAGGGTGCACGCCATCGATGTAAAACGCGGGTAAGCTGAAATATCACCAACTCTAAAGGTGAACATTCACAATTCTCGTAAAGCCGGACAGCTAGCTTGTCTTTGAATTCAGTTCTTATCCTAAAAACTATCTCTTAGTAATTGGCAGTCAGAACTTCCTACAATAAATCATTCTCTATACATGTTTAACTTAGATGCACTTTACACTCTTATCACATGTCTTTAGTTGTTTCAGTGCTAGAATTGTGTCTTTGAAAGCTAGATTGACATATCCATTTGCCGTGAGCTAAAACTAAAATGCAGGTATCACTTTCATGGAATCTGATATTTTGTCCTAGAACTTTGTGGGTATGTTCTAAGCAAACCCTCACGAGACTTCAACTCGTCCACTAGGGACACTTAGTGGTTTACAAGGCTTATTGCATTTGATAAATGCAATCGAGAGACCAGCGACAGTGGTATAGGTAGGATTTTTCTTAGTTTTTGTTTACTTGTGGACGAGCAAAATTCAGGTTTGGGGGTGTGATCAGTGCCTAATAATGCATATTTCTTGGACATTTTGTTGTCTTTTGTCACACACCAAATGCTTTAATGTCTTATTTTAAGTCAAATTATGCGTATTGCGTGTCGGGCATCAATAATCCTTTTTGTTGTAAATATTAATAATTAGACTTTGTTTGCATTTGTAGGAGAATAAGTAGTATGGTCGATGGATAAAGATGACACAGAAACTGGAAATATTGGCAGTGAATGGAAGGATTTGCAATTGTGTTGCTGGGCTAAGGAATGACGATGACATCAAATAATGGGCCAAAGTTCAGAAATCAATTCTGCTCACGTTTGGGAAATTAAATGGAAAGGAAACCAAGCCCGGAGTAGCCGGTGCATGCTGTAGTTTTAGGTTTGGGTTTATTTCAATGTTTGTTCTGTTCTAAACTCTTTGCCAGGGCAGAGATGAAACCCTTTAATAATTAGAATTTTCATATTTGATTTTACTTGTTCTTCTTCATGGAATTTTATTGATAAACATGTCTTAATTTCTGAATTTTTTCAATTTGCTTTCACCTTGTATGTCAAGCATCCTAGGTAGTTTGGTTAATTCTTTGTCAAAATTCAAGCCTATGTGAACTGATTTTAGTTCAATCTTTGATTACTTGTGCCTTAGAAAGACAAGTAATGCTAGGGATTGACATATTGACTAAGGTTAAGTCATATATGTGTACAAGTGATTATATCACATCTTCAAGGAAGCTTGAGGCTAGCATCTCTATATCTCCTTGATTAAAAAGAGAACTAGTGTATCAAACTAGGGAATTTCTATGCATCTAGGTGGTGGAATCGAAGCCCTAGTTAATCTTTATATTGTTTTTAATCTTGTTTCCTTAACACAATAATCAATCTTCTCGTCGTATCGACAAACACCATCTCTAATTAGTATTAGTAGGACCTTAGAAGTTTAGTTTCACCAATCCAACTCCCCGTAGGATCGACCCGTATTTGCCTCTATCTATGTTATAGACACCGTGCGCTTGCGGTTAATATTGTAGGTTTCTAAGATTACCACTTACCAACACATATTTCGAGAAATATGTAAGCGCGTTAAACTCAGCTCGAAATCTCAAATGTGCATAATCGAATACTATATAGTAATACGACTTTTGTTGATGAAGTTCTACAATCTCTCCTTAGTAGTTATTCGTCTTCAATTGATGAACGTCGTGAAGTCTAATGCTCAACTACATAATCTATCTTAGTCCGAGACATCACTATAAATAGACTATAAATCATGACTTATAGTTTTGATCACTAACATTGACAAACAAGCTTGAGATAACAACGCTTGCGAGTTGGACCGAGCAGTGCTCTAACAACCTCCCCCATTGTCAATTTTAGTGACAAAAATATCAATACATATGGATTACAAATACTTTGTAGCTTCTCATCCAAATGCTTGATCTCCTTGGTTCTTCAACATTACTCGGAATCTTCGTCACTTCCAAGTACTACAATGATTCTAAATGTGTTCAACTCATCATAATAGTTGTTGAAGATCCGTAGCAATAACAATGAGAAAACAGTTGCTCTCAATCATTGTTATACAGTGTCATAGTATTATTACACAACATCAAAGTTGAATTGTATCACAACTTTGACAACAATACTATGGTGATATGTATCTGGTGTGATTTTAAATTGTTGTAGAAAGTGGTAAGAAAAGTATCGTTCACTCAGACTTGTGAAGATTCAATTTTAGATTCAAACTCAATAGAAAACTTACGAAGTTGTTATCAAGATTATAAAAAGCACCGAGATTCAAGATTCCACCATTGACCAATTAAGTGATTCAATCTAATCAATATTCATGCAATTCTTTGCGTTTGAAGTGATTCTAATTTATTGCCTCTAGTAGATTTTCAAAGTAACAATTGTATACATCAAGCATGAAACACCAAAAATCTTAAACTAAGCATGCTCCATCAAAACGAATCACAATTATTCAATAAAAATCAATTTTACAATATTAGTTCCATGCAAATAATCAAAAACGAAATTGCAAGAATTAATTAAAATAGAAATATACCACTCTTCATGGAACAATGGCTTCCTCCGTCGCCTCGTCAAAGGGGTTTAGCTCCTCATGTTATTCACGTGCTCAAAATAGGTGTTCATAGCTCAAGAGGGTGAAAAACAAGAGAAAACTAATAAAGAAGCGAGTTTGTAACAGATATAATTGTTACAGAACTCACTTATTCTGAAGAAACCTTAAGAGACTGTTGCGAACTCAATATAATTGTTGGAAAAATTGTTACAAAGAGAATGAATTTGAATGAATAGGTGACGGTTTCTGCGACCTTCCTTGAGTGTTGTTCTTTGTTCTTGTTCTTCCTCTTCTCTGCAAGTTATGAATTCATCTCTGCAAGCCTTGGTTTTTCTCTGCAGCTACCCCCGAAGTGTACCTGGTTGTTTTTGACTCGAACCAACCCTTATATAGCCAGCAGAAACCCTAAACTCGATTTAATTCCTTCCTTTCTTTGGCACAAAGTCTCGGACTTCTCCACTTTCCAAATTCTTCTCCACACGTTTCTGAGCCGTACAGGTCATTCCAGTCCCTCTATTAGATTGATACAAATCTCAGGAAAGGTTATCTTGCCTTAAATCCCCCGTAACTGCCAAATATACTTAATAGAATTCCCGAAACTTCCATCACCTCTGTTTCGCTCTAACACGCTTATACAGCCCAATCTGTTCGATGAAAACACACGTATCATACCTGTTTTGCTCTAAGAAGTCCAGCCCAACAAAAATATGCAGTTGAATCACGCTAAATCCGATCCATGAAATCTCAACAATCCCGTGAAACTCCAAGCCTCTGTTTTGTCCAATCTCGACGTACCCGCCTATCCTCTCTAATCTAATCACCTTACATTCCATGTTTAGTCATAACAGGGTGTATCCAATCCAAATCAGCAATTAAATCCGGCTAAAACTCCAGCAAATCTCGCCTGCAAATCACGCTGCAAAACTGAATTTTGAATTCAGTTTTTCTCGCCAAAATCTGTGAAGAAGAAAGGGTCGCCCTCTATCCAGAGTAGGGGTGCCAATAGCAACTGCCTTGGGGTGTCCTGAGGGTGCCCCTTAGTAATTTGGGTACCCCTTATCCATAGCGAGAGTCCGAATAGCAGGTGTCCTCCGGGCGCTTTTACTAACTTTTCGAGCCGATTTTTCCAAAAATATTTAGTGGCCAAAAATACCTACACACGCATAAAACACCATAATAAGTACAAAAATGAGCACTATCAATATAAAGAATCCAGACAAATTAGAAACAAAAATGTGTCTATCAGTATCACTCCTCCTTAGTCAATACTTCATCTCACAATGAAAACCACTCCCCCTTACATAATGATCCGTAAACCATATGTATTTGTAGTGTGAACTACACATTAATTCTCCCCTTTTTTGTCAATATAAATTGGCAAAGGTACGAAAACTAGTGGGATCCTCATGAAAATTTCATAGAGATACTTCATGACCAAAAGAGAACAACATACCAACTTGTTTCGATGATTTCACATAGTCGAAATTTAGTGTATTCATCAAGGAGTTTATAAATATACAAGAAAATTCCTACAATATTCCACAACCGCACTCCCCACAAATATTTGGCAATTAAGCACAAGTTCAATTAAGAACTCTCCCCCATTAAAATGTCATTCCCGAAAGAACAACAAGAGCGACCTTACTTTTACAAGAAAAGAAGGATTTCTTTGGACATTAACAAATCACATGAAACATGAATTTGTATCCAAAAATATCAATTGAATTAACCATAAGGAAAATGATCAATTCAATTGGCCATGCTCAACATAAGAGAACTTACGGAGACGCGCAGTATATACACAAAGATGTGGATCAGGGAAAGACCAATACTGCGGAATAATCAAAGATTCATTCTATTTTTCATCACTATTTGCACAATGATATATAATATACTTAATCTTTGTAAACAAAATTTCATCCTATCTTCCATCAATATTTGCATAATGACATAATAGGCTTAACTTTTGTAGTCAAAAGTTCATTCTATCTTTTATCAATATTTTCATACCGACATATAATAGAGTTAACTTTTGAGCAAATATGGGACAGTCAAGGTTCACGGACGTAAAAACAACATATCCCATAACAATTTGCAATATATAAAACCATAAAGACTAATACTGCAAAAATCATCTTCCAAATAACTTAGAATTTAAATAAATAAATCTAAAAACATTGCAAGATGAAAACGTTGGCAATATCTATGTGTACTCACAATAATGGCTATTCCAAACCCTAGTTATCCTTCTTAAAAAACACAAGAATAATTCTCATAAGAAGTTTCCAAGACAATAATCAAAAGAACAAAAACCAACTAAAAAAAAAAATCAGAGTCCATGTTCGGAAACTTCATGGGATTCAAGACCTTCAAGCTTGTGACTGACAGCATTGACAACTTCTTTGGAGAAGATATCCTCTTTGAGAAGATCCTTAACATGTGATTTCATGAGAACAAGGTAAGAATTAAAATTTTTCAACTCATTTCGTAACATATCAAGATCCTTCATAGAGTTTCCAAGCTTCAGTTTTTCTTTCCAGAGATCATTGAGAAAACCATGAACCACTTCAGCAGAAACCATCTCGGCATTTTCTCGATCTTGATGAGAATATGCATAAAAGCACGATGCACCAGGATGAAGATTTTCAGCTTTAACAGTTGTTCTTTTCTTCCTTACTTCGAATTCGAAGTAAATAGAGTTATCAATAAAATCTTCCGGCAAATCCCAAGAACACGGAGGAGCAGCCATTCTAGATCAACAAAATATGGAGTATGCGTTCTCAAGCAAAGGTTTTGGTATTTAAAAGTTTTCTCAAGGAAATACAGTTTAGGGTTTCCAAAGTTAGTCCGTGACAAGTAACATGGGTACCTGTACGAACACAAACTTGACCCAAAGTCGGAAAATACCCAAGAAGCGAAAAAAAACGAAAAACGGGAAAAATGTTTGTAAACAAATGTTTTGCTACATGACTAATTTCACCAAATTTAGCTCGATAAATTTTACATTCTCTTCAGAGAAAAATTTAGAGCAAACGAGTAGCATTTTTGACACAATAAAAAGGATTAAAAAGTTTTGTCAAAACATACAAATACTTATGCAAACGTGTTTGTGAATGATAGTCCGGCTATGAACGATAAGAAAATAGCTAGAGAATCAGAAAACACTTTGCCATCAAGTATACCTGATTATATCTCACTCAACCATGATTTTTGTGAGTGAGAATTCAACCTAGTGATCAATTAGCACAAGTATGAGACTTGAGATCATCAAATGAACGTTGATTTCGGTTAAAACTCTTTCTCCTGATCTTTGGGAGGAAACTGTTATGATGCGAAAAGTTATCATAAAATTTACTATCATCAAAATACGACGCATAATATGTATTCTTACCGGAAGAATTTTGACTAGAAGGAATTGACAGCCTATTAATAATCTCTTTATAACCTTCAATTATCATTTTTAGGTTGTCTTCCAGCTCTTCATTTTTGCTTCATTCTTCTGGTACCTTTTCACATCAAGAACAACATTATCTCCCTTTTTGATTGAAGAAGATCCAGTTCTTCTTGAACGAATTGGTTTAGGAAGACTGTTTCGTATTTGAGCATTTGAGGAACACATCGAACTGACTTTCCTGGTAGGGAATGTCAGTTACACCATTGAGAATTAAATCTAAGGTGTGTTGAAGACGAACAATAGAATTGTCATTCAACCTCGATTTCCTCTTTTGTTCAACATGTCCTTTTGAATCACAAAAGAGACACACTTTCTGATCACCTGAGTGATTAGACAAAACAGTCTTAACACCATCGTTGGGGGATATCTTCCTTCCATGTGATGCGAATATTCCTTGATTAGAGGAAGACACAGGCACATCCTTTTCAACAGGAAGGGAATTCGATTTTACTTCTGGAACTAATTTTTTTACAATTAAATCAGAAGCAATTGGTATAGTGGACTCTTTGGAAAATTCTTGAACAAAGAGTTTACTCAAAACAAGTTCAATTTCCAAAGCATCCTCTTTGAGTTTTTCCTCAAGCAGAGTTCGTGAAGAACAGACTGAGGCGTTTTCCTCACGAAGGACCTTTAAAAGAGAGTCTCACTAATTTACCGTACCAACAAGGACATTGACTTTGTGTTTCAACCGGTTGACATCATCATTCTAGATTCTAACAAGTTTTAGAATCACTGCACTCTCTTTGGCTGCTTCCCTTTCAACTTCAGAGTCAGACTCGTCAGTAAGGTAATCAGGGTAACACTTGTCAACGGAAGTCTGTTTCGTTAGAACACTAGGTTCGTCTATAATCGAGATTGACAAATCTTTCTCTTTAATAGATTTCATAGAAACAGATCTTTTGTTTCTGGTGATGCGTTTATCAGAGATAACACTTCTGTCCATATTAAGATCGCTACAAAAACAGACTTATGAGGTCTTAATTCTGTTTGCCTGCTCTGATACCAATTGAAAAAGCGGGGGTATAAAAACCACACCCAATATTTCGTTCGACAATCTGAATAGACAAATTCCAATATACTTTCAAGAGAATCAACTAGACAGTCAGACTCAATCTATAGAAAAGTATATCAAAGAGCTATATCTCAATTTCTCAATTCAATCTGCAATCAAACAAATAGGAATTTGCGAGCCCGATTGAATAAGCGAAATAACTTGGACTCGTATCACAAACCAATATCCAAGAGTCAATCAATTCAATCAACAACCCAAAGGTCGGATTCAAGAACCGATTGAACTTAACGCACAACTGTGATATTTCTATTATATAACAAAATATAATGCGGAAAAGAAATAACACGTACACCCGAAATTTTGTTAACGAGGAAACCGCAAATGCGGAAAACCCGGGACCTAGTCCAACTTTGAACAACACACCGTATTAAGCCGCTACGTACACTAGCCTACTACCAATGAACTTCGGACTGGAATGTAGTTGAGCCCTAATCAATCTCACACTGATCAAGGTATAGTTGCGCTCCTTACGTCTCTGAACCCTAGCAGGATTCTACGCATTTGATTCCCTTAGCTGATCTCACCCACAACCAAGAGTTGCTAAGACCCAAAGTCAAAGACTTGATAAACAAATCTGTCTCACACAGAAAAGTCTATTGGAATAGATAAAGCTGTCTCCCACAGAAATACCTATGAGTTTTGTTCTGTCTTTTGATAAATTAAGGTGCACAGGAACCAATTGATAAACCGGACTTATATTCCCGAAGAACAGCCTAGTATTATCAATCACCTCATAATAATCTTAATCGTATGAAAGCGAAACAAGATATTGTGGAATCACAAATGATGAGACGAAGATGTTTGTGACTACTTTTAATCTTATGTATCGGAGATAAATCTCAAGCAAATCTTAGCAAAGGTAATACTCAATCACGATTGTAAAAGTAAGATCAGAACACGCAACTACAGAGAAAATAGTCGGGTCTGGCTTCACAATCCCAATGAAGTCTTCAAGTCGTTAACCTACAAGGTTTCGTGAAAAACCTAAGGTTAAAGGAGAATTGACTCTAGTCGCAACTAATATCACACAGAAGGTGTGGGGATTAGGTTTCCCAGTTGCTAGATTTCTCCCGTATATAGTTTTCAAATCAGGGTTTGTAATCTAAGTTACCTTGGTAAGAAATCATTCAATATTCACCGTTAGATGATAACCTGATTAGATTCAAGTTAATATCTTTCAGCCGTTAGATTGAACTTAGCTTGTTATACACAAATGAAATGTACCTTCATTTAGGTTTGAGTAACCGTACCTAAACGTGTACACTAAGTTGGCTCAACAGTAGTTAACCGAAGTTAGATATATGAACACTCTCATATCAACCTTATTCATCTTAACCACAACTAGTTCAAATGACTCAAATGAAACTAGTTATAGAGTTGTTCAATTGCTATATTCTCATAGAAGTATACAAGAACACAATTGAAGCAAAATCGGTTTGATTCACTCGAATCAATTCATGAACATTATAGCCACGATTTGCATAGATTGCATTCCTTAATATGTAAATGTATTAGTTCATGAAAAAACCGATTTTAGAACTTTAACCACTCAAGTATGCAAACATGTACGCATACTTAAGTAGCCGATCTGAGTTTGGGTTCGCCAGTATTCAAACGGGTATGCATACTTCCAAACACAGTAGAAATTCCCGAACCCAAACCCTTCGCCAGTACGCGTACGGGTATGTGTACTTAGGTACTCGGAATTTCACACCTAACATGTACGCATACGGGTATGCATACGGGTATGCATACTATAGTTTCGGTCATGGATCACATATATGCAAGAACACATACTATTCTGATAATCCAATGATGGTTAAGTGTTTTAAACTCTATTTTAATCATTGAAACATTCTTAGATGATGACAATAGATGTTTTCACGAACTATTTGCATCAAAGAAATTTTCAAGTTATTGAAATAATCATTACGAAACATTCCAAGTCTACATCAAATGATTGTATCACACAAACCATGTAAGATGTTACTCGGCGATTTTCACATGATCATCTTTTGACTTTCGTCAAGAATATAAGATGAACTTGGTTGAAGCGAAAGATTACCAACACATATTTCGAGAAATATGTAAGGGAGTTAAACTCAACTCGAAATCTCAAATGTGCATAATCGAATACTATATAGTAATACGACTTTTGTCTCAATATAGGAGATTGAGTAGAAATAGACTTTCCAAGTGATAAATGTGTTTTAGTCTCCATAAATACCTTTTGTTGATGAAGTTCCACAAGCTCTCCTTAGTAGTTCTTCGTCTTCAATTGATGAACGCCGTGAAGTCAAATGCTCAACTACACAATCTATCCTAGTCCGTGAAATCAATATAAGTAGACTAGAATCAAGACTTGTAGTTTTGATCACTAACATTGACAAACAAGCTTGAGATAGCAACGCTTGGGAGTTCGGCCGAGCAGTGCTCTAGCACTAACAAAGTTGACTCTAGTATTTTAATCAAGGGACTTATGAGTTTTGATACTATAATATGACAACGAACCTTGACATACCAACGCTTGGTGGGTTCCACCGAGCAATGCTCTAACAGTCAATAAAAACTGATTGAGAAGAGATAGAGATATAAACTCTATATACATATTGTCATGGATCATTAAGTTGGCCTGCTTGCAATTGCACTAGGTTTTGTCCATTCATGTTGTCGAACGAAAAAGTTGGTGGTGACTTGATACCATTTCCTTTTCAACATTGCTCTCTACCAGCCACCCTATGGCATGATGCACCATGATGGTGCAATATTTTCGTGGCCGACCACCCACTGGCTGAGGCACCATGATGGTATAATGTTGGCTCATGGCCAATATAACCTGTGTAATTCACTATGATGGTGCGATATTGGTTCTTGGCCAATATTCCTGCATAATGCACTATGATGGTGCGATATCTCACTTCGTCAGCTAATCACTGGTGTAATGCACCATTATAGTGCAACACTGCATATGTCTAATCCCCAACTAGGTAATGCACCATGATGGTGCAACATATTGTCCTGGGCCAAGATGCTCTTAATGCGCAACCATAAATTGAGATGAAGCTTCATCTCATGCCAATGACGCATCTTTGAGCATGCGCCATGCGAAAAGTGCGGGTGTTACAATTAGGTATTGGACTAATAATGCGCAATGCTGCAGGTGAATTTAAGGGCGTAAAATGTGAAAGCAACAAGACAGTTGATGAACAACAAGGTGAAGCCATAGCTGCGTTGGAAGCCATTAAGTGGGCAAGGAGTAAAGGTGTTATACATCTATATTTAGAAGGAGATAATAAAAATGTAAACACCGCTATTAATGGTTCTTCAGAGGTATAAATTCAAAACTAATAGTGTTGTTCAAGAGTGTATGTTTCTACTTGATTTTTTTAGTAATTGGTCCTGCACCCTTGTTAAAAGGGATATAAATGGAGCTGCAGATGTATGGCAAAATACGCCAGAGTGAATGGTATATGTGAGTGGGCTACTGATTCTCCAGATTTCTTATTATAGAGTTTGGAGAAAGACAATTTGTATACACTTTCTTAATCCTTTAATGAATTTCTTTCCTACCAAAAAAATATATATTCAAAATGAAGGAATTTGAGCAAGTTTGCCAAATTTATTGCCACTATAGGTAGGAAAAAGACCTAGTACCCTCAAAATCTACCAAACATTCCTTCATCGGAATGAGTGTATGGAAGTGGAGGCACATCTTCATCCGCTTAGACGTAGGGTGACACATTTTTTTTACCATTCCACTAAAAAATCAATAAAAAATAGATTACTTGTGCCGGCTAAACATATGCCAACCCTTATTTCTTTTTTTATTTTCTTCTTCTTTTTTTTGTTTTGTTTACTTACCGTTCCCTAGCATTCTATCATTTTATGAAAGAGACTGAGTGTTAAAAACTCAAAACTTCAATGAAGTTATTCTATTTCACACCTCCAACCTTACTCTAAAGTCTAAGCTCGATAACCGACAACCGAAGGATTTCGTCCAGGAACAAGTCCCTGGTAGGCTAGAGATTTAATCTTATAAAGATTCCAACTCATAAAAGTATACAAAAGGTCCCCCTTCAAAATCTGCTAGGATGATTTCACATGTTCGCTAGTTTGAGGGAAAAAAAATCGAAACCTTCTCGATAGATATGCACATGAACCAAACGGGTCATTCCCTTTACTGAAGAGGTAATATGGCTTGTCGTTCTTCACTAGTAGCGAAGATCCAAGGAGCATGCAAGAACCAAACACCACTCATACGCCAACATGTATTGTCCCTCAAGCAACAACCCGTCTCGGGTAGAACTAACGACTCAAGCCAGTTAAGACAAGTGAAGCACGAGCACCAGAGACAAATCGTTCCAAGCGAACACTCTGTGTGTAAAAAATCTATCTGACCAACCAGTGGAGAGCGCAAACGAGGGATATCAACGATACCTTCTTGATAGGTAGGCAACACAGGAACCAAATGGGTCTTTCCTGAGGAAAAACACGGGTTGGGACTGAAGAGGTAATCGGACTTGCCGTTCGCCGCAAAGAGCGGAGAGCCAACAGTCACATAAGAAACAAACACCACTCATACGCCAACACGTATTGTCCATCAAGCAACAACCGTCTCGAATATAACTAATAACTCAGCCAATGACGGCAAGTGAAGCACAAGCACCAGAGACAAATTTCCAAGTGAACACGCTGCGCGCAAGTTAGAACCGTGGTAGGTTAAGACCACCTGGTGGTCTCTACGCGTCACTTAGTACCCCGTCTTTCTCAACCATAAGTTTCTGCTTTCAAACCCTAGAAAACACCCAAATCTATCTCACATATCTGTTGTCATTTTCAAGGAGTTCTGTTCTCATCACGTATGCTATTGAAATGGTAATGTTCATAAATCCAATTCCTTCAATTTCTAAGTCTCGCTTAACAAAAACGAGTACATTTTATAATCTGGAATTTCGATCTACATTCATTAGAAAAATGTAAAGAATTTCACATTAATCATGAATGGGGAGTTTTCCTTTTTATAATTGTATTTGTATGGTGTGTTTTCTGTTAATACATTGATCAATTTCAGAAACTTTATACAGGGAGTCTGCTTTAATATGAAGCAATTTTTTTTCTTCTTATCACGATGATATCTACTTTCTTATGGATCTTGGTAGTTACAAATTAATAACCAGCCTTGTTCCAGTTCCTCAGAATCAAGAAAACATTGTAGCATTGTAAGTGGACGATGAAAAATATATGATTAAGATCTGCCCATTTTCTGAACGATCTCAATTGAGTTATCTGATTAGACGGAACAAGATTCTTTCCTAACTTGGTACCTTTGACAGCATGTTGCGTCAATCGACAATGGATGAGACGCGAACGGCCCATCCCTTAACTTGGATCGTATCAGTGCGTATAATTATCAAAATTTATGTATTAATGTAGCACAAAAGCTTCTTAGGGAGTATCTGATTGCCTTGGTGAGTTGGGTTAGACCTCTTCTTCAGATCATGAGCGGCATTATGGCCCATGGCTCTATAGCAACTAGCTATATGGAGAAATAACAGTTGCAGACCATTTTTTAGATCCAGCAGTTCAGCTTGATTTTGTGTTTTAGACAGAGGCTCATGATTCTTTTACTATGTAGTGATGCTAAGGAACATGTTGGGTCTCAGTTTATGGCACAGGTGAAAGGGGGTCAAACATGATGAATCCCCATAAGCAAACCCATATGACTGTATTTCTGTCTGCACACTTAATACCATGTAAACCATTTTCACGGGGACACATTACTGTGTCTAATTTTGGATATAATTATAGTCTTACCTTGCGAGAGTGATTATCACCCTATAGATTTCTATTTGCAGTTTCGGTTTAATTCTAATTAATGATTCTTCTGTAGGAAAAGGAAGCAAAGAAGGAAGCTTTTAGGAAGTATCTTGAATCAACTGGAGTGCTTGATGCCCTCACCAAAGGTTTTTCTTATTGTTTACCTTCTGTTGGTAGCCGCAATTCTTCTACAGCTTATTATTAGTTGTTTCTCTTTGTTGAATAAATTCTTCTAGTAAGTTTTGCCAAAAAAAGAAGAAGAAGATTTATGTAATAGTCTTAATATATGGGATTTTCTTGCAGTTCTTGTTGCACTTTATGAACAGAATGACAAGGAGAAACCTTCATCAGCAGTTGAGTAAGTTACCTTATAATTTTGTGAATCTATCTGTTGAAACCAGTTTCTGAGAAGCTTACCACTTCCCAGCTAACTCTCTTATTACACAATTGTGTATGCCGATTATTTCTCGCCCAGTTGTTCCCTTCTATTTTAGTTTCCGCATTCTTAGAGTAATGATTTGTTCTTCCAGATGGTTTGATAATTGATGTAGAAAAAACTAAATATCATTCATTGTCTCTTACCCTTGGCTCTTAAAGCAACTGGGTAAAACAAATTTTACTTGCATCATCTTCTTTCTTCAACATGATTGTCATTTAGCAAATAGACACACGTGACTTCTGTTTCTGCTCAACAGGTTTGTGCAGCAAAAGTTAGGGGGTCCGACTATATGCGAGTATGAAAAGCTTAAAGCTGAAATTTCAGATTTGCAGATAAAATACAATGAGCTTTCAGTAACACATCAAAAAACCTGCAAAGAGGTATCTAGTTTCCTTTCACTGCAGTGCAATAAAATCATAGTTGCCGTCTTTGAGCTTATTAAGGAATGCTGAACAAATGTTGCCTTAGTTATCTATTTAGCCTTAATTATCTACTCAGCGCTTTCGCCTCAATTAGCCTTTTTCGTTGTATTATATCGCAGCTTGAAGAACTTAGGTGTTCAAAGTCAGAAGTTCGCAAAGAGACATTTGATAGAGATATCCCAAAGAATGGATCATGGGGAGGCATCTAAAAGCTTGCATGTGGTAACATAACCAAGCATTTGTTTATCGTTGTAGACCAAATATTTCCACTTCTCAGTCCCTGTATCTGTTTTATAGAAGTTGTTTGAGTGTGAATAGATAAGTTCTTTTTTCTCAAAACATCCATGCTGTCAAATTTAAAACATCCATGCTGTCAAATTTTATCTTTGTTAACGTGTAACATGGCTGGATTGATCCTACTAGGACCCAGTTTGCTGTATCATTAATGGTTGCTCCTGGGGATAAAAAGACAGCCAGTCGTCAACAGATGTACATTCTCTCTGTAAAATCAATGGTTTTTCGAGCGCTCTCATTAACCGGAGTTTTTGATTGATTTAGACACTGGTTGATTTAGGCCCCATTATTTTAAATTTTAGGAAAATCTTTTAGCCCCATTTGGCCATCATATATTACTAGAAAATAATTACCTAAAATTACGATAAATCTTATAACATTACCAAACAAATATAAAAATATAACATAACCAAAAGAAAATCGGTTAAATATAATATATTTTATTACTAATTAAATTTAACTTTGGGGAAGGATATCCTGACAGCCTTCTGTTTTACAGGATTTGACAGGGCCTTGTTAACTATTGGATGAAAAAATGTTAACCGTCAAGATCTTTTCACCTAAATCCGAGTTTCCCAATGCCCGCGATGAAAATAAATGGTTTTTTACAGCTCAAGTTTCTTTTTTCTTCTAATTCATTACAATTTTGTACAATATTTTCTTTTTCGACAGAGAGGCAATGGCGAATCCAGGATTTCATGAACGGGGTAGCAAATAAAATAATACGGAACAAAAATATCAACCCAATTTTTTTGTTTCCATAGTACATAATAAACCATATATTACAATGCCTAATAGCCTTTGGTAGATCTAATAGTATCCACAAAACACCTAAAAGTACCTTATATGCTCCTTTGAGCGCTTGGACCGCCTCCTTGTTTTCGAAGTCCTCTTTGCTTTCCCCGATTGGAAGAACTCTATCACCCTACTCATGAATGTCTTCTTACGACAATATCTGGTGGGTTCCCCGGTTCCCAGGGTTAAGGTATTCCCTATTATGAGCCTACTCAGATCAGAACTAGTTGATTATCTTTCGCCGGCCAACCTTCGCCTGTATCCATTCCTGAAAAATGCGTTGTATGCTTACCAGAGAAACCAAATGTTATTGGATTCAACAATGCCCGCGACGTGTGGTCATGCCTTGAAGTCGTGTAATAAGCTCGTTTATGCCCAACCAAGGAACATGTTGAGATGTAGTTGATATCAACTTGTTTTAACATATGTATAATATGTATCCGTCCGTGTTGGACACCAAATGTCTTATGTAACAAAGTATGCGAGGCGCTCATGTCTTATGTAACTGATTTGAGTTTGAGGATTACCCATGGTTTCATGTTATCTTACATTTTTGGGAACTAAACATGGTAGTACATCAATGTATAATGCCTAGTGCAGTTGACTGCTACAGAAGTGAAATCTGATGTTTTTTACAGCTTGCATATTTTGGAGGCACACGATGCACACACATTCATAAGGCATATAGGGTCTTGGGACTGTAAAATATTGTATTTGTTATAAACGTGTAATTATGTTAAGAATATCTAGGGTAAATCTCGTTTATTACTGGGATGCCCTTGTGTCTAGCCCTATAAATAGAGGCCATAATGTTTATCTATTACACACATGAATAAGAAATTCTCTCTTCTTCTCTCCCTCTACTTTGTGTCTCTTTCTCTATTTTCTAGTTTCACAACACGTTATCATGCACGTTTGCTCTACCAACGGGAACATATAAGATGGTGTTGCAAAAAGTTTTCCGCTGCTAATAGTTTTGCTCGTGATCTAGAAGATTGAAGGCTGCATTTTTCAAGGGAAAATTAAAATTGGGATGCCGAAAACAATCGCCTTTTTCTTTTATATATTTTTTTTTCCAATCTTTAAATTAAATTGAATTATTTTGTATATATAAACCATCAACTAACTTTCTCTCCTGTTTCGTATTTTATGCCAGGAACTCACAACGCTTGGATGGACTTTGTAAATGCATATAAAAAGTTACGTATCTTCTTTTTCATCCAAGCTATATATTCGAGATCTTTGCACGGGGTAATTTTAAGTATGAGGTTTAAGTATTTTTGTTTATATATGCTATATAAGTATATAATATATCATGTGATTAATTATTATTTTTTCATTATATATGTGTCGTGGGTGATCGATTTTGACCAATAAATTGATTAGCCTTTCTTCTCCTATTATTTCACGGAGAAAGAAAAATAAAATCCATTGAAAAATGGTTTATAGTTTTTATTCCTTTAATGAAACTATAATTACCAAAAATTGGTATTATCGCATGTTTGGTTAACTTTACGGTAACTAATCACGATTCACATGCATGGTTTATATAAACCTCCGGCCAATTGAACTTGGTATCTTCGTCCACTGGATGAAGATCATGTGATTTTTTTTTTCCCGGTTTCTATCCCTTTACAAGAAACCATTTGTTTAACCAAAAAGTGGATTCTCCCTATGCGATGACTACATGACAACAATTTTTTTTTCTTTCTTCGTCGATACGATTTTCATGAATCGTACAAACAAACTGGTATTTGTTTTCTCTATCTCTTATATGAGATGCCAATATAGTTTGGGTTTTTTTTTTCTCTACCAATACCGTTGGTTTCTATTTCTTACCAGAAACCATATGGATTTTTCTAAATTCAATAACGAAAATGATCTCTTTATTTTCTTAAAAAGAATCATAGAAACTTATTGATTTGGTTTTTCCCTATAGATACTAAAGGGATAAAGTATCGTTATTGTGATAATAACAATTGCAAACATCAATTAAAAGATGAATTGTTACATTCTTAAGGGATATTGAGAATTTTTTTTTTCTTCTCATGGTACATCTCCAAAATTTTAAAATAATTCCACTTGTGGTTGGAATTGGACACTAAAGATCAAAGGGTGCGCACCCGGCTTGTTAGCCAATATTATTAGTCCTTGTAGTGACTATATTGATCTTGAATTTAATTTCTTTTGAAAAAAAAAAAAAAAAAAAAAAAAAAAAAAAAAGTGTCCACAATCTCATGTCGTTGATGTCATGGAATTATTTGGAGATTTATTTGCATATTTTATATTTTTTTGGTTGTAACCAGAAAATCCATGCTTTGTTCAATTTGTATATCAAGTGGATTACATTTTTCGAATAATTTTTAATGATTCTTGGATTCAAAGATCTCTCTTGTCCAACCTGGTATTGTTAAAATCCAGAAATTATTCTAAGTATATGTCCTTGAATTAATCGAATAATATTTTACGAAACTTGATTTCGTATATGAGATACAAGATTTCCGCCAAAATCAGGGGGAGACTATATACACTATCAAAAGTTAGTGTTAATTAACTAAAGTTACATCAATTTCTCTCCCATTAAATCAAATCGATAAATGCTGCCATTAAATAATAAGCGTGAAAATATCTCATTTAGCTTTTCCATAAGCTAATGTCGTTTGAAAAGGCAAATCCAATCACTTCTAGCAAAAATGTAGTGTTTTGCTACATGCTACATATAGTGCTCCGATAGAGTCTATCATAATATGATTCACATTCTCAAAATTAATATCTACTCATTTGACGAGGAGGAGATTATAATGCCCGCGAGAACTGGTACCAGTAATTTGAATTTTTCAAAGTGTGTATACACCAGAGAATTGTGTTGGATCATAATAAACTAATGATTGTCGAATATTCATTTACAGTAGCTACTGAAATAAATGATGGTGGTTGTGAACCCCTCTGCAGAGGAATATCGGCATATGTGATTGGTTGGCACAAAATCCAAGTTAGGTTGGATTAATTTCTCGATTGATGCAATTTTGGATCCAAAACTTAACACTTTAAAAATGCAAACCTATTAATTACAAAAATAGTGTAGTCATAACGCGTCATACGAGAAATTTCTCGTTGTAAAAACGATTTGAGGGTTTTTCTTTTGATTAGACCATAGGATTGGTTCAACAAGTGTTCTTCTTATATGACACATTTAGCGTGGTAGTCCTTGAAGGACTCGTATGTGGTCAGAGAACATATTCAAATTTGTAATCCTTGTAGGATTCAAATTATATTCTGGTAGCCACTTGACTTGATTATGTCAAGTTAACAATCCTTTATGTGTTTTTAGAAATTTGGTACACAACCAAAAATCCGGATTAATTAGTTGATGATTTCAACATTATAGGTCTCTTGAGGAGTCCTTAAAAACACAAAAATCCACGTTTTAGCAAAAGATGAATTCTATTTATTTATTTATTTTTTCTCAAAACTCATAGCTTGGAATTATGCTAGCTTAAACTCGTCTTTGAAATAGACTAGAGTTATTATTTTGATGCTTTTCTTATATAAAACTCATATAGTTGGGTTAGCATCCATATTTACGTCAAAAGTTGTACTCTTTTCCCTTTATTTCAGGTTTTATCCCATGTGGTTTTCCTGACAAGGTTTTAACGAGGCAACATCTCGTTGACGTTTGATTTTCTTTCAAAAATGTTGATATTTGTGCTCTTTTTCCTTCGCCAAATTTTTTCCCACTGGGTTTTATTGGCAAGGTTTTAGTGAGGCAATTTATTCAACATGGTGGTCATCCAAGGGGGAGTTGTATAATTTTGGTTATTTGGTGGATTCCCACCATTAACTAGGTCATTCTGTTTTGTTAGACCACATCAACATAAGAACCCTTAGGAATTTGGATATCATTTTGATCCATATATGATATGATCACAAACTTTACTCACCTATGGTACTATAACTGCATATTGGCACTTTGTTGAAGAAACTACATCAACTACTTTTGCAAATCATCTACGAGAAGCTAGGAATCCAAGAAGCAAGTCCTCAATGTACTTAAAGAAGTGTGAAGACTCGAGAACACTATCATTAGAAGACTAACACAAAAGAAGACTTCATCAACTTGGAAATTTCCACGAAAGCATTGCTATCTCCAGCATTCAAGAAATTCTTTTACCGAAATTGGCTCGACTCGAATATTTGCAAGCCAAGATTTAACTAAAGTACTTGTAGTTGAGGGGTGGATTGTAGGATTTCCTGCAACTACAGTACTTATCAGGGGAGTATCAAATTAGAAGGTATTTTACTGGACTATCACGTTGTACTCTTTTTCCTTCACCAAGGTTTTTCCCATTGGGTTTTCCTTGTCAAGGTTTTAATGAGGCAACATTTGCGTGTCCAAATTTTTTTCTAAGTTTTCTCAATTGTACTCTTTTCCCTTCGATCAGGTTTTGTCCTTTTGGAATTTCCTGACAAGGTTTTAACGAGGTAAATAGCTTAGACACAATGTCATCAGGGGGAGTGTTATAAACGTGTAATTATGTTAAGAATATCTAGGGTAAATCTCGTTTATTACTGGGATGCCCTTGTGTCTAGCCCTATAAATAGAGGCCATAATGTTTATCTATTACACACATGAATAAGAAATTCTCTCTTCTTCTCTCCCTCTACTTTGTGTCTCTTTCTCTATTTTCTAGTTTCACAACAGTATTCGCGTATTCTTTAGGAAACTTAGTCGGCTACTTGGGCTTTACGGGACGCAAATATTTTAGTGGGCTTAGGTAACTAAGCCTCTTAGTGGAGGTTTTTGAAACAAGGGATCGCAACTGCAAACCTTTGCTTCACGCTAGATTCGCCCCTGCAGAGAGGGTTTGGACTTAGGATCTTGATATGTTATTTCGAATACATTCTTGAAGTTGGCCTAAAGTTGCGATCAATCATCAAATCCACTTTGGAATAATCTTAAAAATTGATTATTCAATTAGTAGCTAGTGATAAATAAGGTTTAAGAGTGATGAAGATTCATTCAGATTTTTGAGTAATGATCCGCAACGAAATTTAGGTTTTGTTGGACTGTGTTTTTTTTTTTCCAACGTCTTATCAGCCTTGTATGGAAAAAGGGGTTAGTCGATAAATCGATGATTAGAATTTCTTTGGAAAAGGTAAATTTGAGTATATGTCAACCTTGACCCTGATATTTTTTTCTTTGACCTTGTAACCACTAGCTTGATCAAAGAAAAATAAACTAAAAAAAGGAAAAAAAATTACATTCAATCAACGCCATTTTGGTATCTTTGATTGATTGGGAAACTGCAGAATGGAATGTCATTTTGGGTTTCCTTGATTGATTGGGAAACGAAGGGTGGAATAAATCCAACTCATTAGGTTTGTGTCACCTACTAAACATTTGTGGATAAAAATTTTGTGTTCCTTTGATTAATCATGGCATATAACCTGTAAATCCATAATATAAATAAATGAAAAATAGAATATGTGAAACCTAGATTCTTCGAAATATGAAGAAAAAAAACCCAAATGTTGATTCATCTTTCTCTTGATTTTTATATCCGGCCGAGTCATAAGCTAAAAAAATATGAATCCATATTTTCCATGCGCAAAAAGGAATAACTAAGAAGCACCGTAGAGATTCGTGGGAGAGAGGAGACTGAAGAACAGAAAACAAAATAACTAACAACTAAGGAGTTAAAGAAGTTCTTATTTCATCATGGGTATCGGTTAACCCGGAATGAGATGGAAGATCTTGACCATCTTTACTTCTTCATCCAATGGTTAAGAAGGCCCTGTCAAATCTTGTAATACATGAGCCTGTCAACGGATCCCACCTTAAAAATTAAATTAACAACTATATCTGGTAAAATTAACAACTATATTTGGGAAAAGACACATGAGATATGCAATTTTCATCGTGATTTTATCATAAAAAATAAAAAAAATATATCGTCCAATGTCTGGTTACACATCATATAGTAAAACTCACCTAATTAAAACTCCAAGCTACCGATAATTATAAGCCATAATTTCAAATTGCAATTACACTTCCAAATGAGATTAAATTATCGAATTATTAATCAAATTTAGATTAACAATTATAAAAAGAAAAACCTAATTTGTGGATGGTCACAGTTGGATCAAGGGATCTTCTTTCTCCGAAGCTTATAAAATGGTTTGTTTATCCTGTCCAATTGAAGAGAACACAAAATCATTAAAAGAAATCATGTTAGTAGTGGTAGAACATCAGTATTAAAAAATTAGCAAACAAAAAATAACAAGATTGCGTAGAAAACAAAAACGTTATTAGTAGCAGAAAGAAAAAGAAGGTGAGGCACTAGTCCTATTTTTTCTTAATATTATTGATTCCATAAAAAATTTTAGAAGAAGTGAAGAATCTTTATTACTCAACATGAAAATATGCTCAAAATTTTTTAGACAAAAATATAACGACGAGTAAATGTGGATATCAAAATATATTATTGAAGGATATTATTTCCTAAGATAAAGTTTTGATTTTTTTTTGGGAATTTCTAGGTTTAGTGACTTTGTATATACGGACCTTGAGCAAGTGTGCACGTTGTTTTTTTTTTATTAGGCGTTTCCTTCTTTCGTTTCTTGCAATTTAGGTTTTTATTGTTTCATTTAAGTTCCTTTTCTGTTTTGTATGTACCTGTTGATGGTGGGTTTTAGTTCAAGGGCTAAAATCGTAAACCCTGTATTTAATGCGTTGTCATCCTGCAAAGGAACAGAAGCCATTTAAAAGCAATGAATGCTTAAGCCTCTTCGCTCACATATGTATTGAGCAATTCAATATATCTGTATATATGACATTTACTCAGAATGGTGCGTGCAACAGCAATCCCAAAATATTCTTTGAATTTTATCTTCCACCGGCATTATTCACTAATGCATGGCATGCCTAGTATTTTCCTATGCAATGTTCCCAGCCGAACTCTCAATATTGGCATGACATGACGATTAATGTTCGCTCGCAGCGGAGTAGCATGAATCTTCCTAAGTGTCAGTATTGAGACCTCCATGAAAACACTCACATAGGCTACATCACCCTCTGACAAAGAGATCAGCGTGTTCACTAACCTTTTAATTAAAAGTTAGCGCGATCGAACATGTTTAAATTCCTTAAGGGAAATCTAGACTGTCCATATCAGTCTTAAATAATGATCACGGACACACGATTTGGCCACACAATTCGACAAACTTAGCCTCTTCCCAACGGAACTAGGCAACCTCCATAATGTCCACCGGCGGGCCCACTAGCATCCCAGCCGGTTGGAATTCCTTAGTTTACCCGCAACAACCCTGACCGTTAGCCAGAACCAGGGTGATCGCGTTATTAAAAAAAGAGCTCAAACGAGCTTGACCGACTATAGCAGTCTCAAATTCATCACATTCGTCCAATTTAGCTAGCCTAGTTGGACGTTCAAGATCTTCCTTCGAATGACCAAAGAGGTGCTGTCGTGTTCACCGACGACCCAGCTCCATCCCTGGTCGATCGACTTGCTCACATCAAGTCAAGAGTGCATCAAATCGTTTTGCTCAAACTAGGGTGAACGCGCTGTTTAGGAAACCCTAATTTGCGTTGCGGCAGCGTGCTACTGTCGCAAATCGATCACATCCGTCCATCTTCTCCAGCCAAGTTGAATGACTTAGATCCAATTTTAGGCGACCCAATATATGTCAGCGTGCTCACCATCAGCTCGCCTTTGCATCTGACCAATCGTCCTGCTAAATCCAATGTCCAGTGCCTTGAATCGATTAGCCTAAATAGGGTTGGCCACACGGCTTTAAACCCTAAATTAATCAACGACGACCATTAACTGCCGCAAATCATCTCGGCCTCCCAACTTCGCTAGCCGAATTGTCTGGCCACACTCATATTCTAGGCGTTCAAAAAAATGTCTTCATGACCATTGGCCTCTCCTCTTCCATAAGGAACAATCGGCCACACCGCGGCCTACCCATATGGCTTCTAAACGATCACCCAAAGATTGGACGAACAACTGGGAGCATTTGGTAAACAATTTTAGTATTAGCTACATGCCAAAAGTTTCGTATGGATGTCTATAACATACTAAAAATCACATCAATCGCATAACATACTAAAAATCACATCAATCGGAGTAACGAGCTCAAAGATACAAACTTTTAAAAGGCACAAACCGCGAATCATCAGCCATCCAACTTGGATCATGGATTTAATTTGGGCCAACCAATAGGATGTCAAAATGGCTACAAGCCTCCAGCCTCCTATTCACCACATCTTTAATGTAGATGGATAGCCAATTCTTCTTGAGTTTTAACGATTATGAATGTGGGTTTTCACAGGAAAATTTTCTTTAAGAACCTCCCTAACCAAGCTCAAAACCTAAATATTCCCGAGTGGGAAGATAGGAAATTCTTTTACATTCAATCCTCTGATCAGAATGAAGGGATGTCTTCTCAAGATGTCATGAGAATCAAAATCCGAGTTTTATTACGTATGTCTATTCCTCCATTCTATTCCCGACACGTTTCTTTCAGAATTCACGTCCCTTCTCGCATTAAATGTCCTCGTTTCCCCCAAGGATGTTTTCTCTCTATATATTTTTCATATCTTTCTCTTTTCCTCTTTCGTTTTCTCTCTCGCATTTTAGTCGCGCTGGTCTCACATCTTCGAATTTTCTTCACTTAGATGTACAATCGAAATTTCATGAATTAGCACAAAAGTCTTTGGCAGTTAAAAACTATTTCTTTCTCGGAATCATCTCGACCATCCAACTTGGATAGACAACTTAAACGATTTAGATTTAATTTGGGCCAACCAATAGGGGATGTCAAAATGGCTACAAGCCATTTGTAATTTCCATTTTCTCCTATAGGGACCGATCACCACATCTTTAATGTAGATGGATAGCTCATAATATCGCCACAACGGAATTCGCGAAGACAACGAATAGCAACACCGCGAGTCGGTCGCAGAGATTGGAAATGTAAATGACGACATGACGATGAAGATATGAAATCCACGCGAGTATGAGAATTTGTACGCCACCTAGCTTGCGCGTGATTGGTCGGGACAACTAGGTCTTGCAAACAAGACCCATTCAAGATCCCGCCGCATATTTTCCACGAAAATACTCGAGACATCAAACATGTCACAAACTGGGGGATGTTCATCAGGGTATTGGTCTGGCGGTTTACAGCGTGCGGTGTGCAATGCGCCAATTACGAGAAAGTATCAGGAAAGGCGGATGGTTGATAGCAGTTGTTGATGGTGGATTTTCATTTAAGGTTAAAATTGTAAAAGCCAGAAAATCATGCGCTAACATCTTGTAAAAGATAAAGCCATTAATAAGTGTTGAATACTTCTTCACTTTACTAATTCACCCAGAATGGAGCATGTGACAACAATCCCATTCTGTGAATTAAATACACGAAATTCATCCAGGTTGGAGCATGTAGCAACAATCCCATATACCCTGTGAATTTACAACATTATTAATTAATGCGTAACCATCCTTGTATTTCCTGTACTCATTATCAGTGCGACATGACTACTGAGTGTTGCTCTCAGCAGAGCAACACGATCTCCAAGCATTATAATGAAAGCATGTACGAAATACCCGTACAGGCTGCAACTCTCGGTATGTTATACTAGCCCGATTGAGCAACTCTCGGTGTGTTATACTAGCCCGATTGAGCATCCGGACTGTCCGTATCGGTCCTCGGAAATGATCACGATCATCCAACTTCACCAAAGATGATTGGATGGCCCCGGATCAATTCCAAAACCCCAAACGTGTATGGAATATTCATTGCCGAACCAACGCGGGCCCCGCATGGTCGGCCTCCAAAAGATTGGCATAGCTTGCAAACGTCCAAAACCAGAAAGCGGTATGGACGGAAAAACCCTAAATTAGGGTTTGCGGCACATTACATGTGTCGCAAAATAGTCCCAACCATCCATCTTCGCAGTATAGATGGAGGGTGTAGATGTAGATTCAAAGGGCCCAGAGCATGTCAACACAATCACCGTGGGCCCGCCTACATACCTGATCGATCGGTCAGGACCAACCATGGTTGGTCATCCCGATTCGTACGCCCAAATAGAGCATGAGACAGCCATGAAACCCAAAATTAGGGTTTTTGAGCATCACGAGCGTCCATCTTCTCTCGGCACTAATGGAGGGTCCAAGATTAGATTAAGAAGCTCCGGTCATACCAACATGACCACCGTGGACCCATATATCCCCTTACCTGATCGTCCAAGGCATACCATGCCTGGTTATCCCAAATCGTCCGCCCAAACTAGCGTGGTCACACTTCCCGATTGCAACTAATCTCGACCACTCAACTTCAGGACGATTTGAGTGGCTTAGATCATGTTTATGGGACGATCGAATGCATAGGCGTGAACACCAGCCTACCACCTACACGCCCGACCGATCAGCCCAAGACCGACCAAGATTGGTAATCTTGGAACGCGCGCCGGTTGGCACGATGCGCGGCTTTTGCGACACTAGTTTTGTGTTGCAACCGGATCTCGACCACTCAACTTCGCCGGACAGGTGAGTGGCCGATCACACTCGTGAGATAATGGGGGTATGGCGCCTACACCGTCATGCCGTCTACACGCATGTACGATCGGCCTGGCCAATATCGTATCCCAAGCTTGGATTCGACCAGGCTGAAGAGGGATGCTTGCGCACCTCTTCTAAAACCCTAATTTCATTAATCGGGCCGCGAGATGAGTGTCTCAAAGATCATCTCGTCCGTCCAACTTCACCGGCTTGGTTATACAGCCCTGGTCAGGAGTTAATTGGTCAGTGCGGCGTCATGGTGATCACCATCCATCACTCTACCACACCATGTGGTCGGTCAAGGGAGGATTTGCTTGCGCAACTTGCAAACCATCACATGAAGTAGGCTGGACATGAGGCTATTTTGAGACGCTCAAACAGCGATGCTTCATACATGCTGAGTATACTCGATGCAAGTACACATAGAATACACACGATACTTCACAAGTATCGACTTCCCGAATAACGCAGTTTATTCAATTTAGCATTACATGTTACTTTTTTTGGGTCCCACGATCCACACATTCCGGAGCATATCAATCATGTCACAAAATTGGGGGGGGATTGGTCTCAAGTATTGGTACAACGGTTTACGAACGGCCGCACAACGCGCCATCACAAGAAGTCATGGACGATTAAGTGATGATGGGAGAAGTGGCAAGCTTGGTCGTGTGACACTAACACATTGCTCCACTACTCCATCACTCCACTTTCTCCACTTCCCACGAGATACGAGGGTTAGGCTAAAAGACTTGTATAAATAGGTTCTCCATCCTATTTTTCAAACAAGACAAGACAATGAAGCAAGTGTTGATACAATCGTATTCAAACACCTAACCGATAGCTACACCACACCCAAGCCGCCCGGCTTTCCGACAAGTCATACATATCCAACACCTTCACATTCTCAACACCTTCTTCGCTTCCCTCCCTAAGATCAACCCCATCTCCTTCACTTTGTGACCGAAACAAGTCTGGAACGGACATTTCTTGGTTTAGGCCGACTTGCACGGATTGATTTCTCGAATCTACAAGCACTCCGTGCAGTGCATTTGTTTAAGGTTTAGACTCATTTCTCATCCACACATCCTAAATTACCAAAACCGGCAGAAATAGTTTTCACCCATAAACAATTGGCGACCACAGTGGGAGGTTAATCTCTCGGTTGTAAAGTCAATTTCTTCAAAATCCGATTCAATTTTATCAATTTCAAAAAGGGTAGATCTTAGAACCAATTCAATCATCAATCCATTTCAAGATGGTGGAACTCAGGTCTGGATCATCAATCAATTCTGATGGAGCTAGTGTGGATAACACTCTCGGTGTCGATGTACCTGTCAGTGGAGCTACCGTGGTCAATACATCTCGTGGAGCCGTCACTTCTACCATCGGCACCCGCCGTAGCGGAAATATTCCGGACGAGGAGCCGGAGGGACAAGAGGAGGACCACCGCCCATTACTATTGCAGACTTGATGGAGAAGCGAGAAGTTCGCTAAGACTCAAACGGATATGGCCGCAACTCAGAAAGAGGTACTCACTTTCCTCAAAACTTTGACTGAACGATTACCACAAGGTTCACGACAACCCGGGGGAAACATTTCCATCCTGGCCCACACGGATGAAGAAACTCGCATTTCTCCTGAACGCCCAAGAGAAATGAACCAACCGCCCAACTTCATCACACGCGAGGACCTGGAACGACTTCTCCAAAATCGAGGAAAAGGGGACCGAACGGATGTACACCAATATAAGCCACCGTACCCTCAAGATGTGCAACGACCTCTTCCAAGAGGTTACACCTCTCTCGCCTCCTCTACGACGGTACTTGGTAATGCTCGTGAACACGTCTCTCGATTCTTGAATCCTTGGGGGAACATGAATTCAATCATGTTCTACGCCTAAAAGAATTCTCAAAGTCACTTACGGGAGAGGCGTACACTGGTACAACAACGTCGCGCCTAACAAAGATATCCAATTGGAGCGAGATGGTCGAGTGCTTTCTGTAAAGTATTTCTTTTGTGTCCTAAAGATCACCTTTTTCGAATCACTGGGAAGAATTCTTCGGCGGAACAACGAGCATCCCAACGACTTCGTTAAAAGGTTCGGGAACAAGCGCTAGATTGTCACGACCCGAACGTCACCGAACGACAATTGGTGGAGTTGTGCATCAATGGGATGATACCCATATACCGCGTTCTATTAGAGAATCTGGGCTTTCAAATGTTCTCTGAACTCCATAAAGCTGCCAAACGTTCAGCAACAACTGCACCAACATTGCTAGAAAGAACCAGAGTTGTTCGAAGTGAAGATTCACGTGAAAGTCGAGGAAGAAGGTGTCTCACGAACAAGCAATACAACACTGTCCTTCTGACGTGAGTGTAGTGGGCGGAGGAGAAAAAGGAAAGCTCGGCGACGGAACAACAAACCAAGCGGGCATCCCGGCACACAAGACTTCGTCTCGGAAAGGAGTGGACAAAACTCACACACAAGACACCGATGATCTGGTTTTCCTTTCCCCATGAATGAAGTGATAGAACTCTTGGAAGCGTGGATCCAAGACGATGCCATCAAGCTGCCTCCTATTAGACGTCCTCCAACTGAGAAAGACATGGCGGATCCCAAATACTGTTGCTACCATAGATTCGTCCATCATCCAACCAAAGATTGTAACAGGTTGAAACAAATATTCGGGGAAAAGATAGAGACAGGAGAACTCCATCTTGGAAACGAAGGTGTTCATAGAGACCCTCTTCCTAATCGAGGCACCGCATGATTTCGGGGATTACATTTAGCAAGACCGCACAATCTATGATGAAGCACTTGTGTGAAATCTTGTATTTCCAAAGGACAACGTCAAGACATATTTACGCCCTCAACCGTGTTGTGTCGTGCAGGCGTTTGTATCCGTGAAGCATTCAGAACCTCATCTTTCCGAAGGACGCGAGCAAAGGAAACTGGGACTCCTAATCGTCACTCGTTTGAGATACGTTGAGTTCGATAGACGTTGATTGATACTGCTTCCGAATTTAACATCATTACTGTCAAGACCTTGAGAGCAAGAAAGATTTTAAAGCGGAAGCTACTCGTCACCCAACCGTGGTTAAAGATTCTTAAGGAGAACTGAGAGATGCATATGGATACATCGATCTTGAAGTCAAATTGGGTGATGCCTCGACACAAGCAAAGTTCTACATAGTCAAAGATCATCCCAACTCGACATGATCCTAGGACGCTCTTGGATGCATGACAACAAAGCAATACTAGAAGTGGGTTTCGATACCTTAAAAGAATCTCCAACACGCCTTATGGACCTCGATTGGTATCATTTGCCACACCAAAGAACTTGCAAATGTGACACAACTTCCGGGAGAGAGCCTTGTCAGCTGCATACATTGAAAGGTTCCGATTTCAAGTAAGTCTCATCACGCAACCCTCTTTCAACCTACCGCCCCTCTTTCTGACAAGTCCTGGGGACTGGCTCTAGCCAAAAAACCAACCTTGGCTAAGAGATGCGAATGGGAGGCCGGCCCCTTCAAACAGTTTATCAGGAGTCTAGAAGCTGTCTCGATCAAAGACGACAAAACCAAGACCCCGATGTCTACACACCCAAACCCGTTTGAAATTAGGGACCTAGTAACAAAGACAACCGCATTCAAGGTCGGAAGCATTACGGTGAGAATGTCTACCTCACCCGATTCAGCCACCGAGAAGGAGGATGAACCATACCTGGTAGCAGATGTCATCCTAGGCGGCTACTGCAAACTCATCAACGCTGACAAGCTAGAAGGCGTAACAATTCACTCACGATGGCTCAAACCCTACCGTACTTAAGACGCCGTGCTATCACTTTCCAGCATCCTACACACTTTAAGACGCTGTGCTACTTCCTCAGGCGTGTTTCCCTTTACAATTTCACATCATATTTGTAATTCCTCTAGAGAATAATTGCAATACTTTCATTCATAATTAGGGTTTCAATTTTCGATTTTCAAATTAATTGAAGTGTTATTTCCATCTGAGAACCTCTTTACCCCTAAAGACACAAATTCCAGCCTAAATCAACCCACTAGAGCAGGTCAGGAAAGAAACCCTAAGCAAAAAACATCCTGAAAAGAGTCGAGGGAAAAGATATGCGCGGGAAGGGAAGAAGCTTTGAGCCACTCACCCCAGCAAGGCCAGGGAGATCTTGCATCAGAAACACAGGTCCGTAGATATTCCATTATGGCATTATTTCTTTTATCACAAAGAATTACGTGTGAAGGCGCACCCTTGTGCCTGAGAAGGTTCAGTTGCAGTCTTGACAAAGGGTTATAAAAAAAAAAAAAAAACCTTTATTCAAACAATCAAATAGAAGAAAACCTTGAACTCGGTTGCCACTGAGCACAAGGAAGATGTTCAAATGTACGGAATATACTTGGAAAGAGGAAAAAGAAGAAAAGAGGTTTTAGTCGCCAAAGGGTCGACCTCGCCTATACCACCGTTAGGTTCTGCTTCAGCGCCATCACCTGTCGATGCTCCTTCCTTCGGATCTACCTCAACTTCTGCATCAGACATCTCCGCAGCAACGCACTCCATCCTAACATCATCAGCGGGAGCATCAAAGGGCACATCAACATTAGGAGTCGTGCCGATTGCTTTCAAACGTTCAGGTTCGTCTGTGTCGGAATCAAGAATTATCACGCCGTCTTGGATTGGGTAATCGCACTTATCTTCATTCAGAGGTCGTTTATGCTCAACCCTCCGCCTCTTCAACCGCGCTTCAAATCTCTCTGCCCTTGCGCTTACTAGTGCTTGCCATGGTTCCTCGCGCCTCCACCGCTCCTCCATGTCAATCGCAGCTGAAAGTGCACAGATGCGTCACCTGGCAATACGCAGGTGCAAAATAGACATCCCCTGTATAGCACGGCCGACTTCGCGAAGTGGAAGATCGATCTTAGACATTACTTCTTCGTGCGCATGGGTTTCGGGCTTGTCAACTTCGAAGCTTCTTTCTAGAGAAGTGACAAAATGGTCGACCACCGCTTCCATGATAAACTGCAAAGGAGAAGAAGTTATGAGCACACAAAAAAAAAAAAAATCAATCAATCGATCAGTCAATCAGAAGATCATATAAGTGTGGAGCAGTACCTGAGATATATAATAAACGACTACGTGAGATGATTCTTTATAATCTAGCAAGTCGACAGAATCCCAGGAGAAAAGAAGTCTTTACTTGCCACCTATAAAGGCTACTAATTCGGGATAGCAATTAACGATGCTTATCAGATACATCTGAGGAAAGCTGCTGTGTGACGAAAGGGAGTACACCTGACCCAAGGAAGGGGCCAAGCTCTGTCCAGATATGTACAAAGGGAACCAAAGCGACTCACCAGATCAAGTCCTGCTTCCTTCACAACCTTAATCAGGACTAACCAGTTCCAGGGCAACGCCTGACGATGTCGACCTATCCGGTAAATATGTATTCACTTTAGCTTGGTCATTTCAGTGTACAAGTTTGTCACCATCTCATGCCTACCCCAAAATAGTGTAACCATTATGTGCTAGGCAGGGGACTTAATGTTGATAGTGGATTTTCATTTAAGGTTAAAATTGTAAAAGCAGAAAATTATGCGCTAACATCTTGTAAAAGATAAAGCCATTAATAAGTGTTGAATACTTCTTCACTTTACTAATTCACCCAGAATGGAGCATGTGACAACAATCCCATTCTGTGAATTAAATACACGAAATTCATCCCAGGTTGGAGCATGTAAACAATCCCATATACCCTGTGAATTTACGGCATTATTAATTAATGCGTAACCAGTACTTGTATTTCCGTACTCATTATCAATGCGGCATGATGACGAGTGTTGCTCTCGGCAGCAACACGAATCTCCAAGCATTATAATGAAAGCATGTACAAAATACCCGTACGTGCCGCAACTCTCGATTAATGTTATACTAGCCCGATTGAGCAACTCTCGGTGTGTTATACTAGCCCGATTGAGCATACGGACTCGTCCGCATCGGTCAGGAAATGATCACGATCATCCAACTTCACCAGCATGATTGGATGGCCTGATCACCCCATAACCCCCAACGTGTATGGAATATTCGCCGCCGAACCAACGCGGGCCCCGCATGGCCGGCCCCCCAAAAGATCGGGCATAGCTTGCAAAAACGTCCAAACCAGACGAGTGGACGGAAAACCCTAAATTAGTTTGCGACACATGTAATGTGTCGCAAAAGCATTCAAACCATCCATCTTCGCAGTATAGATGGAGGGTGAATGTAGATTCAAAGGGCCCCGGCATGTCAACACAATCACTGGGCCCGCCTACATACTGACCAGGTCGGTCAGGACCAACCATGGTTGGTCATCCCGACTCGTACGCCGAATAAGAGCATGACGCACGGTCGTGAAACCCAAAAATTGGGTTTTTGAGCATCACGAGCGTACATCTTCTCCAAGCACGAATGAAGGGGTCCAAGATTAGATTAAAGGTGTCCTGGTCATACCAACATGACCACCGTGGACCCATCTATCCCTCACCCGATCGGCAAGGCATGCCATGCCCGGGTTATCCCAAATCGTACGCCCAAACTAGCGTGGTCACACTTTCCGATTGCAAATCCACTCTCGACCACTCAACTTCGCCGGACGATTTGAGTGGCTTAGATCACGTTTTCATGGGACGTCGGTATGGGCGTGAACACCAGCCTTACCACCTACACGCTGGCCAGATCGGCGAAGACCGACCAAGATTGGTCATCTTGGAACGCGCGCCCGAAGTTGGCACGATGCGCGGCTTTTGCGCACTAGTCTTTCGTCGCGAACCGATCTCGACTCAATCAATCTCACTGAACAATTGAGTGGCCTTTATCACACTCTCGTGAGATAATGGGGTATGGGCGCCTACACCGTCATGCCGTCTACACGCATGTACGATCGGCCCGGCCAAAATCGTATCCCAAGCTTGATTCGACCAGGTCAAGAGGATGCTTGCGCACCTCTTCTAAAACCCTAATTTCATTAATCTGTCGCATATGAGTGTCTCAAAGATCATCTCGTCCGTCCAACTTCACCGCTTGGTTATACATCCTCGGTCGGAGTTGATTGGTCAGGCAGGCGCCATGGTGATCACCATCCGTCACTCTACCACACCATGTGGTCTGGTCAAGGGAGGATTTGCTTGCGCAACTTCCAAACCATCACATGAAGTAGGCTGGACATGAGGCTATTTTGAGACGCTCAAACAACGATGCTTCATACATGCTGAGTATACTCGATGCAGTACTTGCATAGAATACACACGATACTTCACAAGTATCGACTTCCTGAATAACGCAGTTATTCAATTTAGCATTACATGTTACTTTTTGTGGGTCCCACGATCCACACATTCCAGACATCAATCATGTCACAAACTGGGGATACATACTGGGTATTGGTCTGGCAAGCTTATAACAGTGCAGCACGCACAACGCGCCATCACAAGAACGTCATGGAAGTCTGAAGCATGATGATGGGAGAAGTGGGAAGCCCGGTCGTGTGACACTAACACATTACTCCACTACTCCATCACTCCACTTTCTCCACTTCCCACGAGATACGAGGGTTAGGCTAAAAGACTTGTATAAATAGGTTCTCCATCCTATTTTTCAAACAAGACAAGACAACAGAGGCAAGTGTTGATACAATCGTATTCAAACACCTGAACTGATAGCTTACACCTCGCAAGCCGCTCCAGCTTTTCGATACAAGTCATACATAACCAACACCTTCACATTCTCAACACCTTCTTTGCTTCCTCCCTAAGATCAACCCCATCTCCTTCACTTTGTGACCGAAACAAGTCCTGGAACGACCATTTCTTGGTTTAGACC
>JAJJWW010003179.1:0-55521 GCA_023531295.1 Papaver armeniacum | reverse complement strand
ATTTCTAAAATCTTGCTTTTTGCCCATCAAACTCAAATTACTTAGCAACACCCATTAGCTTCTAAAAGTCTCGATAATTGATCATGAAATTAATATGAATAATTTGTATAACCTTCATGTGAACAATATCTAATTGGCTTTTCACTATGTGCATACACTATAGAAATTGTTGAAATTGTTAAAACATTATTGTTTTCTTTAACAAATTGTTTAAATCATTTTGAAAATTTTTCATAAAATCGCAGAACAACCTAATGTGAAACCTGCATGATATTATTTTCATCATATGGCACTTGTCTACTTACCATTGTTCAAAATTTCAAATATTGATTTAATAAAGTATATATTTTAATGAAACTTTAAGGAATTTGAAAATATATGTGGTATATTTTTATTTTCTCGCGAATATCCGTCTTTTTGAAATGAAGCTTATTCATTCTTACAAACTTTGCCAAATTTAAAAAAAAATTTCATTGCTCAATCACGGTCGCTCAATGAAACCAGGGTCTTTTATACTTTCGTAGGTCTACATATTCCAAAATAAATTTTATCATGAGGTGCAGTGCCTTTTCAAAATTCTCTTTTAACTCTATGATCATTATTTATCACTTTTGAATTTACTAACCATTGCTCCAAAAGTATTTTTGAAAGTTCATGCTTTGAAAATAAATTTTGGTTTTCAAAGAAACTCACTAAAAAATTTCTACCAGAATTAATCACGTCTAATGCTCGAATTGTTAGTCCTTCATATTAGATTATCGCTTTTCTTAAACTAATCTAATCTAACGTGCACATGTTTTCTAAAACAAATTTTCATGAAACTTACGTGACATGCACATGGAATTTATATCAAATTGTTTCAAAACCTAATAAAATACGTGTTTTTGATCTTGCCCATATAAACTTAAGCTAATTACAACTAGCTTCAATGCCTAAATTACGCTCTCATTCATCTAATACTACTTAGACCACACTCTATCTTGCTGGTCGAGTTCCATCGCAAGATTGTCGCATGACACCATTGGAGCAATCGAGATTTTGAAGAAAATGCCTTTGTAGACCGAACCAACCAATCGATCTCGTCGATCGGAAATTCATTTATCTAACGCTAATACGGAACATGATTAGTCCTCACTGTTGGGTGGGACTTAATGTTGATGGTAGATTTTCACTAAAGTTAACAAAACCAGAAACTTTATGTCATGTTTTGATAGTGCTTCGTGCATGCGACGATTATATTTTATTTATTACGATTTAATATGTCTTTGGGAAAGCCCCACTAGATTTAGCATTCTGATCCTCGTAGATTTCTCATTGTGACTTATGCGAATAAATACACCATACTGAGATCGAGTTTAACGCTCAGGTGATGTGACACCTATTGTTTTGACTCAGGAGAGAGACCACTCATATTAAGATATCAAGTGGACGCTTTTCAAGACGCTTGACACTTCACTGTTTCTATTCGCGAGATTCGTATCTGCGCGTTTCGAGATTGGAGAGTAATGTTAACGCCCAGATCGAAACACCTGGTGATTCCCCATCATGCACCATTCGCATACGACGCTTTAATCGCTAATATATTGGCACGATTAATCACTACATTCAGCCAATTTAATTCTGGTATTAACTATTATTGCTCCTATTCCATGGTTTAATCCATATTTACCATCCTGCTAATGGTAATATAATTTCTCTCATCTCACGATCGAACCACCATTAATCCATGAACGGCAATAACCACCACATTATCTCTCATTATTCTCATTCTATCTAATCCCGTTGATCCATGAAATGGTTTTGAGTAATTTTAATTAATCCATTTTATGGTCGATCCACGTATCCCGTTAGGATGGTAATGCTTGCTTTATTATTCTCAATTCACAATGAATCCCTTACCGATCTTATGAATTAATAATAAATAACTATTCATTTATTACCTATTTTCATGAATTATTCTACTAAATTTCTATAATTATAATAAATATCAATAAACCGTGTATCCGGATTTAGTCACCGTAAGCCCTACAAAAATGGTGTAAGTGGTATTTGACAACGACGACGATCATAGCATCCTACTTACTTCTAATTACATCCAAAAATATGAAATGAAATTATAATCCCACTTAAATAAGGAGAAACAATAAATATTAATAAAATAATAAGAGGCGCCTTTAGGGCTTTAGTTTTACTTAAGCCGTACGGCTGTAAGTTCTGATAATGTTTTAACGTATGTTTTCCATTATTTTCCTTATTTTTTTGTTATTTCTGTTGAACCTAAGAAACTCCTTGTTTGATAACTTCTTGTTTCAAAATTCATGAATTTACAATCATGGATTCAAATAATGTTATAAATAACGAATAGCAGTGACCTAGCAATGAATGCATCACTAAGGTTTTATTGTGATCATTTCACACCTTCAAAATTTGAAGCTATAATTATTATTCTAACTATGAAACTCCTTTGTTTAACAAACTGCGGATTTCTATAACCCAAGGATTCCATAATCAAGATTCATGAAAATAATATTATAAATAGGTAGGTAAAGTGGATTTGGCAATATGGGTTTTACCGCTGCACAATTTAACACCGTAATCCCGTTTTTTATAATTATTTCTCAAATTATGAGTTCTTGGTTTGAGCAAAATCATGATTTCATTATAACTTCAAATTCTCGCCAAATCGGGCCAAAAGCCAAAAGCCAATAAAGCTACTGCACCTAGCCTCTCGCTAGTAAATTTAAATGTTAAAATACACTTATTTAATATTTAAAATATTAACTTCAAGGATTCATGAAAAATAATATTATAAAATAGAGAAAGGTGTGTGGGAACGGGCAACATAGCCGTCCGGCCATGCCCTAGCCTTGGACGTTCCCACACCTTGCAATCCCTAGTCTTTTATAATTATTATTTTCCTCAATTCATGAAACTCCTTGGTTTGAGCAAAAATCATGATTTCACATTACTTCTCAAATTTTGCACAAATCATGAAAAACCAAAAGCCACGGGTCACACTACCGGCTAGCCTCTCACGGAAATTTTAAATGTTAAAATACACTTATTTTAATATTTACAAAATATTGATCAATTGAGCATACATGCTCATTCCAACAAAAATCAAGAATTTGAGTCAAGATGAAACTCTTCGAAAATTCACAACATTGCTCGAACGCACATCGAAAATACCGAAACTCTCAAAGACGGAGACACGGGCACCACGGCAACACGTGCATGCCTTCATGATCACGAGTCATCCTTAGGCTTGCACAAATCCGGTCCCACACGTTTTCATAATTCGACCTAATTTTCTCAATTGCTCGTATTGGGCCCAAACTATCTCCAACCAACATCGGGATTGCTCAAACGTGCCAACAATCGGTCACGTGACCACCAAGAGCGGTCCCATGCTCTCTTGGTCGGTCCCATCTTTCATACCTAGGTTTTATCACCTAATGCCAACCCAAAGAATATTTCATAAATGATGAAACCAACATTTAATCATCATTCTTTCACCAATCCTCAAACCGAGAACCCGGTGCATGCTCACTGAGCAATGGGCACCACATGCATGCCCATCATCCCATGTGGTCGGTCCCTCTATCACTCATGACCTATTTTCAGCGATTCATCAACTATGATCTGAAATTAGGGTTTTGAATAAATGCTCCACGAATCATCACTCGAGGACAATTCAAACACTAATGAATTTATGATGGATTCAACAACCAACATCCGAATTAATCATATAATATTTGGTAGCTTACTAATATTTTAATATTTTTTCGGTCATGTCACCAATAAATATTTCGACGAATCGAGCAATACTTGATCAGTTGCTCAAATATTAATCCAGCTATCAATATTTGGTAATTTATCACATTTGTCGACCGAGCAATACTTGCTCAATTGCACGACAAATTATCAACATTCAATAATTTGCAATTGAGCGATACTTGCTCAATTGTACGTCAAATCATCAACATTCATTATTTTGTCGAATTGAGAAATACTTGATCAATTGCTCGTTAAATTCTCGATATTCGATAATTTAATCGAATTGAGCAATACTTGCTCACTTGATCGAATATTGATCCAACTATCAATATTCGCAATTTATCGCATTTCGTCGAATCGAGCAATACTTGCTCGATTTGCTCGAATAATCCACATATATTCAAGTAACTCATCAATATTCAACAACTCATCGAATTTACAATATTTGATCGACATTTAGCAACATTAACATTCATGAATCAAATGAGCATTTGTCAAACATGCTCGATTCAACAAAACCTAGACTCATTGTCTAATCACCAACAACTGACAAACTAAATACACGTGATCATCATGCAGACTCCACGATGGGTGTGAGACATTAATCACGCCAAATTGGGGATAACAACTAGGGTTTTGGTATGGCGGCCTCGGCGACGTGGATTTCATCCACGACGAAATGTGTGTAAGTTGTGTAAACGGTTGAAGGAGTTAGCAAAGTAGTGGGTGCACGATCCGTCAAGTCTCCACACGACATGGAACTGACTTTACCACAATCTTCCACTTTCCCACTCTTCCACTCATGAAACCGTCACACTTACAGGGATCAAGGTGTTCACAACTCTGACAATATAAATAAGTCTCTGAATCCATGATTGAGGACAACGAATGATCACTAGCTATCAGCAATCGTCCACACAGAATTTCTCGAGTAGCTACTCTCAAGAATTCATCAATCTATTAGAACTTATTCGAACTCAACAATTCACCAATTATTGCAGAAACCTTCAACACATCCACAATCCTTGATCATCGTTGATTCCACACAATTCTCAGCTTCCCTCCTACGAGATCAACCCATCTCCCTCATTGCGACCGAGATTGACTTTGGAACGTCCATTGACTTGGTTTAGGCCGGAGTCCTGGCAGATTGATCTCTCGAATCTAAGCACTCCTTTGCAAAAGCATCTATGTGAGGTTGAGCAGTTTGCTCGGTTCGAGGAGTCTCGACACGCCCGTCTCTTCATTTCCCCAAAACCAAGAAACCGTTTTTTCCCCATCCATAAAAAGAAATGGGTTAGCATATTGGCGCGCTATTTATGGTAAGTTGCCACGTTCGGCATGTTTCTCGTGGAAAAGTGACACGTTTGGTACGTTAGGCATGCCAATTAACGTTTTGGCGAGGCATGGCATGTTTGGCATGTCACTAGTATGCCGAGCGGAATGGCACGCTTGGCATGTTTGGCATGCCAATTAGCGTATCATGGCGCAATTTGGAAAGCCAATTTGGCATTGCGGCACAACTTTGCCTCTTTTAATACTGTGGCAGGTTTAGAGTGACCTGATTGGTCGATTAAAAGAGGGGTCGTATAAGCATGGGTGTGGCCACACTTCTAGTGTGCGTGTGGTGGATTTAAAGCGACCTGATTGGTCGATGGAAATAGGACCGACAAGTATGGGCCTGATACAACTCATGTGCATGTGGCGGGAATAGGGGTTCGCCCGAGCAAAGGTGCGGCCACTCGTGAGTGGAATGGGCCAGGTGTCATATGACATGGACACGCCTTCCTTTGTTGTTTGCTCCTATTCTCGCGGCTCTTCTTATTCCTTGTTTTCTGATTGTGGGTTGGATTTTGTACCTACTAATCCGTGGCGGATTAATTACCTAGTTCATCTAGGCTTAATTTCGACAGGCAAGGTCTAATATACTGTGCAGGGCGCAAAACCCTAATTTTTGCAAATTAGTCAGGGTAATATCTGAATCTTGTGAATTATCACAAAATTGATTGAATTCTATGTGTTGACACAGAGTTCTTTAAGTTCATTGTCAGAGAGCAGTATGCTTTCCGATTGAATACTTTATGCAAGGACCTTAGCTTTGATACTTGGAAATTCATGCTACTCTGCTGCGAGTGAACACAAATTGTCATGTCATACCAACATTAAGGGTTCAGCCAGGGAACATAGAACATAAAGAATTCAAAGAACTTTATATTAATTAAATACAAAGCAGGTGCCAAAATTTACAAAATATCCGGGATTGTTGCTACATGCACCATTCTCGATAAATTTCAGTGAATATATTGAGTTGCTGATAAATGCGCCAAATGAAGAGGTTGAACACTCATCACTTTTACATGGCTCGCTTCTTTATGGAGTAACGACACATTAAATGCAAGGTTTTACAAATTTAGCCCTGAACTAAAAACCACCATCAACACTTTGTTACCAAGGTAACTTAGATTGCAAACCCGATTTGAAAACTATATAAAATGGAGAACTCTAGAATCTGGGAAACCTAATCCCCACACCTCCCGTGTGTTACTAGTTGCATAAACTAGAGTCTATTCTCCTTCAACCTTTGTTTTCTTGAGACCCTCGTAGGCTAACGACTTCAAAGACTTCATTGGGATTTCCTGCCGACCCAACTATTTTCTTTGTAGTTGCGTGTTCGATCTTGCCCGATGCTATCGTATTGAGTACAATTGAAATAATTGACTCGAGATTAATTTCTCCGATAGGCAAGATAAAAGTAATCACAAACATCTTCGCCTCATCGTTTGTGATTCCACAATATCTTGTTTCGCTAGTCGATTAAGATTATTGTGAGGTGATTGATAATAATGAAGCTGTTCTTCGGGAATATAAGTCTCGATTATCAATTGGTTCCTGTTCACCTTGATTTATCAAAAGACTAACAAAAACTCTTGGGTATTTATGTGGGAGGCATTTATTCAATCTATAGACTTTTCTCAGGTGAGACAGATTTGTTTATCAAGTCTTGACTTTGGGTCGTATCAACTCTTGGTTGTGGGTGAGATCAACTAACGGAATCAAGTGCGTAGTATCCCGTCGGGATCGAGACGTGAAGGAACGCAATCCGACCTTGAATCGAGTGTGAGATTGATTAGGGTTCAACTACGGTCTAGTCGGAAGTTAATTGGTAGTAGGCTAAAGTCTGTAACGTCTTAATACGATGTGGTGTTCAAACCGGACTAGGTCCCCAGGTTTTTCTGCATTTACGATTTTCCTCGTTAACAAAATTACATTATCTGTGTTATTTCATTTCCGCATTATATTTTGTTATATAATTGAAATATCACAGGTTGTGCATTAAGATCAATTAATAAGAATATCCAACCTTTGGTTGTTGATTTAAATTGATTGACACTTGAACATTGGTCTTTGATACCGTTCAAGTTGTTTCACATAATAATCGAGCTCATGGATATCTATCTGTTTGACTTGCCGATTACATTGTGAAACAGAGATATTAAACTCTTTGATATACTTTACTCTAGATTGAGACTGTCCTAGTTGATTCTCTAGAAAGTATATTGGAGTAAGTCCTCTCGTTATCAAACGAATTGTTGGATGTGGTTGTTAGACCCCGCATTTTCACTGCATAATATGATAAAGGCGCGGGCGATAGAGAAGATATTGACATTTTTATAATGCAGTCCCACGAGTGCCAAAACAAACAGATTTTTGAGTCATATATGGCGGGTAAATTATCTTGTACACACTTGCATATGCAACTATTCCAAATGAGGCGCAAATATATGAGAGTCACGATGTATGAAAAGGAGGCTTACAGAGTCGTTTTAGTTACAACATCTAAGTGGTTACATATCGATCGGCTAGCTCAAGTGGACATATATTCTTACAAAGAGAATAGGTGCACGTGAATATAAGTTCTTCATTGTCTCATAAAAATGGCAAGGTTGTTCGTATAATAGGTATGTTTGTGATTATTATCGCTCACATGTCTAATAGACTTGTAGATCAGTGTAGATATTGACTCATACTCTTTAAGATGTGTTAAGGCGCTTCCGTCTTAAAACGATCGTTGGTTACCATATCAATTACTTGTTTCCTACATTAGCTTTTACGCTCGGTTTTCTTATGCTAGCGGAATTTTATGTTTCTCGCTTGTTATGAGCTCTCCGGGTGAAATGACAAATACATAGCGGCGGAATCTATTTTTATCACACCGTTTCGAATCGTGATGAGGGAATCTAAATCGATCAAATGTGCCCATGGTCCTCGTTTGCTCTAGGCTCGTGGAAATTATCTAGCTAAGCTATCACATATTGTGTTCTGTCAACATGATGGTTAATCCTCTCTTTGGGTAAGTGTTGAAATTTCATTAATTTGTCGCTTTCACGCTCTCTCTCTGTATCTCTCTTTTGAAAACTATAGGGTGGATGAATGCTCAGTATGAGAGTTTTATTTAAGTGTTCAAGTGGAAGGGCTGGATGAGTGCAGCCGGTGCGCCTCCTAGAATAAGTTTTCAAGTGAAGGGCGGATGAGTGCAACCTGCGCGCCTCCTAAGCATATGATTTCGAAATTTTATTTAAGTGTTCAAGTGGAAGGCGGATGAGTGCAATGCATGCGCCTCCTAGAATAAGTGTGCAAGTGAAGGGCGGTTGAGCGCAACCTACGCGCCTCCTAGAATAAGTGTTCAAGTGAAGGGCGGATGAGTGCAACCTGGGTGCCTCTTAAGCATATGATTCTGAAATTTTATTTAAGTGTTCAAGTGGAAGGCGGATGAGTGCAGCCACTTACGCCTCCTAGAATAAGTGTGCAAGTGAAGGGCTTCTTGAAGCATTGTCCAGATGTATCCGCTTCGTAGGAATTTGAGGATTCATTCTCAACAAGCCAAGTATTGTATTTGCAGGGTATGAATCTTTGTGCGGATGTTTTAGGCGCTCAACATGCTTCCTTATCAGGCGAGAGAAATGACATTTGCACGCAGATATTGAATCGATGATCGAGATAGATTATCATAAGCATGAACTAGCATATGTGTATGTCCATTTAAGCTTCGCCTTACCTTCTTTTGGCAGCCGTCGTGGCCTTATCTAAGCGCATATGATTGGTGTCCTTGCATTCAATGTATTTGAAATGTGTTAAATGAAAAGTAGCATTACATGCTCCTTCCCCCCTTTTTTCTTCCTCATCACTCAGCCGTACTCATGGCTATTTTCAGTTCATGGTGCATTCAAGGCTATCTTATCGCACCGCTCGGCTATTTTCATTTTATCAGTCATACTCGCAACCTAGTCATACTCGGAGCTTTATTCATTTGTCACGCTCGGGGATTTGTTCGTTCTAATCATACTCGAGGCTTTCATTCAATCTAGCCATACTCGGGGATTTCATTCAATCTGATCATATTCGGGGTTTTATTTGTTCTAGCCATACTCGGGGCTTTTATTCAATCTAGCCATACTCGGGGCTATCGTGCATTTCATTGGCCATGCACAAAGCCTAACCATACTCGGGGCTAATGTTCTTTTTAAGGGCTGTACTACCCTTTGCATCTCAAATTCTCACTTCTTTTTACATTTTTCTTTTCCCCTCTCGGATTTTATTATAATTGTTGAAGAATAAACCAAGATACTATGAAGAATAAACCAATATGGTTGAGTCAACTGGTATATTTGACATGAAGAATAAACTAATATGGTTGAGTCAACTGCACTGATTGACATGAAGTGAATGGATCAACAACTCTTGTTGATCCATGGTACGGTTTATAGAAGTTTACTACTGTTTTAAGAGTTTATTTACGTGAGAATTGTCTAGAAGTTTCTTTGTTAGAGTTTTATTATGTTTGGAAAGTTATTTTTCATGAGAGTCAAGTTTGTTACCCATTAAATAAAATACCAACCATTATTACCCAAAATAAGACCAAGTCTGATTCTTCAGATTTCAAAACAACTTTTAGTCCAGGACAAGATACGAAAAAAAAAAAATCAAAGATGAAAATGGTACTATTAAAAATATATAGTATATATATATTGAACACCAAACTACATTACTCGATCAAACAAAAACAAAAACACTACACTTCGAATATGTTTGTGGCATGGACATCGTCGCACATGTTTCCGATTGTCCTCCAAAATTCTCCTCATGTGAGGAATAACTCTAACCTTTGCCCACCTTATCTCCGCAATTTCACAAAGTTCTCGTGAGTTCATTAAAACGCGCTAAACAACGGTTGTTTTGCAATAGGACGTCGTTTTTCTTTCCCAAGGCTATAAGCTTATAAGGCGGCCACCATAGATTCAAGGCTCTTCCAAGACAATGCTCTCTTAAGTTCCCAATTCCATTCTACACGGGTGCCCGTGCATGAATATCATTATCGGAAATGGGTGCCCAAAATCAATCTGAGATCATAAATATCGTGAATGTTGTAAAATAAAAGGCGAACTCCAGACAATACCATTCCAAGTTTTGGAGTCTGAAATCACCATTCTCATAAATATGATGCGGGGGTGGCGAAGTGATCTGAATGTCTCATTGTCCAAATTGAAAGATACTATCTCGAATATTGTCATAAAAATAATGATTTATCCAAAAATACAACCATGTGCGTACACACCCGAATCCCAAAAAGTAAAAGGAAAATCTCTGATGTTCCTCCATCCCCTGTTGTCGCCTAGAGTGTGTACATCCACTTTACCATCCACTTGAATTCGAACTACTTTGTATTCACTTGGTATGTTCACAATAGCCGAAACCCCCTACGACGAATCGTGGATCCCAACTAATTTGTGGCGTTGGTGTTAGATCGCATATTTGTGGTAGATGGAGATGCTCACCCGTTGTTGGATTCATAATATAGATAGGATCTTGTATGCCTTGGTGTTGTTGATGGTGGATTTTCGTTAAGGTTAAATTTGTAAAAACCTAAAAATCATGCGCCGACATCTTGTAAAAGATAAAGCCATTTATAAGTGTTGATACTCCTCACTTAATTCACCAAGAATGGAGCATGTAGCAACAATCCCATTCGTGAATACATGAAATTCCTCCAAAGTTGGAGCATGTGGCAACAATCCCTTCCCCGTGAATTTCATATCATCCTTGTATTTCCAAAGACTCGTTATCGGTGTGGCATGACGACTAAGTGTTACTCTTACTGAGAATAACACGAACCTCCAAGCACTATAATGAAACCATGTACGAAATACCCGTGCATGTGCCGATTCTCGGTGTGTTATACTAGCCCGAGCCCCTCTCTGTGTGTTATACTAGCCCGATTGAGCCCCTCTCGTTGTGTTATACTAGCCCGATTGAGCATCCTGACTGACCGTATCAACCGGATATGATCTCGATCGCAGTCATCCAACTCCATAAGCATGATTGATGACCCCGCATCAATTCCATCACCCCTGCTGGTATGGAATACCCACAGCCGACCCCGCATGGTCGGTCATTGGCCTAGCCTGCCAAGAAACCGTTCATACCAAGCATTATGGACGGAAAACCCTAAATTAGGTTTGCGGCATATTACATGTGTCGCAAAACAAGCCTCAACCATCCATCTTCGCAGTATAGATGGAGGGTGTGATGTAGACTCAAAGGGCCCGAGCATGTCAACACGATCACCGTGGGCCCGCCTACACACTTGACCAATCTGGTCAAGACCAAAAATGTTTGGCCGTGACAAAATCATCACCCAAACAAGAGATGACGCACGCTTGAAAGCCAAAATTAGGGTTTCAAGTCATCACGCGCGTCCATCTTCTCCCACACGAATGGAGGGTCACAGATTAGATTAAACAAGGGCCGGTCACACCAGCATGACCACTGTGAGCCCATCTACCTCATCATGTGTTCGGCCAAGGCATATCATGCCTGGTCAATCCAAAACGTGCGTCCAAACTAGCATGGCCGCGCCTCCCAAACCACGAACCGATCTCGACCGCTCAACTTCACCGGATGATTTGAGTGGCTTAGATCACGTTTTCATGGGATAGTCAGGTATAGGTGTGAACACCAGCCTACCACCTACACGCTGGTATGATCGACCAAGACCGACCAAGATGTGTCGTCATGAAACGCGTGCCCAAACTAGGGATGTCACGTCGGTTTCCAAACCTTTGCGCATCAATTTCCTGCAAACCGATCTCAACCACTCAACTTTACCGGTTAAATTGAGTGGCCTAGATCGCGCCTCCATGGGACGGTGAGATGTAGGTGTGTACACCGGCATGCCGTCTACACTCATGCCCGGTCGGCCCTCTCCAAATCCCTTTCCAAGCTTGGTTTCGACCAAGCTAAAGAGTGATGCTTGCGCACCTCTTCAAAAACCCTAATATCCATTAACGGTCGCAGATGAGTGTCTCAAAGATCATCTCATTCGTTCAACTTCACCAAACTGGTTATACAACCCCTGGTCAAGAGTTATTTGGTCGCGTGAGGCGTAATTACCCATCACTTTACCACACCATAATGCAAGACTCACCATAAAATACACACGATACTTCACAAGTATCGACTTCCGAATAACACAATTATTCAATTCAAAGATTACATGCTATCTTTCGTGGATCCACGATCCACACATTCCGTTTATCAATCATGTCACAAACCGGGGGATACATACTGGGGTATTGGTCCGGCGGTTTACATCGTGCAGCGTGCAACGCGCCATCACAAAGAACGTGTCGTGAAGTCATGGACGGTTAGAGATGAACATGAGAAGTGGGCAAGATGGTCATGTGGAACCGACGCACAACTCCACTACTCCATCACTCCACTTCCTCCACTTCCCACGAGAGACGTGAATGAGGCTCAATGACTTGTATAAATAGGTTCTCCTCCTTATTTTCAAAAAAAAGAAAAATAGGAGACAAGGAGAAACAACACAAGTTCGACAGACGAGACAAAAACCAAGTGTTAATACAAAAGTCGTATTCAAACACCCGAGCCTCGCTTGCATCAACCGTGATCTTGCTCATCTTTCTTTTACAAGTCATAAGCAAGCCAACACCTTCACAATCTCAACACCTTCTTCGCTTCCCTCCCTAAGATCAACCCCATCTCCTTCACTTTGTGACCGAAACAAGTCTGGAACGGCCATTTCTTGGTTTAGGCCGGACTTGCATGCATTGATCTCTCGAATCTACAAGCACTCACCGCGCAGTGCATTTGTTTAAAGGTTTAAATTCATTCCTCATCCACACCCCAAATTACCAAATTCTGCAGAGTAGTTTTCACCCATAAACAATTGGCGACCACAAAGGGAGGTTGATCTATCGGTTGCAAAAATTGAATTCTCAATTTTTCGGTTTTCGGCTCACGATGCATCCTCATCAGAAACCACAAAGCGGTTCGATACCATGGGAAGTGTAGCTAGAATGCTTTGGAGGATGTCTTGGCAAATCAAGCCGGTATCACTAGAAGACAGAGCGAGACATTCCGCCGTTTGAATGATTTAGCAAGACAATTACAAGAAGGGTCGGCATGCATCTACTCAAGCAGGTGCAAGAAATGCTAAATCCTTAGTCGAGTCACACCTTTATCGGTGGAAAGGCAAAGAGAGCGCGCAACCGCTGGAGACTCGGGAAAGACGAACAACATGGTCCAGCCGACGAAGACTCGAGGCAACTCCACGAGGAAAAGACTTGTCCTGGGTACCACAAAGTCTACCTGGATAAAGAAATGGAGCCTCGCAGCTTACGGATCCCCTCGGAAGATTTATATCTCAAGACCCTTGTCGAAGCTCTAAGACTGTTCAATCCGCATCGACCTTTCAACTAAGTGAAGAAATGCTTGAGGAAGGAGAGATCAATCAAGGAACACGTGAGTACGTAGGATGGGAACGTTCAATTCGATCACTCGCCAGTGATATTACAACACCTCCCATCACCGAGATCCAGAGCGACCGCAAATCCCGACATCTCATCAAGTGTAACACCTCCGGTAGTCACCGAGCAACAACTTCCACTCCTTCATCGTGACGAGGAGCCTGAGGGACGAGAGGAGGACCATCCCCCATTACCATTGCAGACTTGATGGAGAAGCGTGAAGTTCTTGCTAAGACTCAAACGGATATGGACGCAACTCGAAAGAGGTACTCACTTTTCTTAAGACATTAACCGATCGATTTCCACATGACCCGCAACATCCCCCCGGAGCCAACAAGAAATGCATTCAACGCACCTGAGAAGGTACTTCAACGGCACGGACCTACATGGACCCGATCAAAGAAGCGACATCGATATGAGCGGTCCTGTCATGGAGACTTCTACACTGGGACTGATCTCACAACGATCCTCCTCAAGTCAACAGTTTCACTATGAGCCGAGGCCGGTGGATCGGAAGCGGTTTCTCTAGTGGAAAGTTTATGCGAAATTTCACACCTCTCGAAGAATCGGCTCGCGAGACGTTTTGTTGCAATCAACCGTGAGGAAGGTCACGACCGTGCCCTACATGTCACCGCACGCATCAAGGATTCGGAGTTCAAGACGACCCTTATCTACACAGATCGTCTTCATTACTCTCAAGATTCTCGGGACATCCAAGGTTCTCCCTGTGCAAGGTCGTCGGAAGCCTACCACAATGACGGACTTCGAGGGAAACCAAACCAGCACATACGGGAGAAGCTCCGTGGAAAGAATCGCACAAGTTCGTTGCATCCCACTCCCCATGTGGGCGTCAATTCAGAAGAAGACCGACTTGCATCATTGAGGGCTAGTACCCACGATGCATCTTTGCCGACGAAGCATTCTTCTCCATACCGTGAAGCCACAACCCACGTTCACACGAGGAGGGAACGAACTTTTATGGCGAGTCGTGACCGAAAGGAAAATCGGTATACCGAAGACCGCCATTATCAGCAGGGGAGACTTTACCCAGCTCTCCACCTAATGGAATGCTACAACAAAGAACGAACCACAAGAGCAAGTGCTAGATTCTCCACAACAGCTGCAAGATGGCACCAACTCCACAACCGATGAAATTGAAATCGTTGAGGAATCTCCTAGGCCTATCTCCATCACCAACCTTGTGTGCGGATAAACGCGCGAAGCCCGTGGAACTTCTCAAAGAGTATCAGGACATGTTCGCTTGGAGATATGAAGAAATGCCGTATTTAGATGAAAATTGGTCATCCATCATCTACATGTCATACCTGGATCCAAGTCGGTTAAACAGTCGCAGTTTAGACATGAGGAAAATGGATAGATCAGGTGCTGCATAGACTTCAGAAACTTGAACAAAAAAAAAAAAAAAACAATCCTCCTCTACCTGACATCGACATGTTAGTAGATGCAAACAGCGGACACAGCATGTTCTCCTCCATGGATGGATGCAGCGGCTACAACCAGATAAGAATGTACGAGCATGATGCAAGTAAGATATCTTTTCGAATTCCTCTCGGAAATTTTTATTATACCATACTCGCTATTTGGTTTAAGGAATACCGGTGCAACGTATCGACGCTCTATGACGGCAATCTTCCACTGGAGCCGATGCCTCAAGGGAGCAGCCTCAAGAAGATAACGATGTCCAACCGTCATATCGAGCAAGATCCGGGCGAGTTACTCTATCGAGGCAGTGGTTGAACAAGATCCGGGGCATATATCTCACCAACAAAGCGATACAACCTTCACCTTACGTAAGCGCCTTGAAGCGGCAAGAGGAAAACCACCAAGATACAACATCCTGCGCATCCATCAAATCCAACTCCAGTACCACATGCATGACTCCCACAATGATGAAACAACGTCCAAGATATTCCATACCTGGCTCGACAACAACCACTACGAACAAACCATGTAAACCACGCTTGGGGACCGAGGCTCGGATGGAGTTCCTTCACCGTCGCCAAGGACTTCTTCAACACGAGAAAGATGGTCAGTCAAGAATCATGGAATTCGCAAGAGTAAATCGAACCGAAGAGGAAGCCACTTCAATGCTCCCTCCAGCCAGGTCCGCTTCAATGGTCTATTCAAGAGCCGCCTCAATGCTCTCTCCGGACCCCTTTTCGCTTCATAATCCTACTTCAACACTCTCCAGATCCACCTCAACGTTCGCACTGAAGCCACTTTAACATCCTCTCAAGTCGTTTCAACACTCAAGCTACATCAACAATCTGCGCTCTGGTCAAGTTATCTTTGATGCACTCATTGCTCAACATACGTCTCATCTTCATGAGGACCCAGCGGAGCATGAAAAACCCTGAAGTCGATAGGAGGAGGGTTATCCTGTGGAACGGATATTTTCATATAGTTGGAAGGGCGCGGTGAACAACTTACCATCAATGTTCGGCATATCCTTGAAGCTGCCAACACTTCCCGACTTGGTACCAAAGATTATCTCCGAAGACATCTCAACAGGGATTCTTTTCTTCCACAATGAAATAAAAGGCGGAGTTACAACTTGTATGAAAGCACATGAGAGATGTAGTCACACACGGCAAGACACAACTCACATCGGAGCACACAAAACCGTCCGGCTCAAATTCGGTACGGATTTCAAGACTGGTATTAGTTTTCAAGTCCTGCAAGTTTCAATTGATTTCAAGTCGTGCAAGTTTGATCGGTATTGATTTCAAGTCGGTGCAAGTTTCAGTCTGGTATTGATTTCAAGTCGGGTGCAAGTTTCGATCGGTATTGATTTCAAGTCGGTGCAAGTTTGTGTTTCGATCTGGTATTGATTTCAAGTCAGTGCAAGTTTCAACGTATTGATTTCAAGTCGGGTGCAAATTTGATCTGGTATTGATTTCAAGTCGTGTGCAAGTTTCAATTAATTTCAAGTCCTAGGTATTGATCAAGTGACGAGTCCAAGTATCACTCAAGTTACAAGTCCCGATATTGCTCAAGCTTCAAGTCCTGTATTGATCAAGTGACGAGTCCTAGTATCACTCAAGTTTCAAGTCTGGTATTGCTTAATATTCAAGTCTCGGTATTGATCAAGTCAAGTCCGGTATTGCTCAAGTTTCAAGACCGTGTTGGTCAAGGGCACGAGGCTGGTATAAAGTTGACATTCGATCGTGCATACACGATATGGGACCTACGTTCAATCAAGCATATATGGCGGGACCACATTTATTTGCACAACACGGTTCTCTTATGTCATGAGAATCATGTTCACGAAATTCAAGCCCACGTTCGATTAAGCGGCGCAGATAGCCCCACCAACGAAGCGAGCACAGCAGTCCGTCGACAGGGCACAACCCCACGATCGAGCGGAGCAAGCACGGAGCGGGCCCTCGACCGGCCGCAGGCATAGAAAGGTCGATCAAGCAGGCAAGACCAACATCATACTAGGGAACGCTCTCCTATATGCCTTTTAAACGTAACATACTCCAAGGACAGGATGACCCGTCTCTCCCCGGTAACATCTAACTTTGCCTCATAAGTTTTATCTTTAATCGTCACCATCTCATGCCTACCACACAATAGTGTAACCATTATGTGCTAGGCAGGGGGACTTAATGTTGATGGTGGATTTTCGTTTAAGGTTAAATTTGTAAAAACCTAAAAATCATGCGCCGACATCTTGTAAAAGATAAAGCCATTTATAAGTGTTGGATACTCCCTCACTTAATTCACCAAGAATGGAGCATGTAGCAACAATCCCATTCTCGTGAATACATGAAATTCCTCCGGTTGGAGCATGTGGAAACAATCCCTTCCCGTGAATTTCATATCAGCCTTGTATTTCCAAACTCATTATCGGTGTGGCATGACGACCGAGTGTTACTCTTACGAATAACACGAACCTCCAAGCACTATAATGAAACCATGTACGAAATACCCGTACAGCCGATTCTCGGTGTGTTATACTAGCCCGAGCCCCTCTCGGTGTGTTATACTAGCCCGAGCCCTCTCCTGTGTTATACTAGCCCGATTGAGCCCCTCTCGGTGTGTTATACTAGCCCGATTGAGCATCCGACTAACCGTATCAACCGGATATGATCTCGATCGCAGCCATCCAACTCCATAAGCATGATTGATGACCCCGGATCAATTCCATCACCCCCAAACGGTATGGAATACCCACGGCCGACCCCGCATGGTCGGTCATTGGCCTAGCCTGCCAAGAAACCGTTCATACCAAGCATTATGGACGGAAAACCCTAAATTAGGGTTTGCGGCATATTACATGTGTCGCAAAAATAGTCTCAACCATCCATCTTCGCAGTATAAATGGAGGGTTTAGATGTAGACTCAAAGGGCCCGTGAGCATGTCAACACGATCACCGTGGGCCGCCTACACACTTGACCAATCGGTCAAGACCAAAAATGTTTGGCCGTGACAAAATCATCACCCAAACAAGAGATGGCGCACGGCTTGAAAGCCAAAATTAGGGTTTCAAGTCATCACGCGCGTCCATCTTCTCCTAGCACGAATGGAGGGTCACAGATTAGATTAAACAAGGGCCGGTCACACCAAAGATGACCACTTGTGAGCCCATATACCTCCTCATGTGTTCGGACAAGGCATATCATGCCTGGTCAATCCAAAACGTGCGTCCAAACTAGCATGGCCGCGCCTCCCAAACCACGAACTGATCTCGACCGCTCAACTTCACCGGATGATTTGAGTGGCTTAGATCACGTTTTCATGGGATAGTCAGGTATAGGTGTGAACACCAGCCTACCACCTACACGCTGGTATGATCGACCAAGACCGACCAAGATGTGTCTTCATGAAACGCGTGCCCAAACTAGGGATGTCACGCCGGTTTCCAAACCTTTTGCGGCATCAATTTCCTGCCGCAAACCGATTTCAACCACTCAACTTTACCTAAAATTGAGTGGCCTAGATCGCGCCTTCATGGGACGGTGAGATGTAGGCGTGTACACCGGCATGCCGTCTACACTCATGCCCGGTCGGCCCTCTCCAAATCCCTTTCCATGCTTGGTTTCGACCAAGCTAAAGAGTGATGCTTGCGCACCTCTTCAAAAAACCCTAATATCCATTAATCGGGCCGCAGATGAGTGTCTCAAAGATCATCTCATCCGTTCAACTTCACCAAACTTGGTTATACAACCCCGGTCGAGTTATTTGGTCGGTGAGGCGTAATTACCCATCACTTTACCACACCATAATGCAAGACTCCTACATAAAATACACACGATACTTCACAAGTATCGACTTCCGAATAACACAATTATTCAATTCAAGATTACATGCTATCTTTCGTGGATCCACGATCCACACATTCCAGACATCAATCATGTCACAAATCGGGGATACATACTGGGGTATTGGTCTGGCAGTTTACAGCGTGCAGCGTGCAAAGCGCCATCACAAGAACGTGTCAGGAAGTCATGGACGGTTAGAGATGAACAGGAGAAGTGGGCAAGACTGGTCATGTGGAACCGACGCACAACTCCACTACTCCATCACTCCACTTCCTCCACTTCCCACGAGAGACGTGAATGAGGCTCAATGACTTGTATAAATAGGTTCTCCTCCTTATTTTCAAAAAGAAGAAAAAAAATAGGAGACAAGGAGAAACAACACAAGTTCGCACGAGACAGAAAAACCAAGTGTTAATACAAAAACGTATTCAAACACCCAGAGCTTGCTTGCATCAATCACAAGCTTGCTCATCTTTCTGTTACAAGTCATAAGCAAGCCAACACCTTCACAATCTCAACACCTTCTTCGCTTCCCTCCCTAAGATCAACCCCATCTCCTTCACTTTGTGACCGAAACAAGTCCTGGAAAGGCCATTTCTTGGTTTAGGCCCAGACTTGCCTGGATTGATCTCTCGAATCTACAAGCACTCACCGCGCAGTGCATTTGTTTAAAGGTTTAAATTCATTCCTCATCCACACCCCAAATTACCAAATTCTGCAGGAGTAGTTTTCACCCATAAACAGGTGTGAAACATAAAAACATACCAGACCATTACAAGATCCAACGATTGGGTGTGACATGTTTTCATCATAGGATCAATAATATTCCAGGTACCATTTTTTCCAAATAACATCGATAGAAATCTCCCATCATCGGTAGTAATCTTCCTTCTCAATTTGTTCTCTCAGAAGAGTTGCGTAACTTTTTTCTTCTGTCACTTTTTGAGTGAAACCGAAAAGGAGTCCAATTCTTTTGTCTCGCAAGGACAGAATTCCACTCTTTGCATACATATTTGCTTGCCAAAAAATACCCTCTGTACTTGGGAGGAGGTGTAGTATCTCGGGATTTAAATCCGGCAACATTTCCATTACTATTAATGGGTGAAATATATTTTTTTTTAATGTAGAAGTATTTAGGATTTCGTTTTTGTTGAATGCTTATATAGACATCCAATGTATGCAATATGTGTCCCCACACAACACTCCTATTGGAATTTTCACGTCTTTTGGTGTTTCAAAATCTATTCGGTTAATGTGAAGCGTAATACGAAGGGGTGCAAACCGTTACACCTTTTGGCCAATGGTCGCATCCTTAATCAGCATGCCTTATTTAAAAATCCATGATCCAAACAAGAAATAGATATTTTCACGTGTTTGTGTGAGATTTATTCCAGTTTATCAACATTCTATTTTCCATTGCAAATTTAAAAATTAGGGTTATGACCATAACATATTAATCTTTTGAAGACAAGAAATTAGGGTTATGACCATAGTATATTAATCTTTTGAAGAAAAAAATGATCCCAATATATATTGATATTGCCAATCATAGCTGTAATTTATGGTGTTGACCAATATACGAAAGCCAAAAGAGAATTTGGTCATGGTTATAGCGCTTGGATGGACGGAATTGTTGTGCATGGCTTTGAGTAGGCGTGAATTACCGAGGAATTACACCAAAAATAGAAATTTGTTTAGAGAAGATTAGGCATGGCGAATCATGGAGAGAGATACTTGATACCTACAGATTTGGCAAGAGTGTAGCCAAGGCATGCACATTAGCGAAGAGTACATGATTATGATCTACTGTAAGATAAAGCATATTCCATGTACTCAATCAACATGGTTGTGTTTACGCAATTTTTTCGTGCTATTTTTCCGTATTTAGATAAATCATACTATATACTAAAATCAATGTGGTGTTGCACGCGTATATGAGAATATATTTATCAATATGGAAACTGTTATATTTTGTTTATTTGAGAGTGATATGCGGAATACAACTAAATTAGGTAATTGGAGATAATCCTTCTAACCTAAAAAAAATTAGGGTTTTTCTAATACATATATATATATATATATACTATTAATTAAAGAGGTCGTACAAACCACAATAGCATAAAAGATAGATTGATATATTAGACGAAGAAAATGAGTTCCAATAAGAACAATATCGAGAGCATTAAAACAATTCCAAGGATAGTAATGGCTGTCCTAGAAAAAGCTAAGGATCACCATAACTATTGATGGCGTGTGTAAGGTTCTGGCATGCCCTTGTTAGCTGAAGTTCAAGCTCATGTTGACAATCTTACTCTTCCCTTACCTTCGTTGAAATGGATAGTGTCCATGCTCCCATTCCTTCGAATGAGCACATTGGTGAAACCGTGTCTCGGCACACCATAAATACCCGGGAGACACTGTAGAAGAAAAGGTACTTGAAGTTCCGGATGACCTGCTAACGCCTGCAAAACGAGTACCCAGATGCGATGGTTTTAGTTGAGCATTATCAAAGAAACTTTCGAATAATGTGGTTTTTGTTTTTTAATATTGAGGATGTTGGTATTATTTTGCTTCGTTTAGTTTTAGAATGAATAATATAAAAATATTGGTTCTTTAATATATGCTCGTGTTCAAATTTTTTGCTTGATATTTGTTTGTTAATCAATCAATTTTCATTATCTTAACTCGTCGAGTCAACTCGATTTTCCATAATATACCTTATATAAACATAATCCCTTATGACAGTTATCGATTTTTTAATTTTAATTTAGGCACAACCAAAATCGAAGAAATATAGCATTAATTTATGGAAAGACCGGACCATAAGGGATCTTGCCACCAATGCCAAATTTGGGTCAAGCCAAACCAATGTGACAGACATTTTAGAAACAAAAAATAATCTTCTCTATATTATTTGGCAAAACAAAAGAAGAGGAGTACCAAAGACATCTATCTTTTCTTTTGCATGTACCCAACAAGGCCGCACAAGATACTCATTATGGAAATTGGTCTCTCCTCTCTCTCATAACCGTTTTCTCTGGTTTTTCCTGTTCCTAATCCACAACTTTTCTGATTTCGTTTAATTGTGATCCAAATCTATCAGATTTGATCTGATTTTTTCAGATCTTTCTGATTGATTTGGTTACAAGTAGTATATATATGTTTATTTTAGGGTGTATATATATATATATATATGTATATGTTTTTTTTTTATTTTGTATTTTGTCAATCAATTGATTTCAATTCTATTGGATCATCTTTGCCAATTAGAAGATTATTATAGCCGTAATGGCGAGTTCTATTGGGCGCTTTCATCACAGATATATCATTGTGAATGATTTTCCTAAGTGGTCATGATTCTACAAGTTTTTGAAGATTATGTGGCTACAAGAAGTGATCGTGATAACGATGAATCGGGCATATTACTCCCTTTTCAGGACAATTTACTCTTAAAGGAGAAGAAAAAATTGAAATGGGCGATTACTCCCCTATGGGACATTTTACTCTTAATGTAGAAGATGAATTCAGATGGCAGAAATTTATTTCACAATCCATGTTTCAAATATCAGTTTCATCTATGAAACAAGATATATGTAATTTTTTATTGTTCTCATCTTTGATGTATCTGGAATTGATGTATTCAATTTTACAATATTAATGAAATCAAGATGTTTCCTTCAAAAAAAAAGATACTCATTATGGCTACCTAGATCTTCTTCTTTTGCATGCGCACAAAAAATCAGAAGAAGAGGAGTACTGAAGAGATCTATCTTTTCTTTTTCATGTACCCAACCGCACAAGATACTCATTATGGCTACCTACATCTTCTTCTTTTGCATGCGCACAAAAAATAAGGGACTCATTGTGATGATTGACAAAAATGAGATCCTCATCACTTTCACTTTCTGTGGCACTTCTTGTCTTAATCCAACGACGTTCATATCTCTCTAGCCTTTCTCTCTTCTTCCTTGCACATCTTGTCTCATATTTTATGATCCAAAACTGGTACTCTTCTTCGTTCTCAATCCTTTGCCTATCAAATTCTTCATGTCTCATATTTTCTTCTTCCTGAATCCTCTTATTTGGAATTTCTTGTTCTAAATAAGAAATCAATCTCTCAGCCTCTTCACTTGTTAATGCATGAGTTGCTTGTTTTGCATTTTCTAATGCTGGTGATTGATTTTCAACAACATCAAAGTTGGTTTGGTTCAAATGCATCTCTTTATCTTCTTCTCTCTCGCAAATTTTCTTTATTTTTTTGTTTTGATTAAGTAATTGCTTATCAGTTTCTTATCATTTTTAGAGTGATTAGATTAACCATAAATGTCCATTTATGGCGCATGGTTAAACTTCTTGTCCCTTGCAGACCACGCCTCATCGTGTCAAGAGTCAAGACACAATTTTTCAAAATACATCATTATTAGCCGTCTCATCATCTCTTAATTGCACACAACGTTATCTTTAAGAGTATAACCGGGCGGTTTCCTAATTTGAAGGCCACAATCGTAGTATTATGGTTCACCGGGGTTCACAAGTTTGGCTCATGTATCATGCCATATCTCAAGTACCGACCTATGGGTGGGACTTGGGTTGGTTGGGCGGGTTAGAGGCTTACTCTAAATAGATAATAATGGCTCATGATTCATGAGATAAATATAATATATATTTTCATTATTAGATTTGAAGATAATATCTAAAATTACTCTAAATAGATAATAATGTCAGTTATAAAAATAGTTTTATATAGCTATATCATTGTTCTTCGGGTTGGGTGGGTTGCTTGGGCTAGAAACATTTGTGCCGATGCTTGCCCAAATTTAACTCGGGTTTATAAAATTTATGACCAAGCTTGCCCAAAGTTTTGAAATACATTGCCCATGTTCTCCTAACGATCGGGTTGGGAATGGGTTGGGTGGGTTAGTAATTCTCCTAATCATTCCCGAATGATTTGCGAACGTATCCGAACTGACCGAATCCGAATGATACTTCCGAACTATTTGAACTCCGAACCTAGTTCCTGGATTATATGGACCTCACGAATGATTCGCGAACGTATCCGAACTGACCGTATCCGAATGATATTTCCGAACTAGAATTCCCATAGGTAACTCTCTCACCAGTTAGTTCTTGATTGGTTTTTGTTTGATTTTGTATATACTTTATATTTAAATACAATTATTGGTAGTTGTTTAACCAAAGTATTTTATGTGCCGATTTTTGTTTAAAAGTATATAAGTTTTATAATACATTTATGCGATTAAATTGTTTACTTCTTGTTAAATAATCATGTTAAAATGTTTTTTTCCATCTTATAAATCATATACAAATAAAATTAGTCTCGTGATAAAGTCATAATACTTATCAATTTATCATATATGTTAGCCGAATTTTAAGTGCCGAACTCACATTTATAAAACGAATATGCACGTACGTATGCCGTTCCGAACTAGTGTCCGAATAACGAATCGTTGACCGGATTTTTGATCGAATCCGATCTATCCAATCCGTATAGTTCCCGTACGTATGCCATCCCGAACTACTACCCGTGCCCCGAATCCGTATAATTCCCAAAAATGGTCAAACATAATAGGTCCTCGCACAATTGTGTATATTATTTAATTTTAATTAGTTAACAAATGGGCCATATCCCGAATCTGCAGCATGGTTTGGCTCGGACATCATGCCATATCTCAATACCACGGTCCCCAGTCCCGACCAACAACTAATTAATCAAATAATGTCAAACAAATCAGAGTCAAACATAGGTCAAGCAAATCAGGTCCCCGAAAGCTTTAATCCAACACGTACCCTAGTGGAATCTATCCTTACCCACTATGTCATAATGACGTGATAAACCTAGGTAAAATGGCATTTTGGCTAATTAAAATATCTTTAACAACTAGTTGAGAAAAAATAAAAAGATTATTTCCTTCTCTTACTTGCACGCGAGAGAGAAAGACGGAAGAGGCGAAATAGAGAAACCCTACGTAAGGAAATAGACAAAAATTTCTTTCCTTCTCTTATCAGATTAAATGCAAACTTGTTTAATTTCAAGAATGGGGGATGTTTTTCTTAATTTGAAATTACTATCGTTAGGGTTTCAGTGTATACATTTCCTAAAACTAAAATCGTTTTCTACTAAATTCGTAAACCTAGGGTTCTCACACAATTTTAAGAGTTTTTTATGATCTTGGCTATAATTATATATCTTATTTGTGATGGAAATTGTTGAAGCACATCGATATTGTTAGGGTTTCTTTTGTTTTGTTCGTGTCTTTCATTTTTTTATGATCATAAACCAATTTAGAGAGAGTTCATCTAGAGCATTCTCTGATAAATTCTAATAATAAGATTGTAATTTTGGGTTTGGGTTCACATGGATGATCACGTTTCCTTATGATTTCCTTATTGAATTTTGTTAGACAGTATTAATTTTGTGACGGAAATTGTGGAATTTGGTTTAGGTTGAGTTAAATTTTGTTACTAGTGGTTTTTTTTTATGGATTTAGGAATTAGCTTCCGTTGCTGTAAGGAGTAAAAGTTGCATTGTAGATTAAGCCGGTGTTGTTATAGAGCCGGAAAGGAGAATCTGTTGCTGTATTCTCTCGATTTTGTTTTTCTTCACTTTGCAACGGTGTTCTATCATGCTAAGCAACTGGTTTAACAGGGAAGAAGACGTATTTGAAACTCGGTGTTCGACCAGCAATACACGTGCAATCCACTTGTATCCTATTAGAGAACCTACTCATTCCCTACCTCCACATACAACAAGTGGCATCGTTTGACTCCGTAGAAGATTTGGCAATCACCAAAGCATGGGAAGCCGAAAGTCGAGTTCTAGATCGCTTCTCGACCGAGACCTATTGGGCGAAGATACATAACAAATTTAGCCAAGATTATGGGAACCCGAAAAGAAAAAGTGTTCAACAAATCAAGGATAGGCACAACATCATCCTAGATGTGGTAGTTGGGTTTCTTAAAATCAAACACCGGATATCGCACGCAAGCCACCATAGCTTGTCCCCTCTACAACTTGTACGTATCTTTATGGTTTATTCGGCACAATACTTTTTTAAACTTATATGTAACCAAATAAGTTTGTGTGTTGTTTTTGTAGCACGAAAGCCGTGAAAGCGCGCTACTTAGAGGAAAAGGGGAAGCATTCACATTTGATGAAATCGTTTACTTCATAGTATTCATATTTTTGGAGTACCACCACTACACGGAGTATCACCAAAACTCAATGGTGGGTGAATCGGACTTCATACTCTTATTTGGCATTGCAATTGTTTACTTCACCGCATTGCGTTTGTGTAATCATCCTGTGGAATCCAAAGAATCACCTATTCCTTGAATGTGGTTATGCTAGATCTATTTGGTTGGTTTTAAATATCAATATTACCTTTGGTGCGGGAATTACTAGACATGAGATTAATAAATTGCTAATGGTTTCAGTTTGGACATTTTTTTTAAGCATCGGTTTGGATTATTTGATGTTCAAAGATTTTTCAGACATAACTCAAAAAGGGACAATGTCAATAGATGGCATTAATAAACTTGTGTCTCCTAGAAACTAATCTTGTTTCTTCTACATTTTGATGCTTCTTTAAGTCAGATTCATTAAAGGTGGAATAGGGCTAATAGTGAGGAATTGTGCAGTGTATCGCTTTCGGGTGCAAGGACAATGCTTCAATGGAGGAATGAAGATAGGAGTTGAAGTTGAGGAGATGGAATGTAAGGATATGCTTGGCAAATTTTTACTCTCGTACCCTCTAAGAACTTTAATTATGTTATCTATGAATCGATTGTGAGACTTCAATGAAATCCATCAATGATCAAACCTATTATGTTAATTGGGTGAATCAAGCTTTGGTTTTAGATATTAATTCTAATTGAATGAACACACAATTAGAGTAATGTGTTTTAATTCACTTAATTCTAATTGGGGCCATAGCTTCTTCCGGTTCTTACGATTTTATTTTTCAACTTGTACCAACACGTACTCCACTTTTTACAAAGTTAGTTTTTTTACTTTAGTACCGTTATAACAACTGCAGACAACACGTACTCCGCTTTTTAGCTATCATTTTGATTTATTTTTACGAATTCGGTACGAACAAAAAAATCTTTAGGATGGAATGAATATTAGTCGCATTGCACTTCGGTCTTTTAGAGCCTTCAAAGAAGAAAATTATGCAAAGAAGGATAACAAGATTTGACTGAGAAAATTCTTAACATAGAACGTGCAGCATGCAAATTGAAGGATCTTTACCTTCTGTTTTACCAAATTATTTACGATATACACTTAAATATTTTCCCAAATTATTTATTAGGAAAAATATTGCCAAATTTCCATTTACCCTCTGTGTTCATCTCTCTCGTCTTAAATCATTTCATATTTCTACTCTTAAATCTTCTAACCTCCCCTAGAAAACGAAACAAGTGGTTTACTTTGATCATCTCGATTCATCTCCGGATAAACCATATATTCCCCGTCGGTTTGCTTTGCGAATAATCGGATCGACTGTAAGTAATTCTTTTTTCATCTTCAAGCTTTGTTAATCGAGATTATGACTCTAATGGTCATAGTAGGGTAAATATTTTCTTCACATGCAACTGTATGTAGGTAGCTAAACTCTAATTATTTGTATGATTCATATATGATAACTGAACTCACATTGTGATTTGTGATTACTCTTTGTGTACGTATTACTCTTTACAATGATATTTCGTATTTTTATTCGGACCACAATAGCATTTTCACAAGATGTTCACAAGTTTTTCTCCGTCCAGGTATCTGAGAATTCATAATGGATCCTAGAGTAATGGATAAATCTTGGATGTATACCGATAGAACCAAACCGCATTATCAAGACGGAGTCGATGTATTTATAAAGTTTGCTACGCATACATACCAACAGGATATTGCGAATGGGAAACGGAAACCATACGACAAGGGAAAAGTTAATTTGCTATGTCCATGTGTGAAATGTCTCAACCTCTACGCGCACAAGGCAAGTAAAGTTAAGTATCATTTATATTCTTCTGGATTCATTCAAAATTATGCGGTATGGAATAAGCACGGAGAAGGAGATGAGTCATCAAGGTGGAAACTTATGGATGGTAATGGCAGCGACGGTTCGCACTCTGATGAACCAACACATGCTGCAGAGACTGTAGAAATGGTTAGTGATTTATTAGGAGACAACTTTTCAAAGGATTCTGAGAAGATGCAACGGATACTCGAAGATCTTTGGGAAACCCCTATACGAAGGATGTCTGATTTTACAAAGATATCTGTAATGTGTGAACTGTTTAACTCAAGAGCAAGCACAGAGCTTCCGAAAAGTTATTTAATGAAATTATACTTCTGTTAAAATCCATGATCCCTCTAGGAAATGAGATGATGAAAAGTACATATGAAGCTAAGAAGGTGATGAGATATTTGGGTTCAGGTTACGAAAAGATACATGTATGCATCAATGACTGCATTCTCTATAGGAAGGATTACAAGGATCACATCAAGTGTCCCACCTGTGGGGAATCAAGATGGAAAGTTGACGACACCACCCACGAGGTTTATGAAAAAAATCCGGCAAAAGTCTTGTGGTATTTCCCAATTATCCCAAGACTGAAACGGCTGTTTCAATCAAAGAGAATTGTCGAATATTTATTGTGGCACGACACCAGAAAGAAAGAAGAGGGTGTTTTACGGCATCCGGCGGACTCACCAGCATGGAAAAATATAGATGAAAGATATCCCGTAATTCGTGATGATCCTCGAATCTGCGGCTAGGCATTTCGGTGACGGGGTTGACGTAAACAAAGGCATGCAAAAACGGACAAAGTGTGTGGCCAATTCGATAAGTGATTTACAACCTTCCGCGCAGTTGTGTATGAAGAGAAAGTTCACCATCTTTGTCATTAATTATCGATGGGGGACTTGTAAGGACATTGATGTTATGTTATAAATGTTTGTCGAGGATCTCAAGGAATTGTTTGAGGGAATCCAATGTTTTGATGCGCTGAAACAGGAGATGTTTACTCTACGTGCGGTTGTTTTATGGACAATAAATGATTACCCTGCTCTCGGTACACTGTATGGCTACCCCTACCAGGGACGAGACTCCTGTAAGGTGTATAAGAGAAATACTTACTATGTCAGGCTAAAATATTGTAGAAAAGAGGTTTATACCGGGCATAGAAGATACCTACCATACGATCATCCATTCGGACGTCGTCATAAGGGGGTTCAACGGAAAATATGAAACTGAAAAGGCTCCGAACTTATGACCCCGTCACAAATATACAATGAGGTAAAGTCTATAAAGAATAAATAGGAAAGGGACGGAAGAAAATTGTGGTGGAATTCAGTGCGGGATAACCCCCGGAAGAGGTGAAAAGATGAAAAGAATCGAAAAGACCATCGACCCAAAAAAAGGGGAAGGGGAAGGGGAAGGAGAAGGAGACCGAAAGGCGCTACTGGAAAAAGTTCAATATATGGTTCCGGATCCTCCCCTACTGGCAGTATCATGTTATCCACCATTGCATAGATTTCATGCACGTCGAAAAGAATGTATGCGAGAGTATCGTTGGAACATTGTTAAACAATGAATTTAAGTCGAAAGACCACCTTGTCGCTCGAATGGACTCAAGGAGATGGGTTTTAGAGACGAGTTGCAACCTCGGGAAAATGGCAAAGGGGGATATATACTAAAGGCAAGATGTCACTCATTAAGCCCTGGAGGAAAAGGACAAGTTATGTGCAACATTATCCGAGATAAAGGTTCCACAAGGGTATTGTTCAAACTTTTCAACCCGGTGAATTGAAAATATCGAAATCTTATCGGACTAAAGTCGCATGATTATCACATGCTAATGCAGCATTTTTTGCCCATTGCGATTAAATCAATTATGCATGACCAACAAGATATGCTATTATCAGGTTTTGTTTCTTTTTCAGGGCAATATCTAGCAAAAAAATCAAGGTGGCAGAGCTAGAAAAATTGCAGTATGATCTCGTTGTGACGTTGTGCTTGCTCGAGAAATACTTTCCTTCATCCTTTTTTTTTGACATCATGGTTCATTTAACCGTGCATCTTACCGGGGAAGTGCAAATTTGTGGTCCCGTATTCTTTTGATGGATGTATCCGTTTGAAAGGTGCATGAAGGTCATTAAAGGGCATGTGCGAAATGTAAACAGACTGGAGGAAGCATTCTGAAGGGAACCTTGCGGAAGAGACAATTGAGGTTATCGGTGAGCACCAACAAAGCATGAATGATACGGTCGAATTCCAACGAGACAAACTCAACACATCCGACACTTTGAGAAGATTCTTATTCTTTCAGGGGAAAACCAATGTCAAATCCTAAGTTTCCTCGTGTTGATAAGGATCTGTTTGATAAAGCGCATTTCTATGTATTGCGGAATTCGCCCGAAAGTTGCTCCTTACGTTGAGTAAGTATAACTAGATCTAACCAAATAACCTCATTTTTTATTTAGTTTTTGATTCTCGTGTCCGAATTTACGTAAAGATAATAACATTAATCATTGCACTCATCGGTAGACACCCGAATTTTTGAAGGATAAATATCTTGGTATGAGTGATAGACAGCTAGATCAAAACATCGTGAAGAGTTAAGCCAAATGGTTACAAAAAGTGGTAAGAGTTTGCAGAAAATGTCACTCTTGCTATGTAACTTTTTATGCGTTGAGACGGAGGCTAAACCTTATAATGTATTTCGAGGTTGAGAGTGGGTGGGCAGACTCTAGGGAAAACTTCAATGAGGACTTAAGGTGGCTATCAATCCCACCGAATTCACAAGTAGAGACATACGAAGCATATCACATCAATGGATAACTGTTTCGCACAAAATCTCATGATGGTTCCGTTAAAGCGATTAGCGGGGTTTACGTAGAGGCAAATCGACACGAGATTAGACAAGCGGGGATTACCCTTAATCGCGCGGATTATTATGGTGTTTTACAAGAGATATGGGTGTTGACATATCATTCGCTGAAAGTGCCACTTTTCAGGTGTAAATGGGTTACCAAAGCAGGGGTCTCAAAAGACAAACTTGGCTACATTTTGGTTGAGCTTGATAAGTTGGGACTCCAGGATGATCCTTTCGTTGTAGCCTCCCAAGATAAGCAGGTATTTTATGTGCCAGACCAGGAAAATAAAAAAAAGTCTATTGTGTTAGGTGCACTTACCCAAATCTGGAAATATGATCGGTTGTCAGCCGACACAAAAATAATTTACACTTTCTTACTACTCAAAATATATAATGAAGCAAGGGTAAGAAAGGATCGTTCCCACAGAGAGGACTAAGGTTGTCAAATTGTTTCGGTTTCCTATAAATAACACCGGGGGGTTTTCTGATTTTTATATACTAAAATAAAATAAAAGCAAAACAATAAAAAGTAAACACGCAAATCAATGATAAGAAAATATTGGATAAAGGTTTCATCTTCAATTGTAAACAAGTTTTTTAATGTATGAATAGAATTCGTATTTAATCTCGCTATCATCAAAAGCCCAAGAATATCTTATTGCAAGAATACTCCATAAATTTCCTAAGTCATCAACACACACATTAGAGTCACAGTATGTGAATTCAACCTAAAGAATAACCTAACGCCTTGCGCTAATTAAGTTCAATTCCTAGGAGCATTAAGTTTCAGAAATAAGCTAATCAATGCAATTGTAATACATTGCGCACACAATTCGAACAAAGGTCAATTTCTACATATGACTACAAGGATGTATCACTACAAACCATAATCATATCATGCTACTCGTATTCAAGGTTATCGCTCGATGATGAACCCTAAATTAGCTATAGATATGGATGTGAGTTCAATCAATTCTAGACTTAACTAAACAAACATTCAATCATATTGCAATACATCAATCATGCAATTATTATAACCCGTAGAAATCAAACGATAATATTGAGAGAAAACTAATTCATAAAAATCATAACTTGGTTGCAAAATCCAACTACATCTTCAACCAATAATAAAAACTTAGTTACTTGTGTTTTTGGAAATCATCATAAAGAGTTTAGAAGAATCTATCATGTGAAACCCTAGAAAACAAGTAGAAGCCTCCTAATGGAGATATCTAGGTTTAAAGAAAGACTTTTCTATTTATATGCTTCTCCCAAAAGGATACTCTTTTCCAAAAGTAGGTCAAGTCTTCTCAAAAGCCAAATCCAATTCGTCCACCAAGCCCATATGTGAAAACATATCTTCTGGAAATTCTGGGTCCAAAGTTGGACGCCGGATTTGCTGACGTCATCGCCGGAATCCGTTCACCGGTCGTCGGAATTTGTCACCGGAAAATTTGTCTCCGACCACCTGAACCATCTGAAACTGTCACCAGCAAGTGCACACTCCCAGCAGCTCATCTCCATATCTCTGCAATTCAAACAATCACAAAATACCATCTAAACCAATTCCTTGTTCTTGCGAAAACGTACCCAAAAGCGTAGCTCCAAACTCATTATGCCACGACCGACTCTTGCATCCAATACATACCACCTTCGCAATTCAATGAAACTTTAAGATCCATGCTTTAACTTTCGAAGTCCGACAACCGGAACTAGTTCAACCGGCTCGCCATTCTTGCTCACTTTTCGACCGCGTCACTGCATTTTTGGTTGCGAGAATCATTTCTCGAGCCAAGTTCACAGCCAACTTCTGCATCTTCGCAACCCTCCTAAACATTTATATAACTTCTCAGCTGTTGTAGCTTCAAAACCACCAGTGCTGCAACTTCTCTGCTTCTTTCTTGTAATGCAAACTTCTCGACTCATCCCATAACTCCACAGGTTCAATAACACTAGCACTCGATCAGTCTTTTGCAATCAGCTACAAAACTACTTCCCAGCTTAGTCTCACCACCTGCATCTTCTTAAGCATCACTGCCTCCATTCACCTGGTTCTTTCTACCGCACATCAATCCCATGGCAACAACACTCGATCCACCATCTCAAGATATAACCAACACCATCTCATAGTTCAAGTTCACTTACGTGTTCGCCATCGCTTTGCCATCGCTCGCAACCGCTACACTTGTAATTCCTGCAGACTATAGCTTCTCCATTCTCTTTCCAAACCTTCCCATTGCTTCTTCCAACTATCAACAAGAACAACAGCTCACTTAGTTTGATTTTTGGCACAAATTCACCCAAATCATTGCGACTTCACTTCTTTTAATCTTTGTTCTCCTGACTATGCCAGTTTAAATCCATCTCAATCGATCCACAAATGACATCACCCTTCTCAGCTTTGAACCTTGTATATCAACGGCACCACCAGTTACAATATCATGGCATGTAACTCATCTTATCTCCATCTCGAGCTCCTGATTTCTCAAATACAGCCATCAAAACCCATTTACTCCACAATCTCAGATCTCCTTTTCTTCCTGATGATTTTGTCTCACATTTCACCCACAACCGATAATAGTAGGACCATCTTCTCGTTCTCATTCTCCGCTTCACTTCACCTCAACCTTTGGCAGACGAGCATTCAGCCATGGCTAGCCGAATCGAGATAGTGAGGTGAACCATTGGCAACCGATCTTGAGCTTGTGTAGCACCGTGGCTCGGGCCTTTCAACGAAACAGAGTTGCGTGCGTCCGGCAATCTGATGATGGTTATGCACTCGCTGTACATTTGAATTGCACAACTTCTTCCCTGCATGCAGATTCAATCACACAACAACCCATCATTCTTAATCATTCAGACTCAAAGACATTCATAAATCTTCAAACTTAACTAACAAAACTCAATGGCGAGTAGCTCCTTCTTTTCTCCCCGATTTGTCCAAATTGAAATGAACTCAAATCCTCTTGACTTGAGTTTGAGCATAAAACCCAATTCCTTATTCTTGTCAAACCTTCAAAACCCATCTTAGTCTTCTCCGTTCATGGCTACAAATCGACCGCAAAGATCGTATTCTTCCTGTCTTCTGCTTTAAACTCAACTCGAACCAACTCGATCGCACTCCGTGTGTTTCTTGCCTTTGTATACTTGTCTTAACTCGAATCCCGACGAGAACAACCCAATTGATCTGAGCTTGCCGACGCCTTGGCAGCAACATAGAACCACATGTATGCCGACAACATGATCATCGACTAAAGAATGAGAAGTGAGAACATGATTCTTTGTTATAAAGATAGAAGGTGTCCGCCCCTTAGTAGAAGACAGTTTTCCTTTAGTGAATCTTTCAGCAGGTTGCCCATTATCCTTGGCTGGGCTCCAAATAATAACAATTTTGCTCCTTTTGCACAAGTTTCTTCTTCTTTTACTCCAATGACTCCAAAATGCCTACAAAAGGCAAGCAAAGCATAATATACGAAAAATACAAGAGAGATAGCTAAGAAAAGCATAAGAAATTGACATTCAAAAGATGTATTTTAGGCTCCTATCAAAATATGCTGGTGATGAAGTCGACGAGGAATTCAGTACGGCAGTTATTTGTCGGAATGAGTATAAATTTCCAAAGGTAGATAAACTTGACCTGCAAAGGACATCCAGGGATGATTACTATCGAGACGACATTAAGGGTAGAACTGCAAGGAAAGCACCCGGACTGTGAAAGAGTCTCTTTGCTTCTCAAACGAGTCGAATCTGAGCAACCATTTCCAAGGACTAAGCGACAAGCCAAGTGATAGAATGTAGTTGTTTGGATTTTTCTGTTAACTAGAGAATGAATGTATGGATTGTTGAAAAAAAATTGATTCTTAAATCATGGTGGGGTTTTGTATGCAGATGGGTTTTAGCAATGTTGGATGAGTTTGGATTTGGCCATACTGATTGTTGAATTAATATTATGTCATGCTAGGATTAGTAGTAATAGTACTAGGCTTGCACATAGAAATTTTTTGGAATTGGGCCTAAAATAGTCTTTGAATTAATCTTACTCCAACACCATTTTATAAACTGGAGTAATACCCACCATCTTAAACATCATTTATATACCATATTGATTCATTAATTCAAGCCATTCCTACCCATCTCTACTTAACAATCATTGGAAATTTAGAATCATTCACCAAGAACATTGCTTGTTTGTACATTTACTGTATTCAATCCATTACTACTGAAATCAAAAGAGTGTAGTTGTAGGAAATCCTACACTACACCCCTCACAAGAATCCACACAACTAAGACATTTGAAGATGAATAACTATGATTTTTATTGATTAATTCCTTGAATGTTTACAAGATAGAATGGAAAGGAGCTAAAGAAATTACAATCACTACAAACTTTCTCTCTCCTAACGACTTGCCTAACGCTCGAAAAAGATCTCTCCCTAACAGTCCGACTCAACTCGTTATATAGGGTATTACACATTGGATGACAGCTAAGCTATCCTTTATTTTCGGGAATGACTTGCGAAATATCTCAAGTGTACAAATACAAAATCTCGCCACTCTCCTAAATCTCGCTAGGTCTTCACATCTTTCTCGTGTTTTGGCTATCGTCATTCATTCCGTCATTTATATTACTCATTTGCGACACTTTCTCAATGCTATCGTTTATTAATCTCGCGAAGTATTGATGTCGCGATATTCTGATCCTACATCTTGCCTCATCTCATGTCTTCTGCAAGAAGAGAATGTCATGAGAACCAAGATTCAAAATGCCGCAATCGCCTTTGTTTTTCATCAATTTTTGCCCGACAAAATTCCGTGGATTAAAGATGACTGTTTACACGTGTCTAAATCTTTTCCTTTTTACCGGCACATTTAATGTTATCCGGTTACTCCTCTCTTGTCTATTTAAAGGGGAATTCCTTAAGAAAGTATTTCTTTTCTTTACTTCGTCTTCTTCATCGTCTACGCAACTTTTTACCGATGTTTTTTTCATCGTCTTCTTCATCATTTTTCTCGCTATTATTCTTCTCGTTCATTGTTTTCATCTTTCTTTTTTCTCAACTTGTTTCTATGGATCCATCAAGGTTTGTTAATTATGTTGAATTTGATTACTTTGTGATTGATCTCTCTCATTGAAATTGTTTTGTTTTGATACTGTTCTTCTTTTAATGGTTCTCCTGCTGTTTTTGTTTTAGCAAGAACAAATCTAACACCAAGTTCACCATTGTGAACCCTAATATCTCCATGGGTTCGCAACCGAAAAACACTGTTACTAAAAGAAAGCCTGCGAATAGCAAGGTATTTAAGAAACATTTACTCTTTTTAATAACAATATTGTTGCCTCTGTTTCTTATTTAACTTGTAATTCGCAGGTGACTTTAAATGTTGATAGGTCCCCCAAGAAGCCTCGGCTAGTTCTAAACCCGTTGCACCTGTCGTTTCCTTTCCTATATTCAAACTTACAACTCCTCCTCGCGAAATCTTCGCAAGATAAACCTACATGTTTCTTCCCTGAAAATACTATTGATGATAGCACTCCTATGCCTGAACTTTTCATAGATCAAATCCTCATAACAAATCCGTTGCGAATGAGCCCATTTCTTCTTCCATTGTCAATGCCTCTACCATTTCTCCAGTCATTAATCTTCATGAGACTTCCTCTTCTCATGATATTCCTTTAACAAAAAATGACTCATCTCTTCCTTCTTCTATCGCCGTTACTTCCTTATCTGAGCAAATCCCTCTTACTAAAGAAAATTTGGAAGGAATAGATGTGGCCTTCAAAGTTCTATCAGATATTGTGAACAATGCCAAGAAGACTTATGTCGATCCTATCAAATCTGATGTCTGCGAGATTTTGAGTAAACACCTTGGTTCCGATAGAATTTTGCAAACATCTTTGGAGCAAGAAGTTAATATCTTGAAGAATGATCTCCAAGCTATGATCGCAAAGTGTAATATTCTCCAGCTTGAGAATCAAAAACTTCAAAATGTTTCGCTGGATCGTGATAATCTTTGCAAGAAGAATGAAGAATTGAAAGGTACACTCTTACCTCTGTATTTTTTTTTTATTGAACCAAGAGCCCTTGTTCGCCCTTCAAGCTTTAAACCAGCGAAAATGGAGATATATCGCTTGGAATCTACTGTTGAAGAAGCGAATGGATAGAGATGCTTGGATGGAGCAATATAACCAATTAGATAATCTTCATACATATTCTGTTGATCAAATAGATAATCTTTCTAAAGAAAATGCCGACTTAGTTGAAGCGTGGCTCATTAAGTAGCGAATTATCTCGTCTCTCTTACTCTTTGACTACAAATAATTTGGAGTTGGAAACTTTATCGGATGAAAATGGAACTCTTTCTCAAGAGAAGCGAGCTCTGTTAAATAAGGTGGCGATTTCCTCGCAACAACTTGATGCCCGTAAAAATGTGTAAAGAACAAGAACGATCTCTCTCGCTCACCGAGAAGTAAACTCGAAGAAGTTATTGTTGAGAGGGATAAACTTATCCAAGGTAGAATAACTTTAAGTGTAAAAACAAGCCAACTCAAGGATCAATATTCCAAGTTAGAAGAATCTCACTCTTCTCTTGCGAAGGAAAACGCCTTACTTGTTTCTAACGAAAAGAGCTTGCGATCTCGATCGAAAGGTTTGGTTGGAGATAATTTTGACAAGCCATGAATCATTTGGAGAATAGTTTTTTGGCTTTAACCCAATATCTTATCTCAGTAAAAGGAAGGTAGTCATATTATTTGACTACCTTAATCCATTTATTTGTTATTTTGTGATATTTTCCTTGCGAATTCCAAAAATCAATGATTTTCTATGTTCTTTTCTTTTTGCGTATTCTCGAGAAAAATCTTCATTCCTCTATTGCCACTCTAAAATCGACTATTCAAAAATTCGCAAAGAAAATGGAATACTCGTTGCTTCCCTTGATCACTCTCGCGATCGTGCGAAAGAAGATTCGATTATATGTTTGATCAGAAGATATAGAGAGTAGAAATTATCGTAAAGCACTCCTTCGTCAATTTCATCTTAAAGCCGATGTTCTTGTGAATGATGTTTTACTATCTAAATCTCTTGATCCCAGTATCCGTCGAACCTCTCGGAAGTAAGTGATGATGAAGTTCCTAACCCTCCCGACAAATGATTATGACTACAATAGTGGCGAAGAGTTCGCAAATGAAGAGACAATCCCTCCTAGTAAATCTCACAATGATGATCTCGGGTGAAGGAGGATCTGGTGGAAATATAATAACTGGCGAAAATATGGATAAAGTTGCTGAAGAAAACCCAGTATCTCCTTCTGGTGAAAAAACTGATATTTGAGAATTGACCTTCTCTTGTAATTTTTCTTCTTGTACTGTTAATTCTTTACGTACTTCAACTATCTTTTAGATGTGTTCATCTATTTATTATTACTCTTTCTTTCAATGAGTATAATTTTTGGTATTTAATAATTGCTATTTGGTTTTCCATTATTTTCATTTTTGTTGAAATTCATCATTGCGACAAGATCGCAGGACGTCTTTACATTTTCATGTAATGACCCATTGATCTTGCCTTATCATTGCTCTTGTGTGGTCTTATTTTGCCTTCCTAGTTAAAGGTCTTATTTTGCCACCCCTCATTTTTGCGTCAATATGACAGGCCTAAATATTCTTGCGAACATAAAGTCCCATGACATTGCCGTCTTGCGACAAAATCGCAGGACGTCATTACACTTTCATGTAATGACCCATTGATCCTGTCTTATCATTTCTTTAGTATTATTGCCTCTGCAGGATGTTTTTGTTGCGACAATATGACAGGCCTAAAAATTCTTGCGAACTTGAAGCCCCATGACATTGCCGTCTTGCGACGAAATCGCAGGACGTCTTTACACTTTCATGTAAAGACCCATTGATCTCGCATTACCCTCGCGTTAGTATTATTGCCTCTTCAGATCATCAGTACAAATATGACAAGCCTAAATTTTCTTGCGAAAATAGAGCCTCATGACATTTGCGTCTTCAGACACTTATCAGCTAGTGTGATCATATTTAAAATTTCTAAAGTTTAATACAATATGACACAGGATATTCTTCGTATGTTTTATGTATACTTAGTGAAATCAGTAAACTGATAGTTCACACATGCGATTGGATAACTCAAATATTAATACACAAATAGGCGCTATCTCGGACACTCATTGGTTTAATACGCTAAATACATGAGATGGGACAAGGTCTCCCCATAAATACTTTTCATGCTAAACAAACACGCAGCCGGACAGGTGGGCTAAAGTCACTGTATCTAATATGAGTCACATTTTATCTAATATGAGAAGAAAGCAAGCATGTGCCTGGGGAGGTAGTTTATCAGGTAATTATAATACTAATAAAGGCAAAAAGAGGCTTACTTTTGGGTGGTTAAGTACCGCTTTGTGGTGTTTGACACTAAGCACATGTGACGCGCTTATCTAATTGTTTCCCCTTAGCAGCTCTGTTGTGGCAGCTAGCCGGAGATGCTCTTCTTTATCTTAATCGCCCTTCGGTTTTATAATTCTCACCGACTGAGGTTTGTGCGGTCGAGCAGCACTGACGAGATCACAGTACCCATGGCTATGATGATTGTTAACTCTGATTTTGTTAGGACAGCCACGGTTGACGAAGCGTTTGAGTAGTCGGATATGAACCATAGAAGCATGAAACGAATCCATTATGCTTTTGTACACCATCGTTAGAGCTTACTTTGAAGTAATCTGTAGAGGATTCTTTAAGCTAAGCGTCCGCTTGCATTGCATTGTAAGGCCAAGAACATGTAAAAGAAGTAATAGAGAACTGTTGAGTCCAGGTAAGCTCTTCGCAAACGTTTGTCGAACACCTAGTCAAACTGGTGATCGGGAGATGGATTCCCGGTGGTTTTCTGACCCTCACATACATCTTCTTCCCTCAATCCGTCCTTATTTCCAACAGCAGCAACTCCATTTCTTCCCTAACTCTTCTCAGCGAAGCAGCTTTGTACAAATCCTTTATCATTTCAAATCGCTGTTGCTTTCTTGTCTTAACCTCTGAGATCCCTGTACCCAGCAAGCAAACCCCATTTGATCCGAGTTTGCAGGCATGAAGGAGTTGGTTTTAGCTGTAAAGGCTATTGAAAGACATCATCAGGGAAGAAGGTGGCGCCACTGATTAGACCGGTGTTTAGATGGTTCTCAAGGCGAGCCAACTATCTATCTCAAGACAATAGTCATTGCTCTGTTGCCGACTTAGTTGGACATAGGCGCGCTGATGCAGTTTGATGCAAGCGGAAATCAGGGATGGATTGACAAAGGTGTATTCAAATGATGCAGGCGGAGTTTACATTGGCTGCTAGCTTCTGTTTTATTGGGGATGGCGGTAGTCCATAGATACGCGGCAGTTGAGGTTGAAATGTTGTTTTTGAGTGACACACTTAGTTCTCAGCAATCCTTGGTAGCTACCTGCGCCAACATTAACCGCCTAAAAATGTAAGATAATCATGATTTCAGAAAAAATACAATGACGTTTATTTTTGAAAAGACATTCAGGGGATATGGCATAACAAGTGGCTAATGCTTGACTAGAGCTATAATGAAGGTTTCTAAACATGTCCAAATATTAAAATATTAGAATAAACTCCTATCAGGCTGAAATATTAGAATAAACTCCTACCATGATGTTGATTTGAGAGGCTGTCGCAACTTTGCTGATGAAAAAACCAAACCAAACAAATATTCGAGTTCTTCTCCTCTTCCTTTTTCTTGGTTTCTTAATTTTTCTCTATCAATGATATTCCCCTTAAGTTTCTATGGTCTGTTTTTTTCTCCACAGAGAAGTGTGAGCTCTATCAATGATATTCCCCTTAAAGTGTCATCGTTTAGTTCATGAGGGTGAAAACGTCACTCTAACACACGTGTAAACCCAAACATGTGGGATACCAACCATTTAACAGTTATTTTCTCTCCAGGATAGATTCCTTAATATTTTTCGTTATGGGATAGATCCCCAAACGAATTAGTGAAAACGGGACATATTCCCAATTTTCTCTTTGTAAAATTGGGAATATGTCCCGTTTTCACTAATTCGTTTGGGGATCTATCCCATAACGGAAAATATTAAGGAATCTATCCCGGAAAGAGAAGAAAACCGTTAAATGGTTAGTATCCCACATGTGTGGTGTTACAAGTGTGTGCTATTTCCCCTTTTACCCTAATCATTTATATGGGAATAGATGATGGAGAAATAGAGAAACAAAGAGGAACTTAAAAGGGGAAATCGGAGGCAGAGAAAAATCTAGAGACCAAGGGAAAGAAATAGGTTGATCGAGTGAAATAGTGCAGAAAGAAGATAACACCAAAGAAGAAATGTGTCTCTAAGCCAAATGTGACGCCTGCGAAGAGTCCACATTGGTGTCCGGTGCTGCAAGATTTTGTTTCTGCCAACTTTCACTTGAGGTGTAATTGCTTTTGGTCATTATAAAAAAAAACACCGTAATTGATCTTTGAAGTTAAGGTATTTCAGTTTGTGAATTATATCGGCAAGTCCAACATTTTTGCAATTTGGTAACATGACGTTGCGTGTAGATGCCTACAAGAGTGATATAGTAACAAGAGCATGCCGTTTTTTTCGTACATGTCTTGCTTCATGTGAGAAGGAGATGGATAAAGTATGTTAATCCTACAGGAAAGGGCAACACTGTGCTTCAAAAAAGAAGATCGAAGTCCCTATAGAACATTTTCATATAAACCAAAATTACAACAAACATTATGCAACAAACTAAGTAGATAGTGCTTTGGTTAAAAAGGACAGTAAATAGTGTTGCATCCCTACACAACATGTTCATCACTCACTCAACTCCAAACAAATACATGCCCAAATTTCAGACCACATCTCCATCAAAACAACTCTTTAGCTTATACTCTTGTCTCTCTCTACGATTCAATTTCTTTCCCTTTCCCCTTTCTTTCACCATCACTTGGTTCATACACAAGTTCAATCGGATCATTAAACGAAAATTAAATAAATTAGATGTCGAGATAAGAGCTTACCCGTTTTGAATGACCATTATGTTGATTTGAGCGGCAGTCGTAACTTTGTCGATGAAAAACCAAACCAAATGATATTCGAGTTCTTCTCCCTCTTCCTTTTTCTTGGTTTCTTAATTTTTCTCTATCAATGATATTCCCCTTAAGTTTCGTGGTCCTGTTTCTTTCTCTTAGAAGTGTGAGCTCTATCAATGATATTCCCCTTAAAGTGTCATCGTTTAGTTCATGAGGGGTGAAAACGTCACTCTAACACACGTGTAAACCCAAACATGTGGGATACCAACCATTTAACGAGTTATTTTCTCTCTCGAGGATAGATTCCTTAATTTTTTCCGTTATGGGATAGATCCCCAAACGAATTAGTGAAAACGGGACATATTCCCAATTTTCCCTTTTGTGATGGGAAAATTGGGAATATGTCCCGTTTTCACTAATTCGTTTGGGGATCTATCCCATAATGGAAAAAATTAAGGAATCTATCATAGAGAGAGAAGAAAACCGTTAAATGGTTAGTATCCAACATGTGTGGTGTTACAAGTGTGTGCTATTTCCCTTTTACCCTAATCATTTATATGGGAATAGATGATGGAGAAATAGAGAAACAAAGAGGAACTTAAAAGGGGAAATCGGAGGCGAGAGAAAAATCTAGAGACCAAGGGAAAGAAATAGGTTGATCGAGTGAAATAGTGCGAAAGAAGATAACACCAAAGAAGAAATGTGTCTCTAAGCCAAATGTGACGCCTGCGAAGAGTCCACATTGGTGTCTCAGTGCCGCAAGATTTTGTTTCTGCCAACTTTTACTTGAGGTGTAATTGCTTTTGGTCATTATAAACAAAAACACCGTAATTGATGCTGAAGTTAAGGTATTTCAGTTTGTGAATTATATCGGCAAGTCCAACATTTTTGCAATTTGGTAACATGACGTTGCGTGTAGATGCCTACAAGAGTGATATAGTAACGAGAGCATGCCGTTTTTTTTCGTACATGTCTTGCTTCATGTGAGAAGGAGATGGATAAAGTATGTTAATCCTACAGGAAAGGGCAACACTGTGCTTCAAAAAAGAAGATCGAAGTCCCTATAGAACATTTTCATATAAACCAAAATTACAACAAACATTATGCAACAAACTAAGTAGATAGTGCTTTGGTTAAAAAAGACAAGTAAATAGTGTTGCATCCCTACACAACATGTTCATCACTCACTCAACTCCAAACAAATACATGCCCAAATTTCACCACATCTCCATCAAAAAACTCTTTAGCTTATACTCTTGTCTCTCTCTACAGCTTCAATTTCTTTCCTTTCCCCTTTCTTTCACCATCACTTGGTTCATACACAAGTTCAATCGAGATCATTAAACGAAAATTAAATAAATTAGATGTCGATAAGAACTTACCCGTTTTGAATGACCATGATGTTGATTTGAGCGGCTGTCGCAACTTTGCTTGATGAAAAAACCAAACCAAACGAGATATTCGAGTTCTTCTCCCTCTTCCTTTTTCTTGGTTTCTTAATTTTCTCTATCAATGATATTCCCCTTAAGTTTCGTGGTCACATTTTCTTTATCTTCGAGAAGTGTGAGCTCTATCAATGATATTCCCCTTAAAGTGTCATCGTTTAGTTCATGAGGGTGAAAACGTCACTCTAACACACGTGTAAACCCAAACATGTGGGATACCAACCATTTAACAGATTATTTTCTCTCTCCATGATAGATTCCTTAATATTTTCCGTTATGGGATAGATCCCCAAACGAATTAGTGAAAATGGGACATATTCCCAATTTTCCCTAATCATAATTAGGGAAAATTGGGAATATGTCCAGTTTTCACTAATTCGTTTGGGGATCTATCCCATAACGGAAAAAATTAAGGAATCTATCCTAGAGAGAAGAAAACCGTTAAATATTTAGTATCCCACATGTGTGGTGTTACAAGTGTGTGCTATTTCCCCTTTTACCTAATCATTTATATGGGAATAGATGATGGAGAAATAGAGAAACAAAGAGGAACTTAAAAGGGGAAAACGGAGGCGAGAAAAATCTAGAGACCAAGGAAAGAAATAGGTAGATCGAGTGAAATAGTGCGAGAAAGAAGATAACACCAAAGAAGAAATGTGTCTCTAAGCCAAATGTGACGCTGCGAAGAGTCCACATTGGTGTCCAATCTTTGCAAGATTTTGTTTTCTGCCAACTTTTACTTGAGGTGTAATTGCTTTTGGTCATTATAAAAAAACACCGTAATTGATGTCAAGTTAAGGTATTTCGGTTTGTGAATTATATCGGCAAGTCCAACATTTTTGCAATTTGGTAACATGACGTTGCGTGTAGATGCCTACAAGAGTGATATAGTAACAAGAGCATGCCGTTTTTTTCGTACATGTCTTGCTTCATGTGAGAAGGAGTTGGATAAAGTTTGTTAATCCTACAGAAAGGGAAACACTGTGCTTCAAAAAAGAAGATCGAAGTCCCTATAGAACATTTTCATATAAACCAAAATTACAACAAACATTATGCAACAAACTAAGTAGATAGTGCTTTGGTTAAAAAAGACAAGAAATAGTGTTGCATCCCTACACAACATGTTCATCACTCACTCAACTCCAAACAAATACATGCCCAAATTTCGGACCACATCTCCATCAAAACAACTCTTTTAGCTTTTACTCTTGTCTCTCTCTACAATTCATTTTCTTTCCCTTTCCCTTTCTTTCACCATCACTTGGTTCATACACAAGTTCAATCGATCATTAAACGAAAATTAAATAAATTAGATGTCGGATAAGAACTTACCCGTTTTGAATGACCATGATGTTGATTTGAGCGGCATTTGTCGCAACTTTGCGTGAAAAAAACCAAACCAAACAGAGATATTCGAGTTCTTCTCCCTCTTCCTTTTTCTTGGTTTCTTAATTTTTCTCTATCAATGATATTCCCCTTAAGTTTCTATGGTCCTGCTTTTCTACAGAGAAGTGTGAGCTCTATCAATGATATTCCCCTTAAAGTGTCATCGTTTAGTTCATGAGGGTGAAAACGTCACTCTAACATACGTGTAAACCCAAACATGTGGGATACCAACCATTTAATGAGTTATTTTCTCTCTCCAGGATAGATTCCTTAATATTTTCCGTTATGGGATAGATCCCCAAACGAATTAGTGAAAACGGGACATATTCCCAATTTTTCCTTTTGTGATATAATATGAAAGAAAAATGTAAACATGAGAAGCGAGAACTTAGCCTTGTGGGAATTTGCCAAAGATTTTTGCGTATAATTCTTGTCTAGCAGTTGGTAGATAAAACTAGTGCTAGAAAAGCCGTGAAGTTCGAGCGACCGACCTCTTGGTGATTCAAGTATCCATTCACGAGATGGTTTTGACGTTGAGTGTCGTTCTTTGAGAGTTCGGCTCGTACTCGTTGCTAATCAACAATATTTATTAAACAGATATTGCGGCAGAGAAATGGCTTTGCCATGATTTCCTTTGAGCTTTTACTACTGCAGTTTTGGGTTAGAGTCGCTATTTGCATTAGTCCCTCGATCTTACAAATTTGAAGTTGCTTGGATTCTCTCAATAGGTTCAGATCATTGCTGCAGATTCTTGACACATTAAATCTCATAATGCTCCATGCAAAGGCGCAATCCTTCGTTATAGATTTTTGTTATGGTATTCGACGAAAGATGACAAGAACAAGATCCGAGTTGTAGTAGCCATGTCGGGACGATGCCATAGCCATATTACTAGTATGCACCGATCTTGTTGTCTCCCCCAACTTTACCGATTTTTACGCTTGTTAGAGGATCCACGATCTCGGTGCTTGAACTAATTTTTTTTTTTTTGATAAGTCAAAAATTTGTATTAATAGATAACAAATTTACAAGAGATAGTTTACAAGAAAAGAGGTCACAACAACCCCAAAAACTTGCAAACTACTTGAAACGAAAATAAGTAACATTTGGATATTCAACTGAAAGCAAAAAATCAGGTCTTCCATCATGATGTAGACCCTCCTCCTTACCAAGAAAACATCCTCTTTTTGCCATAGCATCACCGAGAAATTCGCCTCCCTATAGGTATGAATAAACCTTATAGTATCATAATGACTACAAACTGTCCTCCACCTTTGTATAGCAAACCAAGGCAGATTAGAATTCTTCAAAGCTTCAACAATACTAGATGAATCGGATCTTATGCAAATGCGTCTAAAACCCCACCTAACAGCCCACTCCATACCAACAATAATACCATTCAATTCAGCCAAGTAGTTTGTTGTAATTCCAAATCCAATAGAAATAGCTCCAAGGACCGAACAGCTTGCATCTCTTGCGACAACACCAGCACCCGCAACACCATGGTTTCCACGCACCGCACCATCACAACAATTTTGAACTTCATCTTCTTCCGGAGGTTGCCAAAAACATTCAATTGGCTCGCAAAACTTAACCTTTCTATGCTGAACACGGAAGTAGTCAAGGATGATGACGTCCTCAAGCACGGTGCTTGAACTAAACCGGTACGCCTTATACCCGTCTCGACTCCATAATTCACCATGCTTCTCCGGAAGGCCTTGCTTGGGTATTCTCGTACTTGCAAGCTTTTCAGGATTGAGAAAATACAATTTGATTAGTAATTGCAGTTCAGAACGGAAATCAGTTACGCCTATTGTTATATCTAAGCGACTAAGATAATTCTCAATTAACAAAGAACGATTAAGAATAAGTTAAATTTAAATACAATCCCAAATAAAGACCTATCTGCACCGCTTTTGGATCTGAAATTCGATTTCTTTCAAAATTAATAACCGATATGTACAAAACGCATAAGGGTCTCGACTATTCCTAGCTTTCTACAAACCGATATCATGATTGCAACATGGGAAGTAATCACTCAAGCAAGGCAAACATTCAAATACCCAGCTCGGGGCAACAGATTATATGTGTTAGAAGTGTGTGGGCTTCCAACTCAAAACCAATTGGCAATGAGTGGAGTGGCTCACCACCTTATATATTAAGATCTAGGCTAAGGAGTTAGCAATGTGGGACTATCTTATAGTTTCTCCAACATGCTCCCCCTCCACGTGTAGGGAGAGGAGATTAAGCCACTACTACGTGGACCTCATTTTGATGGCCCAAAAATCATAATTTTCTCCATGAAAAAGTGGTATTGAAGGTTGTTGAATGTAGAAACTTGAGTTACTACTACTTGCCATTGATTTGGTTGATGATTGATTGAAGAAATTAGGTTTTTTCTTTTCTAGATCTAGATTTTGAAAACTTTAAATGTTGCTGATTTTTGATTTAATGGGTAGAAATTGATTTTTTTCACTCACCAAGATCAAATCTAATAGATTTAAGCTCTAGATACCAATTGTGTTTGAAAATGAGAAAAATGTTGCATTGAGGATGGAAACCATTGATCAAACATGGTTATGACATAAGAGACTTGGGCATTTGAATTTCAATAGTCTCAAGGTGCTTTCCAATAAGAACATGGTGCAAGGACTTCCACAACATATCAACCACAAAGATGGAGTATGTGAAGGTTGTGCACTTGGGAAGCAACATCGCCAACCATTCCCAAAAGGTATAGCATGGAGATCAAATGAACTTCTTGGTTTGGTACATACCGATGTGTGTGGACCAATGAAGACACCAACTCATGGAGGTAATATATACTTTATCTTATTCATTGATGATTTAAGTCGTATGACTTGGGTGTACTTCATGAGACAAAAGTCCGAAGTTTTTAGCATCTTCAAGAAGTTCAAGAGCCTTGTTGAAAAGCAAAGTGGTCACTACATCAAAGTTTTGAGAAGAAATAGAGGAAAAGAGTACAACAACAAAGAGTTTGATAAATTTTGTGAAGATGAAGGCTTGGAAAGGCAACTTACCGTGGGTTATACTCCTCAACAAAATGGTGTTTCCGAGAGAAAGAACCAAACCGTGATGAAAATGGCGAAGTCCATGCTTCATGACAAGGGTATGCCTAAAGTGTTTTGGGCCGAAGTCGTCAACACCGCCGTCTACTTGATGAATATGTGTCCAACAAAAGCCGTATGGGATAAAACTCCTTTGAAACATGGAGTGGGAGAAAGCCATCGGTAAGACATCTCAAAGTTTTTGGTAGTGTGTGTTATTCTCAAATTCCAAAGATGAAGAGAACAAAGATTGATGAAGCAAGTGAAAAGTGTATATTCATTGGCTATAGCCTCCAATCAAAAGGTTATAGGTTGTTTAGCTTGAAGAACAACACAATGATTACAAGTCGTGATGTCTTGTTTGATGAAGGGGCTTCATGGAATTGGGAAGAAGGTAAAATTGAAAAGAGAACCATTATTGTTGATGAAGAGCAAGAAAATTCAGCAACAAATGAAGTTGAAGAAGGTGAAGAAGATGAGGAAGAACTACCTCAAACACCACCAAATACAAGACAAGGAGCATCTCCAAGTATATCTCCAAGTACTAGTGCATCAACATCGCCACCGTCGGCACCAAAGAAGTTGCGAAGGTTGAGTGAAGTGTATGAAAGATGCAACTATTGTGTGGTTGAACCGGAAAATTTTGAACAAGCATCAAAAGAACCGGTTTGGATAAAAGCCATGGAAGAAGAAGTTTTTGTCATTGACGAGAACGATACATGGGAGAAGGTAGCAAGGCCAAGTGATAAAGAAGTTATTGGTGTGAAATGGATCTACAAGGTGAAGTACAATGTGGATGGAACGGTTCAAAGATACAAAGCAAGGTTGGTGGCAAAGGGCTACTAACTATAATGAAACTTTTGCACCGGTTGCTCGTCTTGACACCATTAGAGCCGTGATTGCTATGGCTTCCCAAAAAGGTTGGTTACTTTATCAACTTGATGTCAAATCGGCATTTTTGAATGGAGAACTCCATGAAGAGGTCTATGTAGAACAACCACAAGGTTTTGTGGTGGAAGGATAAGAAGACAAAGTATACAAGTTGAAGAAAGCTTTGTATGGTCTCAAGCAAGCACCAAGAGCTTGGTATAGTGAGATAGATGGATACTTCAAAAGGCAAAAATTCAACAAAAGCAAGAGTGAGCCTACACTATATGTGAAGACAAAAGGTACATCTATTCTCATCGTTGCCTTGTATGTTGATGATCTTATCTTTACGGGTAATGATGCTCATATGATTGAGCAATTCAAGAGAGAAATTGTGATGAAATATGAGATGAGTGACATGGGTTTGCTCAAGTACTTCCTTGGTATAGAAGTTCATCAAAGTGAAGATGGAGTGTTCATTTCTCAAAGCAAGTATGCCTAAAAGGTGTTGAAGAAATTTGGTATGCTTGGTTGTAACCCCACATCTACACCACTTGTAGTGAATGAGAAACTCAAGAAAGATGATGGAGGAAGGAAGGTTGATGAGACTTACTATAGAGGTCTTATTGGAAACTTGTTGTATCTTACACATACAAGACCCGACATCATGTTTGCTTCAAGTATGCTTTCTAGGTTCATGATTTCACCTAGTCATTTACATCTTGGCGCGGCAAAGATGTTGTTAAGGTACATACAAGGAACAATGAATTTTGGAATCATGTATTCAAGAAATTTGGATGTCAAATTAGTTGGCTATTGTGATAGCGACTTGGGAGGGTGTATTGATGACATGAAGAGTACATCGGGTTATGCTTTTTCTCTTGGTTCGGGTATATTTACATGGGCATCAAAGAAGCAAGAAACCGTAGCTCAACCACGGCGAAGCTGGAGTACATTTCGGCATCAATAGCTATATATCATGTTGTATGGCTAAGAAGAATCATGGAAGACATTCAAGAGAAGCAAGAAGAAAGCACCGTAATCTTTTGTGACAACAAATCGGCAATTGCTATGTCCAAAAATTCGGTTGAGCATTGTAGAGTGTTAGAAGTGTGTGGCCTTCCAACTCAAAACCAATTGGCAATGAGTGGAGTGGCTCACCACCTTATATATTAAGATCTAGGCTAAGGAGTTAGCTATGTGGGACTATTTTTATAGTTTCTCCAACATGCTCCCCCTCCACGTGTAGGGCGGAGGAGATTAAACCACTACAACGTGGACCTCTCAGTACGGGTGGACGGGCAGCCCTTTGGGCATACTTCATTCCACTCTCATACGGGCCTAGCTCGATACCATGTTAGAAGTGTGTGGGATTCCAACTCAAAACCAATTGGCAATGAGTGGAGTGGCTCACCACCTTATATATTAAGATATAGGCTAAGGGGTTAGCAATGTGGGACTATCTTATAGTTTCTCCAACATGCCCCCCCTCCACGTGTAGGGCGGAGGAGATTAAGCCACTACAACGTGGACCTTTGTACGGGTGGACGGGCAGCCCTTTGGGTCTACTTCTCATTCCACTCTCATACGGGCCTAGCTCTGATACCATGTTAGAAGTGTGTGGGCTTCCAACTCAAAACCAATTGGCAATGAGTGGAGTGGCTCACCACCTTATATATTAAGATCTAGGCTAAGGAGTTAGCTATGTGGGACTATTTTTATAGTTTCTCCAATATAGAGCAAGGCACATCAAACTCAAGTACCATTTCATTCGAGAAGCGGTTGAAGATGGTGAGATAGAGCTCAAGTATTACAAGACGGAAGACCAATTGGAGGACATATTCACCAAGGCACTTGCCAAAGGAAAATTTCAACATTTCCGTGAACTACTAGGAGTAGAAGAACATCACATTAAGGAGGAGATTGTTGAGTAATGTAATGTTAGTGAACTAGTGTAATAGGAGTGTCAAGTCAACTTTATATTTAGTTGTGTGTGTTGACTAAATATGTGGGTGTAGGACATCCACAAGTTGTAAGGTCTTTTGTAGACCAAGTATAAGAGTTAGTATTATCTCTTCAACTTAATGAAAATAGAGAGAGTGAGAAGAACCAAAGAGGTTCCCACTACTCCATTACCAAAATCAACATCAAACATCTATCTTTAATCACCAATACATCCAACAATATGCAAGTTACCATTTGAAGCATGCAATTAAGTTAGATAAAATGATACTTAGCCTTTCGTGAGACAAGGCAGGTGCCTTGAGGGCTTTTCTCTAGCATTTTCTGCTGGAGGTATGCTACGTTAAGGGTTTGAGGGAGAAAGAGAGTCGGCAATGATCCAGTCAAGTAGCACTGATGGGATTAAGTCTTGCGCTGCTACTACCCTGTGGATTTCTTCTTCATCAATTGAGATCCGATATAAGAGGCCTTCATAGCTGATTTCTCAACGAAGAGCAGCTCCATAAAATTCATGCGATTTGTAGGATCAGAATATCGCAACATCAATACCTTTGCAAAATCTTTGTACAACACACTGCGAAGATATCGCAGATTGGTTACAGAAATGACGTGACAGATGACAACAGCCTAAACACGAGAAAGATGTGGAAACCTAGCGAGATTTAGGAGTGTTGCGAAATTTAACATTTATATACTTACGAAGATATCGCAAGCCAGATCCGAAAATAAAGGACAGCTTAGCTTTTACCCACTATGTAATATCCTATATAAAGAGCCGAACAAGCTTAAGGTAGAGAGAGATCTTTTTAGGGTAGAGAGAAAGTTTTGAGGAGAGAGAAAGTCTAGAACAACGGTTATATTCTTGATTTCATTTCCTTCTTGTAAAATTTCTAACTCAATTAATAAAAAGTGTGATTGTTGATCTTAAAGATGTGTTGATTATTATGAATTCTTGTGAGGGATGTATTGTGGGAATTCCTGCAACTACATAATGGCGCTAGAAACAGGGACTGAAAATTGATATTATGATTTGAAAGAATTTGGAGTAATAGGTAAAGAATTTCATATAATTTTCAACAACTCATTAAGGTTGAAAAATTGCTAGAAGAAGAAATACATCAAAACCACCAACAACTATTAGAAGGAGTAGGAGGCTTGCTGAAAAAGGGGAGATGAAATGGAGGAATCTTCAAGAGTGAACACAAGAAACAATGGAGAAAATCAAGTTCAACAGCCAATTCAACGTACACCAATACAAAATAGAATTGTGGATTATGACAGAGTGAGTGTACATACTTGGCGATCAGATTCCATAGATGAAATGGAAGAAGAGCAGCAATTAGGAAGCAATGGACGAGAGGAGAGAGACCAAGAAGCAATTGGAGGAATAATTCATGGGAATGAAGAGATTGAAGCATTAGAGGCATTGAGGCAAAGAATACACGAAGAAAAGAGACTAGAAGCAGAAGAACGTGCAAATCTGACAAGGCAAAATCATGAGTTGAGGATGGAAAACATGAGATTACAAAGTAGAAGGTCAAGAAGCACTACAAGATCAAGTTCAAGATCGGCTTAGAGGAGAAATAAGACGAAATTCACACGTAGAAAATGCTAATGAATATACTCGAGAGGAAGTACAAAATCCGTATGAAGAACGTCGTGAAAGAAGAGAAATAATGGAAGATCGTTATATTGAACATGGCGAAATTCTTCAAAATGGACAAAACAACCGAAATCAGGGAAATAGGCAACGTCAGGAACGAAATAATTAAGATGGCGAAGAAAATCAGGAAGAAGGAAGGAGAATATTACATGGGACAGAAGTTCAAAGAATTCAACAAGTAATTGAAGATTACATTGAACAATCACGTCTAGCTTGCGAAAGGGAAAAAATGAGAGAAGAAGTGGAAGAACAAGAGCTCCAAGAGGCAATTCGCCAAACAATCATGATAATCGAGAAAGAAGGCGTGAACAAAATCGCAATAATGGTAATATCAATGAAGAATATGATAGAGTACAAAGGAGAGCTGAAAGGAGGCGAAGAGAATTGAGGAGGAATGAACAAAATCGCAGAGAAGAAAATGAGAAGTATAATCATGTGCGAAGAAATGAAAGAGGATATCGCAGGGAAAGACGAGAAGAAAATGATGAACAAGAAAATCAAAACAGATATGAACGCAGAAGAAGAGAAGCGGAGTTAAAAAGACCAATGGATCCAAATTCTGGTGTAAATGAACAAATTTTGAGAGAGCTAGCGGAAATGAGAGGAATGTTAAATAATAAAAGAGAATGAGGTAGGAGACAACCGGACGAAGCCATAGAAGAAGTCAAGCAAAACTCCATTCACACAAGAAGTAAAATTAGGAGGAATACCCCAAAGTGCAACCTACCTGCGTTAAACAGCATTTTGACGGAACAACTTGTGCAATACAACACATCAATGCTTATGTGAGATATATGCTACAATGGGAAAACCATGATGCTGTATTATGCAAATATTTTGCATCAAGTTTAACAGAGAGGCCTTAAAATGGTTTGAAGGTTTGCCAAAGAATACTATAACATCTTTCAACCATTTTGCGTATTTTACATTCTTAGGGGCGTATATAAGTAACAATTCTTCACGACTCCGCACCGAAGATGTATTTGGACTAAAGCAAAGAATTGGCGAAAGTTTGAAGCATCTAACCAAGAGGTGGAGGACAATGTGTAGTGAAATGGTCAGTCGTGTAGATGAGAGATACCTCATTCTATCATTCATTAACGCAATGTTCGCAACCAATCTCTTTGTATATTCAAATTTTCTAATCAAGAATACAATCACAATGACCGAGCTGCATGAGAGTTTCAAGAGGAGTATATTGCTCTTGAGGAAAAACAAAATGACATGGAATCATACCCGATTGCGAACACAAATTCAAAAGCAGTGAATGCAAGCCTATTACCCAAAGTGATAAGCACAGTGGCGAGCAATTCGCAAGTACAACAAGAGAAGATAATGGGTGATAGTCAGCAGAAGCTAATAGCTATGGGAAGTCGTGATCAAGAAGAATTCGAAAGGGAGAAAAACTTCTATAACCGTGGTGGGAATAATAAGATTCAAAGACTTGATCAGCCACAAGAATTTTATGGAGGTGTTTATGGGTGAAAACTATTTCTGCCGGTTTTGGTAATTTGGGGTGTGTGGATGAGAAATGAGTCTAAACCTTAAACAAATGTACTACACTAGAGTGCTTGTATATTCGAGAAATCAATCTGTGCAAATCCGGCCTAAACCAAGAAATGGCCGTTCCAGACTTGTTTCGGTCACAAAGTGAAGGAGATGGGGTTGATATTAGGGAGGGAAGCGAAGAAGGTGTTGAGATTGTGAAGGTGTTGGCTATGTATGACTTGTATCGAAAGCTAAACTGCTTGCGGGATGTAAGTTATCGGTTCTGGTGTTTGAATACGATGGTATCAACACTTGCCTCTGTTGTCTGGACTTGTTCTTGTTTTTGGAAATAGGGAGGAGAACCTATTTATACAAGTCATATGAGCCTTGTAGTTGCAGGAAATCCCACAATACACCCCTCACAAGAATTTACTTTACTAATCCATTTGAAGATGAGTAAAAATTTATTTTTATTGATTATCTTCTTGAAATTTTTACAAAGAAAGATAGAACAGAGTTAAAGAAATTACAAGCCTCATTGACGTCTCTCATGGGAAGTGGAGGAAGTGGAGTGATGGAGTAGTGGAGTTGTGTGTTAGTGTTACACGACACCGGTCTTGCCCACTTCTCCCGTCATCTCTAACCGTCCATGACTTCCGACACGTTCTTGTGATGGCGCGTTGCACGCCGTACGTCGTAAACCGCTGCACCAATACCCCGCATGTATCCCCAGTTTGTGACATGATTGATGTCTCCGGTGTGTGGATCGTGGGACCACGAAAAGTAGCATGTAATGCTTGTAGGAGCAGAATATCGGCAGCGAAGGACATACTTGCGAAGTCCTCACCAAATGACACTTTGCGAGTGTCGCAGTCGATGACGCAATAGATGGTGGTGATAGAAACATGAAGAAAGCGCAAAGATCTTGCGAAAACTAGAGTGTCTCACAGACTTAACATTTATACTCCCGCGAAATGTCGCAAGGTAAATCCGAAATTAGGGAAATACTTGCGAAGTCCTCACCAATGACACTTTGCGAGTGTCGCAGACATCATGACGCAATAGATGGTGGTTATAGAAACATGAAGAAAGCGCAAAGATCTTGTGAAAACTAGAGTGTCTGCGAGACTTAACATTTATACTCCCGCGAAATGTCGCAAGGTAAATCCGAAATTAGGGAAATATTAGTTGTACATGAGTCATCATCCACTATGTAAACACTATATAAAGAGGAGAGCAGGAGAGAGAAAGGGGAGGATAATTTTGGTAAGAGAGAGAGAGATATTTTGGAGAGAGATTTATTTTCTTTATCATCTTCTTCCTCTAAAATTAGAACTAGAGCTCTACAAAATATCCATTAATGGAGATTGTAAATGTAATTCTTATGTAACCTCAACAATCATAGTGAAGAACCATGGATGTAGATCACATTGATCGAACCATGTAAAAAATCCTTGTGTCCATTTATAATTTTAGCATTTTAATCTTTATTTTGATTATGAAATAGATTTAGATCTATGAAATATTATGAGGGGTGTAGTGTGGGATTTCCTGCAACTACAATGCTCGATTAAATAACTAAGTTATTTAGGAAGTCGATACATGTGAAGTATCGTGTGTATTCTGTAGTTGCAGGAATAATCCATTCAAAAGATAATAGATCCAAATACACCCCCTCACTATATTTTGTATAACTAATCCATTCAAAAGATAATAGATGAACAATTATGAATGTTTATTAATAATTTTCTTGAAATGTTTACACCGGAAAATGAAATTACACTTAAGAA
>JAJJWW010003178.1:0-44394 GCA_023531295.1 Papaver armeniacum | reverse complement strand
TAAGCCATGGTTTCCACAATAAACCCACAGTTTCCACAATAAACCGGTTAGGCTTCCACAATAATCCATGCGGTTTCACAATAAAACCCACCTGCTTCATTATAAACCTGGTTGTACTGGGCATCAAATAGCTTGTGCTGGTAATTTGCACACACACTATTTTAGTAGGGTACAAACAATGTAAGAAGAGATAGTGGGTGATTTTTGATTGAAGAAATGAAGATGAAACAATGGAGAATCGGTGAAACGAAATCGGGGGTTTAAGCTAATTTTGAAAAGAAAAACATGGGTTGAGTATGAATTATGCTTGTGTTGGTTTTATGAGAAGATGAAGTCGCTGTGCTAATGGTGATGCTAACTTTAGCCTGAGATGGTTTGATTCAGAATGGGTGGTTTTGGTCAAAGATGTGAATTAAGAAGAAGATGAATGGGTATGATTTGGTACGCCTGAGCTTCAAAGAAGACATGGGTTTCGGGCAAGATTTGAGTCGATCTGGGGTGTTGTTGGTCAGAAGGCAAAATAGATTGAAGTTTCGAATGAATCAAGAGATGGGCTTTGTTGATTTGAGAGTTTACAAGAATCCGCCGTGATGGATTCGTAGATGGAGAAATTAGGGTTTTGAAATTGAAACTGCACTGAGAGAAGAAAGGGATCTCGGGAGTTGCTTCTGTGGAGACATTGATGAGGAGAGCCATGGTTTTGTTGTCAGCTTGTGCGATGGGGTTGAAGTGATTGTTTGGTTGGACATCGGCTCAAAATGAGTCAGAACCGTGGCCGAGCAGCCAGTTGATATTGCAAAGGCAAGACTAAGGAGTTTTGGAGTCACAGAATAGCGGTGAACTCGAGAAGAATGAGGACAATGCAAGTGGGTGGCCGAGTTGGGCGCTTGGTGGCGCGATTGAAGTCGCAACCAAATGGCTTTGGGGGTGATGTTGTTGAGCCAGCAAGACAATGAAGCAGAATGGCTCAAGATGGAATTACAAAACCGAATGGGTGTGCATAGAGATGGGTGAAAGTGTCACAGTGGGAATGGAGTTGCCGCCGTCATTGGAGTGGGCGAGAAGCCAAGACGGGACAAGAAGATATTGAACTATAACAATGGCCGAAATTGATGCCGCCGTGAGCTTCTGAGCAAGGGAAGAAGTAATTGATGGTTAGTGTTGGTGGCCGCGGGGTTGAGCCGGTGATGATTGAAGCTCGTTGTTGAATGAATGTGTGCTTGAATGGAATTAGATGAATGTTAAGATTGTGCAGAGGATGTAGTTCTGTGGTTCTCACAGAGTGAAATAAGAATTGCTCCTCCGGAATGGTGTGAATGCACCAGTGTTGATGAATGGCTAGAAATGGTGGAAGATGCTCACGTTGTTGCCGCAGCTTGGTAGTTCGTGCCTCAGGAAGTGTGGTTGGAGGAAGTTGTATGTTGGTATTACGAAGGTCAAGATGCAATGCAAAGAGCAAGAGTCGGTGGGAGTCAGTGAAGTGTGCCGCAACAAAGGTAACTCAAGATATTTGGAGCAATGTCCGTGGAGATAAAAATTCAAGTTTGAAGACAAAGGTAAATAAGAATGGAAGCTTTTATTTATTAGATATATGTGTGTGAATGAATGAATAGATGCATGCTGGGGATTATTGAATGATTGTGCAGGAAAGAGCCAGGTGTAAGGCCCGAAATTGGCCTGATCGGTCAAAAATCGTAGAAACTTTGTCTAATCGGATTATAGTGAGTTTACTCACCTATCCGGTAATCAACCTGACTTGGACCCGCTCGGCTAATGGGCTGAAGAGACGAATTTTGAGGATGTAACCTACTTCGGCAAAAGAAGATAAAGTATGTGCTGGAGGCTTATATCACCATAAGGAAGGGCTTATATCTTATCATATTATCTTTGGCCTCTACTTTGTTTTCTAGGGTTTACAACATGAAACCTTTTCTCTTTCTTCTGTTATGAACTCCATGAATATGAGTACCTAGTTTTTCTTATTGGTTTATGGAATAAGTTGGATTTCCAAATATGGGTTTTAATATGATAAATTAGTTTTGTTTCCATGTTATCGATTATGATTTACTATTAATATTGTTACATGATTTGAATGCTTGTTTGGGTCGAGTCGCGAATCGATTGAGTTTGCTTTCATCTTTATTGCTAGATTAGGGTTATACGCAAAAGTGATAATTCCCGATTGCAAGTAGCATAAATAAGATTATAGTTTGTAGTGATATATTCTTATGATCTTATGTGAATCATAACCTTGTTAAATCGGATTAGTGATTTTACACGTTCGATTGCTTTGATTGGCCCGATTTCATAGAACCTAATGCACCTAGGGAATTAAACTTGATTAGTGCTTTTACACGTTAGGTTGTTCTTTTAGATATAATTCATATTCGCATCTTTTAATGTGTTTGTTGATGACAAGAGGAGATTAGCGGGATATTCTTGCGATCAAGGTATTCTAGGGCCTTTGATAAAAGTTGAGATTAAAATATCAATTCTAATTATTGTGTAGAAAACATGTTTGTGAATGAAACGAAATCCTTAACCAATACTTTCTCATCCTTGATTTGATTTGTTTACCTTTATTGTTTGCTTTATTTTATTTTAATATATAAAATCAAATCCCTGTTTATTTATAGGAAACCGAAACAATTTGACAACCTAAGTCCTCTCTTCCGTGGAACGATCCTTTCTTGCCCTTGCTATATTTATATTTTGAGTAGTAAGAAAGTGTAATTTATTTTTGACGCCTCGACAACCCATCACCTTTCCACCAAATAACTTGACGCAAGAGCCACTCAAGTTTAACCCAATGAAAACACTAATATTTATGAGTTGAGGTTATTCTAAGCAATCCGGCGCAAGAGCAACACGGATTTAACCTAGGTTACTCTTCTACATATAATTGTATGGCAACATCCCGTCGTTAACAACTATATTATGCTAATTATAACAAGGATTGTTCGACAATTACGGATCTCAAACCCTAGTTTAGCAATAGATATGAATGCATGCCCATTTAATTTGCAACTTAAACAAACTAGCAATCAATCATACATGGAGTTATAAATAGTAGAACATAAGCGATACTAACAAATTATGAATGAATGAGAATGAATACTTCAATTGAATAACATGTCTTCCAACTTAGGACTACATCTCTAACCAATAAGAAAGGTTTAGTTACTCATGGATTTCTTAAAACCCATGTAAAATAATCAAAAGAAAATAAATCAAACCCTAGGTTGTAGAAAATCTCCAACTCCAAAGCTCTCCTCTTTTGTGTAAAAAAATGAATGATAAAAGATATTCCTCCAACTGTCCATTAAATTGGGTTCCCAAATATTGTAGAGGGATCGTAATTAGCCCGTCCAAAGTGGTGTCAAAAACTCGCCAAATTAGCAAATATACCACGCCCAAAGTCCGGTAAAGAAAATGGCTAGCCAGCCAAGTGAGCTCAAGTTCAAAGCTAGGAATGGCCCAAAGATATTTAATCTTTGTCTTGTCGTGCACCGAGACCGACAAATATCATCCTCGGTCACGAGACACATCCGTGAAAAATAATTTCCTGGATTTTCAACTAAACCAAAACATTTCGCGGATCTTGCTTCCTCCATGAAAAATATTTTTCCCTGAGTTTCACTTTTTCCGTTCATTCAATCGCAGTCACCATACTCTCCGTGAAAACTCAAACTCTGAGTTTCTCAAACTTCTACAACTGAGTTACTCGATCTGACTGCCATCACCATGCTCCAGCAGTATCACCATCGTGATCAACATCTCTTTCAATTTGCACTCTAATCCAACCGTATTCTCGTCCATCTTTCGTCATCAGCAGTGAACATCTCCACTCCAACTCGATCCCAACTTCGGTTTGCCATCACGGAAGAAACAATCGGTCTTTCTCCTCCTTATTCAATCACCGAGTAACCATCACCACCGCCACCTTCCATTGTCCTTTGCTTTCGACCAACTATTCGAGAAGCCAACTCGACATTGGCATAAATCCAATCATCTCCTTATCTTCATCATCATTGCCATTTTCCGTTCACCACCATCTCAGTACAATCATTATCGGTACTGCTATTAGTTTCTCCACTTCGAGCACATTCCTAGCTTTACTACCAAAGACTACCATTCTCGAGTTTCCTCCAAGAAGAGCTTCTTCTCTTACTCATCATCACCATCAGTCGTGATCTCTGCCCATATCTTCTCGTCATTGCCAACTAACAACCGCAAACTACATCCATGGTTTCTCGATCTCTTCCTTATCTGCACCACAGCTCTCGAGAAACACCAACACAACTCACTCCATGCTTTATCTCGAGTTGTACCTTTCCCCGACGTTATTACCGGCCCATCATTGCAGCCGACTTCATCGACAATGACAAAGAAATAACTCCATCCTCACCGCCAAGCTCGAGTGCACCACCATTCCAGCCGAGCTTCCATCTTCATCTCGATACTTCCAATGGTAGCATCAACTACCATTCTTTCTCCAACTTTCAAACAGACACCATCAACCACTGCCATTAACGGGCAAAGATCGATCACCATTGATATTATCAAACCCCAACTTCGTATGAATTACAAACTCGACCATTTCCGCTTCGATTCCATCATCCAAGCCGGACAAGATCTTGCTTTCGTTACTATCCCACAGCGTCATCGTCTCTTCCATCACCGTTACCTCCGTTATCAAACTCTCGCCATCCATCACAATACTAATGGCCAGTACTCATCATCGTTTTCATTGGTCATCAATCTCCACGTCTTGCCATTCTCCATTGTCAGTTTTCTTTCAATCCATCCATGGAAGCAACCACAGTTCAGGCCTCTGTAACTTGAATGTATTCTACTGTCAGTCTTGCGGGACTGACAATTCAATTCCATTATCACCCACTACGCGGCTGCCCTCGAGCGAAGACTCCATCCGCCTTAACAATTCTATGCATCCCATTTTTTACAAGTTCGACTCGCTCGAACGCCTAGATTCTTCATATGACGCCGGATTGACTCCATTCTTTCATCATTCTCTTCGTCTTTTCGTTCTCTTCAAGACGGGGCGAAGAAATCCCTGATTTGAACAAATTTCACTTCCTTTTGGTCAAGATAGCCTCAAACACCTAAGAAACTCAAAACAAACAAAATCAAAGCATAATGATACAAAAACTACCAATAAAGCAAAGCATTTAAGTATCTAACTAGTGCAAATATTCCACCTATCAACAATAACCTAACTGATTAACATAAGAAGTTATTGCGGAATAACAAGAGTCCAAGACGAAGAAACTGTTGTGATTACTTTTTATATCTTACATATCGTAGAGAGAAATCTTTGAGAAAATCTTAGAGAAGACTAAACTCAATACGATAGAAAAAACAAGATCAGGATACACAACTACAAAGAAAATAGTTGAACCTGACTTCACGAATCCCAAGTGAAGTCTTTAAGTCGTTAAACCTAGTAATGGTTTTCAGAAGAACTAGAAACCTAGGTTAAGAGAGAATCGACTCTAGTTTGCAACTAGGACACACGAAAGTGTCGGGATTTGGTTATCCAGATGCTAGAGCTTCTCCTTAAATAGTCTTTCAAATCGGGTTGCTTACAATCAAAGCTAAGATATCTTATTAACAAAGCAATTAATATTCACCGTTAGATGAACACCTGGCGTTAGATTCAAGCTAAGTTTTCTTAGAAAATAAGTAATCAATATCCACCGTTAGATAATTTAGCTTGATAGACACAAATGAAATATACCTATATTCAAATATGGATGAACCGTACCTAAACGTGTATAACGAGTTGGCTCAGTAATAGTTAACCGAAGTTAGCCATATGAACACTTTTAGCTTAGTTATATTCATCTAACACTTCTAGACCAAATCTGATAATCAAACTGTGATACCCTCCATTTTTATTTACCCATTTTATATGTGTTTAGGGTCGGGTATCAACCGTATTCGTTAATCTCCATTTTGATTGCTAATTTTTGACCAAATGGAAAGTTTGGTTATATCTTTTAAAATTGTTTTCCCGCATACTACTAGGCTAGTTATACGTTCTCCCATTTTGATGGTTGATGTGCGACACCGGCACAGATTAGTTCCATAGTGCCTGAAAGGTGTAGCTAAGGCTAGGAATTTTAATGGTCTGGTTCCACCCTCTTACTCTAGTTAGTATTAGTGAGTGCAAATAAACTTAGGAATTTTATTTAGAAAACAAATGAAAAATAAAATTTAGAAATGGAATGGTCTCCTGTGTTAGAACTAGGAAGGAAAATGGAGAGTTTTGTAACGTAGGGGTTATATATATGAGGATGAGGGATTGAATTAAGACATGAGAAGAACTTTGGGGAGGAAAACAATTTGTTTCAAGCTAATTACAGGTAGGTTTACTACTCATCATCTTGGAGAAACTTCCTTTTTCATTTGGGTAAAATCATTTTTAATTTCAAGTTTGATTTCTATGATTGTGAAGTGAAATGCTTTCTTGCTCGAAATTGTTTGTTAAACTTGAATTTGTGTTTGTATTCATCAATTATTGAATGGGTATGTTGTTTGATAGTGGAAAGGAAATGATTTCAAGTTTTCCTTCTCACCGTTTACGTGAACTCAAGATGTTTGAAAATATGCTTGTGTGGGTTTTGATCCCTTTTCCCAAGTTTTTGAAACATAGACCATGTTAACCTTTTACGTAATTGAAATAATAATTTGAATTCATTTTATTAACATATGCCTTTAGTCATCACTTTGCACTGAACAATTTTGCTCCTTTCACGTTTGTAAACATTGATTTTCAAGTATGAAACCTTGCTGAGATTTGGGCGGTTGTAAACCCATATGCACTGAATTGATAACTCCATTTGGGTTGTTTGATTTATTTGAATCGTTAGTATGCATTTGAAAATGAATCTTATGTTGTTGATAGCAAAGCAAGTTTTATGAAGAAAACTTATTGAGTTCATGTCTTCCGTTAGTTGGAACATAGTTCCATCTTACGCCGGGTAATGATCCCGATATAGTGAAATGGGTAATGATCCCCATGGGAACGTAGCTTCCCGACCATCGATGGCGGCTGTCCGTGCCGAGAAACGATAGGTGGGTGTACGAACCAAGGTTTTCGTGCCGTGGACTCAATGTACCGAAATCTAAATGAATTGATTTGTCGAAGACTTCATTGGTTTTGTGATTTTATTTGTTGAATGCGTTGTTTACGATTTGAAGTTCTATGGTTGCTTATTTATATCTTCCTTACATTTTTGAGATTTGTTTTCCCGCATCTCTTCGAGGATGGGAACGTAAGCCTATTGAGCCGTCATCTCACCCCAATTGACGTTTTGCAGATTTTATCGAAGGGCGAAACAAGTGAGAAGTCGTTAGTTAAAGCATGCATTGTTTCTTGTTCCAATTCCATGTATTTTTTTTAATGTTTTTCTTTGAGAGAATAAATGTGGGAGACTTAGAAACATAAATTACTGCCCAAGAAGTTTTTATTATACATTTGAAAGGGATTTGTTGAATGGTGGTTGTCTTTGAAAGCTTTACTTAAAACTTAATGTTGAAAAACCATGTTTTCTGACACATTTTTATGTACCCTGTTGACTGCAAAAACTGGCACTAATTGGTAGGGATTTAGGCGACACTTTCTTAACGAAAAACGTTCCTTTATGTCTTGTCTATAATGAGTTAAAAGGGCTTAGCATTCGGATTTATCGTTTAGGAGATCTGTTCCCTGAAACATAGCTGGCCTGAACTGAAAATCTGTAGCTTCGCAGTTCTGTAACCTACTTTGCGCATACATTTCACAGGCCAAACGAACTCCGAATCTGGATTTTCCAGGTGCGTTTGAAAGCTGGGTCTGTCTAGTTTTAGAATTGGGGTCAAGCTCCGAATTTGGACTCTTAATGAGGTCTGTGGAGTCTTGCCAAGGGAGACTGCCTGGAACTGTTTTCTGCGCATATTTTGCCCAGAATTCTTCTGTACCATTTTAAATTTTTTTACTTTTCGTAACTGTAAGCATTAGATTTTTTTTTTTAGAATCATAAAAACCTTTAAGAATATTTATTAAATTCAGGCGGTGAAGGTTAGAAATAAAAATATAAGATTTAGGAAATGAATTAGAGTCCTGAGACCCGACCGTAGCATCTAGAATTTGGGTTAAATCCATGACCCGAATTTTGGGGTGTTACAAGTTGGTATCAGAGCATTAGATCTTATATGGGACCTTAGGTACATTTTCGCTTATAAAAACTCTTTGATTGATTGCTTGCTAAGTATGTTTGAGTCGTTTGGCTTGATTGATTGCTTGTTATGTTTGTTTGGAATGTGAGCTTGACTTTTACTCGATGTTGTGTGAATTTTTTTAGTGAAGTTTTTGGAACTGTTAGTTAATTATATAGGTATCTCTTTGAATCGTTTGTTATATCCTATATAGGATATGGCTGGAGATATACCTCCTGAAACCAATAAGGAATCTGCTGAGAATGATGCGAATGGGAATCAGATGTTAGCTGAAGCCATTCGGCAAATGACTGAGAGTTTGATTGCAAATAAGGGAAGCACATCAGGTCCACAGGTACGCGATGATTTTAAGGTGATGGATGAATTCCATAAGTATAAACCAGCACCATTTAAGGGTTCACCTAATCCTTTGGATGCCGAGAATTGGTTACTAGAAATGGAGAAGAGAATGGAATTGCTCGAGGTAGAGGATCGTCTTCGAGTTAAAATTGCTACGTACTACCTTCAAGACGCTGCTGGTCATTGGTGGACGGTGACCAAAACCAAGGAAGGGATGCGAACCTTACTTGGAATGAATTCAAGGAACTTTTCCTCCAAAAGTTCTTTCCCGGTGGCTTTGAAAAATGCCAAAATTACGGAGTTCATACGGTTGGATCGGGAGAAGGAGGGCTTGTCCGTTTTGGAGTATGATATGAGGTTCGAGGAGCTATCTCGATATGCTACTGATATGGTGAAAACTGAGCACTTGAAGGCAATTAAATACCAAAAGGGGCTGCTTCCAGATATTCGTTTTAAGCTTGCACAACAAATGCTCACGGATCGTAATGAAATATTTGAGAAGGCATTGGTTATTGAGGCAGCGTACAAAGAGTTTTCGAAGGGGAAGGACCGAAAGAGAAGTAACTTTAACAACGGGAATGAACCTCCTAAGAAACCAAGGATAGATAATGCACCGAAGAGAGGATACGAAGTGGTTCACTACAATAATGTGCAAGAAAGGACTTGTTATGAGTGCAAGCCCAGGACATCTTCGTAGGAACTGCCCTCTTCTTAACGGACAAAGGTTTCGACACGGTAATCGTGGTAACAATGCTCCACATAGCAGGCCTAATCAAGCGAGACCCGGCGCCACCGACTAATCAACAAGGAAAGGTGTTTGCAACAAAAGTAGAGACTAAGGAGATTCCGACAATCTTGTTGTTGAAGGTACACTTCTTCTATTCAATTCTTGGGTTAAAGTTTTATTCGATCCGGGTGCTACACATTCCTTTATTTACGAACGAGTTGTGTTGAGTTTGGATTTGCGTTACGAACCATTAGAAAAACTGTTTCATGTGATAACACCAGTTGCTAGTGTTAGTTTAGGTCGTATTTGTCGGGATTGTATAGTTCGGGTTGGTGACCAAGAACTATCGGGGAGACCTTATTGTCTTAGGAATGACATCGTTCGATGTTATCTTAGGCATGGATTGGCTTGCGAAATATCGAGCATTAGTTGATTGTTATAGGAAAAGAATCACTTTCCTTTCCAAGGATGGTCTATCCTTTTGTTTTGATCTTTGTAAGGTATTCTCCCGACATCCTTGCTAGTATCATTTTGTGTGGTAGACAATCGAAGTTGTGTCGTAGTCTTAACTTCTTAGCTCATATAGGTAGTGACAAGTAAGTCTAGTGGGGTTACTATTGAGGAAATTCCAATAGTTAGAGATTATGTGGATGTTTTTCCTGAAGACTTACCGGGGATACCGCCAAAGCGTGAAGTTGAGTTTACTATTAATATTCTTCCGGGGACGACACCAATTTCAGTTACACCGTACCATATGGCACCGGCAGAACTTAAGGAACTCGACAAAGCAACTATCGGAATTACAAGAGAAGGGTTTTATTCAAACTAGTACATCTCCTTGGGGCGCACCTGTTCTCTTTGTAAAGAAGAAAGATGGATCTCTTCGTTTGTGTATTGATTACCGCAAGTTAAATGCTATTCTTGTGAAGAATAGATATCCACTACCAAGAATAGATGACTTGTTTGATCAACTTAAGGGAGCAAAATTCTTCTCGAAGATTGATTTAAGATCTGGTTATCACCAACTTCGATTCGATATGAAGATATACCCAAGACGCCTTCCGGACACGATATGGACATTTTGAATTTCGTGTCATGCCCTTTGGACTTACTAATGCTCCATTTGCTTTCATGGATTTGATGCATCGTGTATTTCGACCCTTCTTGGATAAATTCATTGTGGTATTCATAGATGACGTTTTGATTTACTCCAAGACCAAAGAGGAGCATGCTGAACATCTACGGATTACTATGGAGACTTTAAGGAATCACCAGCTGTATGCCAAATTTAGCAAGTGTGAATTTTGGATTCAAGAGGTGCAATTTTTGGGTCATGTAGTTACTAAAGATGGAATATGTGTGGATCCATCCAAAATTGAAGCTGTACTCAAATGGGAGAAACCAAAGAACGTGTTTGAAATTCAAGCTTCCTCGGCTTAGCGGGTTATTACGAGAAGATTTGTGGAAGGTTTCTCAAGTCTCGCAAAGACCGTTAACAAAGTTGACAAGGAAAGGGGTAAAATTTGTTTGGGATACGAGAATGTGATACTTCTTTTCGGACTTTGAAGAAGAAGTTAACATCGGACTCCCTAGTTACACCGAAAGTGGAGTGGGTTATGTCATTTTCGGCGACGCGTCTTTGAAAGGACTTGGGTGCGTGCTTGATGCGGCGTGGACGAGTAGTGGCTTATGCTTCTAGACAAATGAAGTCTCATGAGCAGAATTATCCGACTCATGATTTGGAACTGGCGGCCATTGTCTTTGCTTTGAAGATTTGGAGACATTATCTTTATGGCGAGAAGTTCGAGATCTTTTCTGACCACAAAAGCTTGCGATACATCTTCACTCAAAGGGACCTGAATCTAAGGCAACGACGTTGGATGGAGTTTATCAAGGATTACGAGTTTCACTTGCAATACCATCCAGGTAAAGCAAATGTTGTCGCTGACGCTTTGAGTAGGAAGTCAAGAGGAACTTTAGCTAGTTTGGGTTTTTATGCATGGAAGCTATATGAGGCAGTTGAAGGATTGAGTCTGGAGGAGAAAGAAACTAAAGTTTATGTTTACAATTTAATGGTACAACCTGTCCTTACACAAGAAATAGTGGAGACTCAAAAGAATGATGACGGAATGAATGAAATCTGTAGAAAAATTGTGGATGGCACTGGACCTGATGGATGGGCAATACAATCTGACGGTGGGTTGAGATATTTTGGGAGGCTAGTCGTTCCTGAAAAACTAAGGAGAAAAGTTATGGATGAAGCCCACAAGTCTAAATACTCAATTCATCCCTAAGAATCGAAAATGTACAAGGACTTGAGAAGGCAATTTTGGTGGAGTGGCATGAAGAAGGATGTTGTTTGAATATGTATCCCGGGGTGTTTAACTTGTCAGCAAGTCAAGATAGAACATCGGAGGCCGTCGGGATTGCTGCAACCATTGCCTGTTGCTGAATGGAAGTGGGAACACATAACGATGGATTTCGTCACCGGGCTACCTCGAACTACATCAGGCCGCGATACTATATGGGTGATTGTTGATCGTCTAACAAAATCAACACATTTCCTTCCCATAAAGAAGACAGACACTCTAGGCACTCTAAGTCAACCGTATGTAAAGGAAATTGTAAGACTTCATGGAGTTCCTTTGTCCATTGTGTCCTATAGAGACCCTCGTTTTACTTCTAAGTTTTGGGAAAGCTTTCAAAAGGCTATGGGAACAACTTTGAGCCTTAGTACGCATTTCATCCGTTGACCAGATGGGCAATCTAAGCGAGTGATTGATTCTTGAAGATATGCTACGTGCTTGCGCTTTAGACTTTAAGGGGAGCTTGGATCGATCAACTACCACTGATTGAATTCTCTTATAATAATAGTTACCAAGCTAGCATCGGTATGGCACCGTTTGAAGCACTCTATGGGCGTCCTTGTAGATCACCCGGTTTGTTGGGCTGAAGTTGGAGAAGAGTCTTCTTGGACCCGAGTATGTTCGTGAGACTACGAGAAGATTCAAATTATTCGAAAGCGACTTCTAGCTGCACAAAGTAGGCAAAAGAGTTACGCCGATAATAGGAGAAGGCCCTTGTCTTTTTCATTTGGTGAAAGCGTTTTTTTCTTCGCGTAAACCCTCGCAAAGGGGTAATTCGTTTTGGTAGTAAAGGCAAGTTAGCACCAAGGTATATTGGACCTTTCAAGATTATAAAACGAGTTGGTGAGGTGTCTTATGAACTTGAGTTACCGTACGCAAATGGGAAAAGTTCATAATGTTTTTCATATCTCTTTTTTGCGGTTGTACAAACCGGATGAGTCGCATATCATTGACTTGGAAGGGCCTGGAAGTTCAAGATGGAGCGACATACGAAGAGGCACCTATTCGTATCCCGGACGAAAAGGAACAAGTATCAAGATCCAAGACAACTCGCTTTGTCAAGGTGTTATGGAAGTATCACGGTTAGAAAGAGGCAACTTGGGAGCTTGAGTCCGAAATGAAAAAAAAGTATCCGAATCTTTTTAAAGGTATGAGCATCTTAATTTCGTGACGAAATTCCTATAAGGGTTGGAGGATGTGATACCCTCCATTTTTATTTACCCATTTTATATGTGTTTAGGGTCGGGTATCAACCGTATTCGTTAATCTCCATTTTGATTGCTAATTTTTGACCAAATGGAAAGTTTGGTTATATCTTTTACTGGTTGTTTTTCCTGCATACTACTAGGCTAGTTATACGTTCTCCCATTTTGATGGTTGATGTGCGACACCGGCGCAGATTAGTTCCATAGTGCCTGAAAGGTGTAGCTAAGGCTAGGAATTTTAATGATCTGGTTCCACCCTCTTACTCTAGTTAGTATTAGCTGGGTGCAAATAAACTTAGGAATTTTATTTAGAAAACAAATGAAAAATAAAATTTAGAAATGGAATGGTCTCCTGTGTTAGAACTAGGAAGGAAAATGGAGAGTTTTGTAACGTAGGGGTTATATATATGAGGATGAGGGATTGAATTAAGACATGAGAAGAACTTTGGGGAGGAAAACAATTTGTTTCAAGCTAATTACAGGTAGGTTTACTACTCATCATCTTGGAGAAACTTCCTTTTTCATTTGGGTAAAATCATTTTTAATTTCAAGTTTGATTTCTATGACTTTGTGAAGTGAAATGCTTTCTTGCTCGAAATTGTTTGTTAAACTTGAATTTGTGTTTGTATTCATCAATTATTGAATGGGTATGTTGCTGATAGTGGAAAGGAAATGATTTCAAGTCTTCCTTCTCACCGTTTCTGTGAACTCAAGATGTTTGAAAATATGCTTGTGTGGGTTTTGATCCCTTTTCCCAAGTTTTTGAAACATAGACCATGTTAACCTTTTACGTAATTGAAATAATAATTTGAATTCATTTTATTAACATATGCCTTTAGTCATCACTTTGCACTGAACAATTTTGCTCCTTTCACGTTTGTAAACATTGATTTTCAAGTATGAAACCTTGCTGAGATTTGGGCGGTTGTAAACCCATATGCACTGAATTGATAACTCCATTTGGGTTGTTTGATTTATTTGAATCGTTAGTATGCATTTGACATGAGAAGAACTTTGGGGAGGAAAACAATTTGTTTCAAGCTAATTACAGGTAGGTTTACTACTCATCATCTTGGAGAAACTTCCTTTTTCATTTGGGTAAAATCATTTTTAATTTCAAGTTTGATTTCTATGACTGTGAAGTGAAATGCTTTCTTGCTCGAAATTGTTTGTTAAACTTGAATTTGTGTTTGTATTCATCAATTATTGAATGGGTATGTTGCTGATAGTGGAAAGGAAATGATTTCAAGTCTTCCTTCTCACCGTTTCTGTGAACTCAAGATGTTTGAAAATATGCTTGTGTGGGTTTTGATCCCTTTTCCCAAGTTTTTGAAACATAGACCATGTTAACCTTTTACGTAATTGAAATAATAATTTGAATTCATTTTATTAACATATGCCTTTAGTCATCACTTTGCACTGAACAATTTTGCTCCTTTCACGTTTGTAAACATTGATTTTCAAGTATGAAACCTTGCTGAGATTTGGGCGGTTGTAAACCCATATGCACTGAATTGATAACTCCATTTGGGTTGTTTGATTTATTTGAATCGTTAGTATGCATTTGAAAATGAATCTTATGTTGTTGATAGCAAAGCAAGTTTTATGAAGAAAACTTATTGAGTTCATGTCTTCCGTTAGTTGGAACATAGTTCCATCTTACGCCGGGTAATGATCCCCGATATAGTGAAATGGGTAATGATCCCCATGGGAACGTAGTTTCCCGACCATCGATGGCGGCTGTCCGTGCCGAGAAACGATAGGTGGGTGTACGAACCAAGGTTTTCGTGCCGTGGACTCAATGTACCGAAATCTAAATGAATTGATTTGTCGAAGACTTCATTGGTTTTGTGATTTTATTTGTTGAATGCGTTGTTTACGATTTGAAGTTCTATGGTTGCTTATTTATATCTTCCTTACATTTTTGAGATTTGTTTTCCGCATCTCTTCGAGGATGGGAACGTAAGCCTATTGAGCCGTCATCTCACCCCAATTGACGTTTTGCAGATTTTATCGAAGGGCGAAACAAGTGAGAAGTCGTTAGTTAAAGCATGCATTGTTTCTTGTTCCAATTCCATGTATTTTTGATGTTTTTCTTTGAGAGAATAAATGTGGGAGACTTAGAAACATAAATTACTGCCCAAGAAGTTTTTATTATACGTTTGAAAGGGATTTGTTGAATGGTGGTTGTCTTTGAAAGCTTTACTTAAAATTTAATGTTGAAAAACCATGTTTTCTGACACATTTTTATGTACCCTGTTGACTGCAAAAACTGGCACTAATTGGTAGGGATTTAGGCGACACTTTCTTAACGAAAACGTTCCTTTATGTCTTGCCTATAATGAGTTAAAGGGCTTAGCATTCGGATTTATCGTTTAGGAGATCTGTTCCCTGAAACATAGCTGGCCTGAACTGAAAATCTGTAGCTTCGCAGTTCTGTAACCTACTTTGCGCATACATTTCACAGGCCAAACGAACTCCGAATCTGGATTTTCCAGGTGCGTTTGAAAGCTGGGTCTGTCTAGTTTTAGAATTGAGGTCAAGCTCCGAATTTGGACTCTTAATGAGGTCTGTGGAGTCTTGCCAAGGGAGACTGCCTGGAACTGTTTTCTGCGCATATTTTGCCCAGAATTCTTCTGTACCATTTTTAAATTTTTTTACTTTTCGTAATTGTAAGCATTAGACTTTTTTTTAGAATCATAAAAACCTTTAAGAATATTTATTAAATTCAGGCGGTGAAGGTTAGAAATAAAAATATAAGATTTAGGAAATGAATTAGAGTCCTGAGACCCGACCGTAGCATCTAGAATTTGGGTTAAATCCATGACCCGAATTTTGGGGTGTTACACAAACAATCATGATAGATAATCAAATGTAACTAAATGTGTTTTAAGAGAGTTGTTCAAATGTTCACTATTGTTTGTACCCTATTTAAATAAGGTACGTGCGTACTGCACAAGCTGTTTAATAATGGCAGACCGTGGGTTATCAGGGTGATCCACGGAGCTCATCGTTTGTATCCGGACTGAACCGGAGGTTTATCAAAACCAGACCGTGGGTTATCAAGGTGACCCACGGAGCTCATCGGGAAATGGATCCGGACCGAGTCCCAGGTTTATCAAAACCCGGACCGTGGGTTATCAAGGTGACCCACGGAGCTCATCGTAGCCGGATCCGGATCGAGTCCGGAGGTTTATCAAAAACCACCGTGGGTTATCAAGGTGACCCACGGAGCTCATCAGAGCTGGATCCGGACTGAGTCCGGAGGTTTATCAAAACCAGACCGTGGGTTATCAAGGTGACCCACGGGGCTCATCAGAGCTGTATTCGGACCGAGTCCGGAGGTTTGTTAAAGAAACTAGGCTCAGGTTTATAAAACTCGCATGGCTAAATAAGGAAGCCCGGATGACCTGGAAGTCATTTGGGGATAATCATAAATCTTGGAAGATAGACAAGGATCTTCCAAGATAATTGTAAATCTTGTGAAGATGATATGAATCTTCCAGGATATATTCAAATCCTAGAAGATAAACAAGGATCTTTCAAGATAAACTCAAATCATGTGAAGATATACAAAGATCTCTCAAGATAGACATGGATCTTTAAGGATATGTACAAATCCATGTGGTTATTTTGGATGACTACAAATGCAGTTATTATGGAACCCTGTTAGGGTTTACGCCTATAAATAGAGGCCGAATCCAACTCAAAAGGTATTCAATTCTACTCTTTCTTCACAACTACTTGCATTGACTATCCTCTGACTTTAGCATCGGAGTATCTTTGCAGGTACCCCCCATTTTCTTCATCAACTCTTGGAGAATCTAACCAAACGGCGGTGATTCAATCTTCAAGCACGCATCTCGAGGATTGTTGGGGTAATTAATTTTGCACCAACATCTTTTGGCGCCGACTAAGGGGATCCGAGGAAAAGATCGTGCTCCCCCTTGAGAAAAGTTTTGTTTTCCAATTTCAGAGAAGTTGCTGAAAAATTCTACAACAGTTTCACATAAAGTTGCAGAAAGTCAGAACCTTGAGATTGAGAAAGTTGTTAGAGGTTCTGAAAGTTGCAGAGAGTTGTAGAACGTCTTCAAAAAGTTGCGAAAGATCCAAAAAAGTTGTTAAAATCAAGGTTAACAAAGAAAGAATAGATATGAATACTTCAGGAATGGATGTTGATGCACCTATCGAAAATCCTTCAGGTCAACATGTCAACAATCGAACTTTGAGGAGCGCTGTCGTCCAAGTTAACCAAGACGAAAGGGACGGAATGGAGCGTCAGTTTCATCATCGGCGTCTCGTTCTCGTTCAAGTGGTTCCTATCGACTTAACGATGATGTGAGCGTTTGCAAGAGCTAGAACGGGAAAACAAGCGGCTCAAAATCGCATTGGAGAAAAGAAAGGAGCTTGAAGAAACAAATGGTCATACATTCGTAAAGTGGAAGGTCAAACCATCATCGAGAACGAGACAAGGGGGAAACTAGCGAAAGAAACGTTTTTTCCCAAACAAGAAAAGCACTGCAAAAACTTAGAAGTTGTGTCCGAGAAGAAGATGTTTGGGGTCTTCAACAGCAGACTCGCGACATCATCTGTTATCGCTCAAATTACATCATTAGCATATCCGTTGAAGGCTGTTCGAAGTTTAAACAAACAAGCAAAAAAATATATACGCTTTCAGATAACGGATCTCGTAGTGAGTCCGAGCAAATCCCGTGACTCTCCGTAGATCTGACAAAAGAAAAGTGGGAACTTAAACAGCTGCGATAAAAGCAGCATTGAAGATGATGCTTGTAACCATTAAGATGTTGACGTCCTACTAGAGTCTTTTCCTTGTTCGTGTCCCTAATGGTGGAAGTTGAATCACACATGAAGAAATTGTTTGACCTCGTGGACCAAAGCTTCACCACAAAGTCTCATTCTTATAAGTGTGATAGATCGAATTAAGTCACCGAAACTAGCTTCGGAAATACCACCTCAAGGAAAAGAAAAACCATGAGGATCCGCCTTGACCAGGTTACTGTTCGAGGCCTTACTTCAAAGTCATCTATATTCTTATCAATAATACATGCGCATCCCGCTCCTACAAGTATCTCTCCAGTGATCTAATCCGTCAAAAGTGGAGCAGCGCGTTCATTATAACCTAAGAGAAGCTATCGCTCCAAAATTGCCTACAAAGAAGAAGTCAGCGTCCGCCATCCCGAGCCTTTGATCCAATATTCCATTCAATATTGGGGCGTCTTTGGCATTTGGTAATAACTAAGCGAGACCATGGGGGCGGCTAAAGTGTCACCTAGCATGCAAGAACTTGGAACCTTTCTCGATTAGCTAGGGACTCAATGTGAAGTCAGTCTAGTCCTCCGAAGGAGGGATAGTCCCTACAAAGCAACATGGTTAGACCTCGGATGCAAAGACAAAATGCAAAGAGAAAATTCAAAGAAAAGGTGGAAAGTGTAAATATATAGAGGATGTATACACATACAAAGAACCTGAAGTTGCACGGCTCCATCGAGTACTTGGGGAATTTCAGTCATAAAATCATAGTGGATATCTACCGGGCAAAGATGCCGCTTGAATAATACCGCGAGCTACGGTAGGATCCGTAATGGGCTCGCCAATGGTTACTGACGAGCATCCGACTCGTACAAACCTCGGAAGGAAAGGATCATCGGCTAACGGAGTTGTGGTGTCGACATAGGAGGCTAAGCGTGAGCGGGAGAATAGTCGATCATGGATGATATATTGTTAGTAGGAACATTGAAACTGGATAGTCGTACTTGAACAAATCCGTTGAGAAGACAAACTAGTGATGTTTTAGAAAAGAAAGGTCAATAGTTGATCGCTTAACGAAATCTAGATTAAGAAAAGGGTATACGTATATATATGAACATGTTCGCTTGAGTAATGAGACAAGGTGATGTCGTTTGCACCACCAAGGTATCTCTTTCTCACGTAGTACTCTTTACAAGAAAATAAAAATTTTGTCTTCTATTCTAACAGAGCTAAGGAAGTATTGGTTGATAGTTAGAATAAGAAAAACTACGGAGTTCGTGGTGATGCTTAGGAACTAATCATCAAAGAGATATTTATACGTGACCCTATACGTGCTCTTTCTCATTAAAGCTCACAGCATCGGTTCATGAGAACACAACATTATCAGAAAGGAAAAGGTAAAGAGCAAGACTGCGCTTACCGGAGAAATCTGGCAAGGAGGAAGGAACGACTGCGGATGAGTTGTTATTGTAATTACTCATCCGTGTTTATATTGGAGAAGAGCAGTGGCATGCAAGCAGCCGATTCAAAGAGTTTGATGAGAATGAAATCTCAATAAAAATTAAATTCCTAAGTTCGAACAGGGACTAGATTTATGCAGGCTATGGGAACACGGCATAGGAATACCGAGCTGGAGTAATCGTAGGAAAACAAAAGTGGAGACCAATGGGAGTTGGTTTCTTAGTTTCACGGGATTCAAATCCACGGTTTTACGCAGGAATTAAACTCTTGCGGCTATGGAGTTTGGCTGGAAAGATACATTGTGAGGCTTTCTCGGGCGGGAATATAGTACATGGAAATAGAAAAACATGCTAGGAGTTTTAAGCGGAGTCAAACTCACAGTTCCATGAGTAGCTGGATTATTATCATCCTTGGATACCGACACTGGTTGGACACGCCATGAAAAGCGTTTTTTCTATACTATGAGGGACGAACGGTGACGTACGCGTTAACCAAATGTTCCAAAGTCAAGACGTGACGGTGTACAAAAAGAATCGACATCGTCTCATGTGGCCACAAAAGGGAGGCATTAACATTTCCTCGATTTGTTCACAAAATGAGAGGTGAATGCACACATTAAGGTCACGAACAAACATGGGCAACATAATTTAGTACTTGGGCTTATAACACCAAGTGGTCTGTTAGAATTCCATTTAAAGCCCAAACTAGGGACTCGACATGGGTCACGAGATGAGGAAAAGAAATTTAGAATGAGTTTACTTAAGAATAATAAGTTAATATGAGCATGTTTTTGGGAGAAATCATGCCGGGTGTGCACTCTGAGAATATCGGGATACATTTGTACGTGCTATGTACCTACTCGCCGTCACATGAAGCCTTACTCTTCTTAACTCCTCAACAAGTTGAACATTAAGAGGGGGCGATGTTTGTACCCTATTTAAATAAGGTACGTGCGCATCTTTGCACAAGTCATGATGGCAGACCGTGGGTTATCAGGGTGATCCACGGAGCTCATCAGAGCTGTATCCGGACTGAGTCCGGAGGTTTATCAAAACCAGACCGTGGGTTATCAAGGTGACCCACGGAGCTCATCAGAGCTGGATCCGGACTGAGTCCGGAGGTTTATCAAAACCAGACCGTGGGTTATCAAGGTGACCCACGGAGCTCATCAGAGCTGGATCCGGACTGAGTCCGGAGGTTTATCAAAACCAGACCGTGGGTTATCAAGGTGACCCACGGAGCTCATCAGGAAATGGATCCGGACCGAGTCCGGAGGTTTATCAAAACCAGACCGTGGGTTATCAAGGTGACCCACGGGGCTCATCGTAGTCAGATTCTGACCGAGTCCGGAGGTTTGTTAAAGAAACTAGGCTCAGGTTTATAAAACTCGCATGGCTAAATAAGGAAGCCCAGATGACTGGAAGTCATTTGGGGATAATCATAAATCTTGAAGATAGACAAGGATCTTCCAAGATAATTGTAAATCTTGTGAAGATGATATGAATCTTCCAGGATATATTCAAATCCTAGAAGATAAACAAGGATCTTTCAAGATAAACTCAAATCATGTGAAGATATACAAAGATCTCTCAAGATAGACATGGATCTTTAAGGATATGTACAAATCCATGTGGTTATTTTGGATGACTACAAATCTGGGTTATTATGGAACCAGATTAGGGTTTACGCCTATAAATAGAGGCCAGAATCCAACTCAAAAGGTATTCAATTCTACTCTTTTCTTCACAACTACTTGCATTGACTATCCTCTGACTTTAGCATCGGAGTATCTTTGCAGGTACCCCCATTTTCTTCATCAACTCTTGGAGAATCTAACCAAACGGCGGTGATTCAATCTTCAAGCACGCATCTCGAGGATTGTTGGGGTAATTAATTTTGCACCAACAACTATCTCATAGAAATATATATGAAGCATTTGAATCAAATTCGGCTTGGTTTGTAAGTGTACAAGGTACTATACAAGAACCAATTCATGAACATAATGCCACGGTTTGCAAACCGAGTTCGCATACCTTAAAGCATTAAGAATACAGGGATTTCAGTTCCCAAACAGAGTTCGCAAACGAACCTGAGTTCATGAGTATAGATAATAGTTTGGATACAAAATATGTGAACAAGTTGTCATACTTACCGATTTTAGAACCTAACCACCGAGTTTGCAAACCGAGTTCGTGAACTACATGTTCCGGACCTTGCCTAGTTTTCCGTTCACAAACACTTGTTCACAAACCACGCTTCCGATCCAATACAAATAAACTTGTTCGCAAACAAGAGTTCCGGACCCGAACTAGCACTTCACAGGTTGCATACAAAGGTAATGCATACTATGTTGTATCCCGGACATTGGTAGTAGTTCTAAAACTCTCATTAATCGATTTGAAACATCCTTAGAAGACGACAACGGTAATCTTACACATACCAATAGCTTCAAGTAATTTTTAGATGATTATTTGATCAATCGAAACATCCCGAGTTAACATCAAATGATTATCTCACACAAATCATGTAAGATGTTCAAGGTAATTTTCACATGATCATCTTGACTTAATATTTAGTTTCCAACAAATGAATTGTTTACAACTAAAGTTGTCAAGTAGATGATGAAGCATTCTAAGCTTTAAACTCATATTTTGAGAATTATATAAACGAAATCGACTTGAAATTTCAAATGTGTATAACATCAACTCTATATATCTATACGACTTAGTCTCATTAGTAGATAAAATTGAATAGACTTCTGAGTGATAGATAAGTTTTAGTCTCCATATACCTTTTGTCTTCGAAGTTCCTCCAAGCTCTTCAAAAGAGATCTTCTTCTTCAATTGGTGAACGTCGTGAGGTCTAATCTTTGAACTGCACACTTCTATCCTAATCTGAGACATAGCTATAAGTAGACTAGGAATCAAGATATAGTTTTGATCAACTAAACTTGACAAACAAGCTTGTCAGTGTCATACCATTATTATGTTAATCAAAGTCCAATTGTATCACAACTTTGAAATAATACTACAGTGATATGTATGACCCCCCCTCCCCTCTAGTCAATACTTCCATATGTTGCACAATATGTAAAACCTATAGATCGAAATCGACTCCCCCTTATATAATAATCTATAAACCATATGTTTGTAGTGTGAACTACTAAATAATTACCACCCTTTTTGTCAATATGAATTGGCAAAGGTACGAAAACTATGGGATCGTTATGAATTCTCAAAAGATAATTCATGACTAAAGAAGCATACCAACTTTTGTATAGATGATTTCACATAGTCGAAACTTAGTGTATTCATGAAGGAGTTTATTAAGATACAAGTTAACCCCTGCAAATTCCAAAACCGCTCTCACTACAAAGATATAGCAATTAAGCACAAGTTCATTTAAGAAATCTTCCCCATTTGATGGCATTCCCAGGAGAACAACATGAACGACCTTACTTTTACGAGAAAAGAAGGATTTATTTGGACATTAACAAATCACAAGGATTTGTATCCAGTAAACATTGAGTAAATTAACCATAGGAGAATCTTTTTGATTAATTTAATCGGAATCACTCAACATAAGAAAACTTACTTACTTAGTAAATACTGAAGACTTTCACATAAAGTGGATCAGGGAAAGATTAATACTGCAGAATATCTTAAAAAGTTCATTCTATCTTTTATCAATATATGCATAAAGACATAATAGACTTAACTTTTGAGCATTTATGAGATAATAGCACAAAACACAAAACGTAAAGACACATATCTCATAAGACATTTGCAATATATAAAACCAATAAGATTAAATATTGCAAGTTCATCTTCCAAAAACTTAGAATTTAAATAAATAAATCTAAAAACATGCAAGATGAAAAATGTTGGAAATAACTTGTGTAATCATAATATATATGCTATACCAAACCCTAGTTATCCTTCTCGAACACAAGAATAAATTCTCACAAGAAGTTTCCTATACATCATAGAGATTTCTCAAGGCTTATATAGAAAATTCCCTTTCATTATTGAAAAATCAATTGATGATAGAATCATTCAATTCTTCCAGGTCTTCAGAGATGTCGGTTAACTCACTAAGCTCTGTTTTAAGTTCAGACAAGTTGTTCTTTATCAGGGACAACATTTGTTTGTAGTGAGCTATCTTTTCAAAGGATAAAATGATTCGAGATTTCAAATCATTTCATTGGGTAATAAAATCCTTCACAGCAGCCCTAAATTCATTATCATGATGACAAACAGACAAAAACCAATTAGATGAAGAACCTTTTTCATCTTTGGAAGACTTTACCTTTTTCTTTCTCGAAGTTTTGACTACTTCACATAGATAAATATTAACAACTTCTAATGCATCCCTTTTTGTGGTACCTCTGGTTACAAGAGCCATGATTCTATATCTTTCTTTTAGGGAATAAGGAGTGAAAGACAATTTTCAAGAAACGAGGAGTATATGAATGGGATACTGGATACACCAAAACCCTAAAGCGGTTTTTGTACCATAATGGTGAAAAAGTCTTCACGGTCCGCGACACATATAACATTTTTTTATAATATATCATACATTTTACAAAACTTATCTTACATGTCCTTATGTAAATTTCTCATGATCGTAGTTTATATTTATCAACGTAAGTATGAACTCATTCGTATCTCAATAAACATATGTTAGAGCACAAGAAATGTTGATAAACACATCAAATCTTTGCGGACTAGAAACGATGTGTTTGATAATACGTGTAATACACAAGATTATGTATGATTTTGAACATTTGGAGAAGATTCACCGAGAATAAAAAATCTTACTTATTATCCATTCATGAGAACAATTAAAGGAATTCATGATATAATTAATGAATAGACAAAGACTAGACATAACTTGAGAAACCTTGATGCGATCCTTATATTTTCAAGTTTATAATGAGGATGCAAACATCAATACAATCAGGTAGCAATGGAGTGAGCAGAACGCTCGCTTCTTGTGTCACAAGGTTTATTATGTAAATTGACTCCTTACCTCGTCTGGTTCCGATTCTTCAAGATTTCTTCTTGGCCTCTGAGATTCCATGTTGGTTGCTCAAATTCAGCTTCATCCTCTACATGTCATTCTGAAGCTTGACAATTCTCTTGTTATTCTTCCTAAATTTTCAACACTTACTTTGAACATGATTCGTATTTCCACAAAACAAGCAATACAGAGAGGAGTTTTTGTTTTGGGAGTCGGCTTCCTTTTTATCACAACATTCTACATCCACCTTTCCGGAATCGACAGGAACAAAAGAATTGTTTGTGACCACAGTTTTGTTTTTGAACCCAATACCATTTGTGTTCCCAAAGGACTTCTGACCATATAACATTTCTGAGATCTTGTCAGAACTTCCAGATAGCCTTTGTAAGTCACACTTAAGAATATCTATCTCTTTTTCCTTTACGGATAGAGTTCTGGTGAGTTCATCGTTAAGTTTATTCAACTCAAGATCTTTCACCTGAAGCGATGATTCAAGTTTCTTCAAAAATTTCTTTTGTTGAAGATTTTCTCGGTGAAATTATTCATTTTTATCCAAGAATTCCAAAATCTTTGTGTCTGATGATAAGCACATAGGTGCTACTATTTTTACCCATATTTATATTAGCTAGGACTCGATAATAACAGAGTTTTTTAAAACATTCTCATTCATCGGAGCTCCACGTTGATTCTGAATTCTAGCTTCTGGTTGATTCTGGCCCCACCATTTACTTTTTTTAGTAATAAAATATTGAATTTTAACTAAAGAAATATTATTTTTCTAAAAATAAGATAACTAAATCTTGAAAAATCTTCTTCTTGCCTCGCATAACAAAATCTTGAAAATCTCCTAACATGCCAACAATATATCAAAACACGATTCCTTCATGATAATCAAAAATAAATCAAATGATCATCACGTGATGAGAAAATAAATCGAATGATCATCATGTGATGAAAAAATAAATCGAATGATCATCAAGTGTCCAGTGTTCGTGTACATACACAAAAAAATGTTATTTTCCTAATTACATCCCCAAACTATCAATTAAATCGAGAAAAAAATAAAATTTCAAAAAAAATGAAAAAAATAAAATTTCAAAAAAAAAACTGATTAGCCCGGTCATAAATCTCTATTCTGCAAAACTTGATTAGCCCGGTCATGAATCTCTTTTCCGCAAATATTTGTTGGTAGTCCTGCACATCAGTTGGATTTTTTTAGTAATCTGTATGAATGATTCGAACAAAAATTATGATTTGAATAAAGCTAATACAAAACAAAAATGGAGCTAATACAAAACAAACAAGCACTCAAGAAACTAGGATTTCCAAAAATTATTTTTCTTAATTTGTTTTTTTCTATAATTAAAAAAACATTGAAAATGTAAATAAGATCCTTACAAATTATTTTCCTTATTTAAAAAAATATTATTTCATGGTTAACAATTAATAATTAATTAAAAAAACAGAGAAAATGTAAACAAAATCTTTACATATTATTTTCCTTATTAAAAAAATATTATTTCATGATTATCCGAAAAAAAAAATGAAATAAAATAAAAATGGAGATGAGCTCCAGACATATGGCGATGAGCTCCAGAGAAAAACTCCGGCAATTGAAAACCAGGGTTAATCAATGGATTGGTCTCATCCCTGTACCTTTCTGGTTTTGATTTTTCAGCATCTTCCCTTGTTTTTCAATTATTTTTCTTTTTCTTTATCTTTTCCACGACATTTTTTTTTTCATCTCCGGGCTTTTTCTTTCGACCTAGGGTTTTGGTTTTTTCTTTTTAGGGTTTTGTGGCGTTTTTTCAATTATGCCTGCATCTATACAGTCTAGTGATCCTTGCTGCCCACGGATACTTTCTCAGCGGCCTCCTGTTACACCTCTGCCATCATCTACTTCTCAACTGCGTTGACCTATTCACGCTGAAGCTTCTCAAAATGGGTATTACCACTTCCCATTTAAAAACTTCCATGGCTGTCAAGATGGTGTAGGCGGGCAGGGTTATGTAAGAGGTTCCTTCAGAAACACTTACAAGATAGACATTTTTCCACAGATGACAACATGATTGATTGCGTAACCATCATCTCCAACGATCTCCATGTCTCATCGTGCTGGAAATCGTTCTTCAACAAATCACGCTTGTGGGCATTGCAACCATTGTATGACACTACGAGCCTGGAGAACATCCTGCAAAGGATTGGAAGGAGCTCGTCTCGATGCGGTCTTCCTCATACATGGTATTGTTAGGCCTTCCATGTCTACCTTGACTGTTTTACACGATGCTGTTGTTGCGAATGTTGCTGTTGTTGGTAGTGAAGCTGTAGCTAAGGATTGTATTGCTCATATGGAATCAGCTGAGGAAGGTTGTGTTGCTCAGTTGGAATCAGCTGTGGACGTTGGTGTTGCTCAGTTGGAATCAGTTGTGGACGTTGGTGTTGCTCAGTTGGAATCTGTCGAGGACGTTGCTCCTAGGATATTTATACCTGATGAATCTTTTTCACTCACGCCTGACCTGCTCAATGCCGTATTCCAGCACCGCTTTACCACAGTTTCGAACATCCCATATCAGTGTAGACTAGGCTTCTCTCGAGCCTTGAAGACTTGCTTGGATAATGTGCTGTGTACACCTTAGAATGCGTCGACCTGGATTCGTTTGTTGTTGCTCCCCATTTGTACTCTAAATCTTTACAGACCTACGCGTTCGGCTGAAGAGAAGTCTTCCAACAGGAAGCGACTTCAAATCGCAGCCATCCAACAGGCATTGCTTACTTGGAAGGAACCTATGGGCTGCCTCACTTTGATCTCCAAGCTGTTACGCCTCCCATACCAGCAATACTCAGCCAAAAAGGATGACAGAAAGAAGCTTCTATGACTAATTTAAGTGCTTGTCGTAAGAAGATTGGTTATATGGGCATTTCGCAGCCTGCGATTCGTGTCTTATCTTCTAACGGTTTAGCACCTCGCAACGAGAGCACTTTGGCTGAGTTGCAATCCAAACACCCAGCAGCTCCTCCCCCCTCTATTCCGGATGACGTCGTAATTGGTGACCCAATAACAGTTGACTCAAGGGCTGTCGTTGGTGCCATTAAGAGCTTTACTAGAGGTACTTCTTGCGGTCGTGATGGTTTGCGGGCTCAACATTTAGTGGACGTATTAGGTGGTGCGCAACGGCGCGTGTCGAGATGAGTTGGTAGCTTCGATTCTTGGGGTTGTCAACCTTTGGTTGGCAGGTAAGTGCCCTAAGGTTTTAGGCGAGCTTATCGCTAGTGCACCTTACTCCTTTACTCAAGCCTCGGAGGTGGCCTTAGGCCAATAGCGATTGGCACATATGGCGCCGTTTGGTCTCTAAGGTGGCTTCTTTCGCCTTGGTAAGATATACAATCTTATTTGGGGATCACCGGTTTGGTGTTGGTGCTTCATTCTCACATCACGCTTTGTTCTTTGGAGTTGAAAGGTCACTCGGATAGTATGTCAATGTTGCTTATTGATTTTTCGAATGCTTTCAACATGGTGAGCAGGTGTTCTCTTATCAAAGAGGTTCGGCTTCATTGTCCAGGTATTTCTCGTTGGGTAGAATTTTGTTATGCTAGGCCTTATAAACTGTACTATGACCAATATATCTTTGTCTTCTGCACTCGGTGTTCAACAAGGTGATCCTCTCGGTCCCCTTTTGTTTGCCTTGACACTTCATCCCCCCGTGAAGTCCATTGCTTCTCGTTGTAAGCTTGATTTTCATGCCTGGTACCTGGATGATGGCACTATCATTGGCGACACTTTGGAGGTTGCTCGAGCTTTGAGCATTATTGAGACTGAAGGACCGGGTAGAGGTCTTCATCTTAATATCAAGAAGACCAAAGTCTTTGGCCCACTACTAATCCACGTAGTTTGGATGTAGGTGTTTTCCCTCGGATATTGGTAGACCGAGCAAGGAGTTAAGCTTTTGGGGTGGTCCCTGAGTTTGGATTTGGAATTCATGAGTGACATGGCTCTTAATAGGTGAATAAGACTATTCAAATAATGTCCTGCTATCAAGAAGCTCGAGGGGATCCCCAGTGAGATGTTATTACTCGTAATTGTGTTGGTGTATCCAAACTATATTTTGCTATGCGTACTACTAATCCGAAGCTCTACAACGGGCCTCTGACCTCTTTGATGACCACCTGATCCAATATTTGAGGCTTTTAATCACTGGAGATGGTGCTGGGTTTGGACCTTTGCAACAAAGACTGGCTACTCTTCCTATCAAAGATGGTTGTCTTGGTATTTATACCATGGATGACGCTCGCACCTATTGTTATCTTGCCTCTCGGAGTCGGAGGGCGCCTCGGACGGAAGGTGATACTTGGTAGCTCCTTCTCAACGGATAATGGGGTTTGCCTATCGACGACTCTTGAGAATTTCATTCCCGGTATGTGGTTTGCCTTCCAACTTTTAAGCGCCAATGACATTGCCCCCCTTCTATGCACTACCTCGGCAGTCACTTATTTTGATGCGGTTAAGAAGCAAATCCCCAACCAATTTACTTTATCTGCAGAGACTCCCGTTCTTTGGCAATGCAACCCAGATCAAACACGCTCAAGACTACCTTTTGGCTGTTCCGTCACGGTCTAGATCAAAGTGCCTTGGTCCCAGACAGTTCAGAAGCGTGTAGTTTGTTATCGCATTGGTATCCCTTTTGTTGTTGAGGATGGTTTGTGCGCTTGTTGCAATAGGCCTATGGATATATTTGGTGACCGCACGCTTCATTGTGCTAATGATGTCGTCCGAAGTTTCGTCACGACTTGGTACGTGATGTAATTGCAAATATTTGTTTCAAAGCAGTGTCCATGCTCGCAAGGAGGTTGCCTTGGGCTTTGTGTCGAGAATAATAAGGATTTTCGTCCAGCAGATATCCTTGTTCTCAACCTGGGAAAACGGCCAAGATGTGTGTGTATGGATGTCACATGAGTCTCCCCTTTACTGGTGATGGTGTTCGTACCTTCGTCCCAGGCCAGGCTATCTCAAAAGCAATCTCGCGTAAACGTTCTAAATATTTGAATGTATGCACTTCGCATGGCTATGGTTTGGGTGTGCTTTGCCTTTACCACCTTAGAGGAACTTAGTGATGATACCGTTTGTTTTTTCTGCGTTGAAAATTATTTACTTAGTCATGACGCTGGTAGTGGTCTTGGTAGTTTTATTTTTCACCCATTAGGTGTTGTTATTCAAAAGGGGTTGGTGCCCAGCTTGTTGCGCGGCTACCAACTAAAACCTCTTCATCAACTAATTTGTAATAAATTTTTGGTTAAAAAAAGAGTTAATAATTAATTCACGATTTCTATAATCTTTATTTCATGGTTACTAATTAATTGCGCCTATTTTGTATGAGATTTTGTTAACTTAACTGGGAATTTTTCCTATTTCGTCGTTATATATAATTGTAAAATTTGGCATGATGCTCTCTATATAAAGTGCTGCAACAAGGGTGGGATCTCATCGTTCTCCCGATAATTATTTTTCTTTACACACGGTTAGGGTTTATTGTTTTTGAATATTAAGGTTTATCATTTTTGCTAAAAAAATAACGGTGGTTATTTTGGTTTGATAGATGGACACCCAAAAAATCGGGGCTTTTGGCTTTCTTGCAAACTAACGCTAAAAAAATCATCGAAATATTTTCAAGGTGATTTTTCTTTTTGCACGATGATATTTTTGGGTGATTTTTTTTTTTTTGCATGATGTTTGTTTTCATTTTTAGATTCCTTTTTCCATTGGTATTTTGATCATTCGATTGATAAAACCCCCGGGTTTTGTTCTTAATGGAACTATGAGATCTTATCCGATTCCAACCAATTATGGCAGGCATGGCTGAAAAAAGCAGATTAGGAAAGCTAAAAGAGTATGTTGATGAGGAGATTCAGAGGAGGGATGCCACTCTAAGTGGAATGGTTGGTATTTGAACATAATATTAAAAAAAAATTGAAAAAAGAGAGAACAAAAATGTTCATAGAAAAATTCAACAATAGAAAAAAATCGAGTTTCATATTTTTGTTAATATTCATTCCATAAAAAAAAGAAATAAATAAAAACAATTAATGGTCTTTTTACTTATTTTTGACATCAAGTATATGCGGCTATCCAAAATATTACTTCCTCCGTCCTAAATTATTAGTCCGCTTGACTAAGTCAATATATTAAGGAGACCGGGAGGAGGTACAAAACTATCCCTATTAAATAATATGTTATTATTAAAATTAAAAGGAGTATATGGAGCATGTAAGAAAAAATACATATTTGGTAATTTTATTATTTATAGAAATGTTTAAATATAAGATAAAATCAAAAATATTTATGGATTGATTTAGTAATTTTGTTTCCTATTGAGGAAGATATCATTTAAGACGTTTAAATAGAAGATAAAAATAAATATATTTATGGGTTGATTTAGCATTTGTTTCTTATTGAGGAAGATATCATTTAAGATTTTTGTTTAGTGATATTTAAAAATTATTTTCTAATCATAAAAGTTGAAGGATATATTTGAGAGTTGGACTAAAAAATTTGACTATAAAATGTTCTGGACAATATTTTAGGACAAACAAAAAATAGAATAGAGGACAAGAAATTTTAGGACGAGGAGTACAAAATATTTTACAAAATTAGTTAGTAATATCTTTTTCATACCATTTACAAAAAATAAGTTAAAAATAATTGAAATATTTCCGAAAATTGATTTTTAGAGTGTTTATAGGGTTTGCCTATATAAGCGCCTGAGAAAAACTAAATTCATTATTAGGCCGCTTCTAAATTTTTTTATTAGGGTTTTCTTCTATAGTTGTGATGAAAGTTATTAATTTTAATGTTTTTGATAATCTGTACGTATTACTGATGCATGGGCGAGTTGTAAATCTTTGCTGCTTATATCAATTTTTTTAACGTTTGGCCTGTGTTTGTGGTTTATGTTGCAGGTATCGAAGATAGTGTACTCGATCGATGATATTCTATTTTTCGAAAGCAGCTCAACAAGTTGTTTTTGTTGGCTGTTAAAGTTCTTAAATAAATATTATTTATTATTATGTGGTTTTCCTCTATGGGGGAAAATATTAATTGTTTCTGTAATCCATAATTTTTTTCTCTTTTGCAGCAATGAAAAAATTAACGACTGGTGTTTGGTTCCATTTTCCGCGTTCCTTCTTTTGATACAACTACTCTATGAAATCTACTGAAATCTATTCGATGCAACTTGATTTCCATTGGTTTTTTACTTCTATAGCGGTGCCTTCCGTTGGTGCGCTTATGGTGCTTAAGCCACTATTTGGGTAGTACTTATTAGAATCAGTTTTGCATCTTTATTTTTTTATTTTGTCTTGCTTCCGCGGATTCATTTGGAATATACTTCATCTAACTTGATTTATGTTGTCTGTTTTTGGTTTAATATAATACGGGTTGGTTGTTTTGCAGTCCGCGATGCTTGGACCGTCATCTGCGACAGCTGGTTGATTCTTTTGTGGATAGTTTGAGCTAGATGCTTTGTAACAGGCAGTATGACTATTTTTTTTTTTTATGATTTTGGGTGATAAGTTTGGTTTTGTTGGTTTATTGATATCTAGGAATCAACTATCATTTTTCTAAAAAAAACATGCTTTCGATTCTCTGTAGGTTTATATGATGCAGTCACGGCCATCTGCTACAACTACGGACAAATGCTACAACTAAGTGATAGCATAGGAAGTGATAGCATAGGTGTTTGTAGGAGTAGAAAATCCTACCACTACATCCAAAGGTAACTAAACACATACACAAGGAAGCAAAACAAACAAAGGAAGTAATAGAACACGAGATGTACGTGGTTCGGCATGATTACCTACGTCCACGGGGGTGTAAAAGAAGATCTTATTGCTCGATTCAAGGTTACAAGATGGATTTATCTCTCTTGATGCCTTTAGTATGCTCACTTTCCTTACTTCTTGCTTAGGTTCTTCCTCTCTACATGGTCTCTATTTATAGTTACAAGTGATGATACATCAGTACTACGATGTTAGGCTCCGCGTAGCCTCCTCGATGTTCCTCTCGGGTGGTCGTCGATGTCTCGGCCGATTGTCATATTTGTTCGGGTGGTCGTCAAGCCAGTGATGTCTGCCACGCTATCTCGCCACTCGATGTCGCCCGTTCGGCGAGGGGGTGTCGATGTCGCCCTTGGGATCCTTGGCCGAGTCTTCCTTGACCGAGTCCTTCTTATCTCTTCACCAACTTTGCCGCCGCATTTATGGCTCCGATTACCCGATGTCCATCGCATCACAACTTTTCCCCTTTTTTAACTTTTCAAACTGTCTCGGCTCCTCTTTTCTTGCGCCCTGATTTGGAGAGGTGATCCTATACTCTTGATGCATCCTTTCTCTGTACGTCACGGCCTGGGATCATTCCACTGTCCCACTGTGGATTATTTACACCTACATTTATGCCCATCTTTCACTCGTGTGGTCAACACGTGGGGAAGAACAAATCTCGTCTTCCCACGTCCTCGGTCATGCCGGTTTTTACGCATCTTTGTCCCCCACTCGCTTTAGTTACTGAATAGGTTCACCTTCTCTGCCAGGTTACCACGGGGTTTATAAGTCGGGGCCTAAACCTTGCTTCCCTCTTATTTCCTTCTCAATTTCCATCTCACTCTTCATCTTTCTATTCTTCTCCGCAACTTCATTCTTTCTCCGTCTTCTTTTCGTTGGGCCGCTGGCTATCTCTTCGACAAATCTCTTCCCTCGTTCTCCAGTTATCGGAAATCGTCTTCTCGTCTCGTTGCGCCGGCAACTTAGGTCGTGTTTCGCTTCTCTTGCCGTTTTCTCATCAGTTTTATGGCGTCCTCAACTCCTCAAATGACAGAAAGAAGGTGTGTGAGTTATGTGTTTTCTGATGAAGACGGCGTATCACTGATTCCCTTGTTCGTCGTGGAGAGTCCTTCCAAGTATGATTATCGCGCTCTAGATTCTATCTTTCACGATAACCCGTCTTCGTTTTCTTGTAGGGCTAACAAGAGGACCGCTAGGACTTAACGGACGAGCAATACGTTCAACAATTTGAAGGATGAGTTCGGTCTTCCACGGTATGACGTCGAGAGCTCTTGTCGGGCCCAGAGGGTGTTACGAGAAGGGGAGGATGTTTTGAGGTTTTCCCATTCGGCCGAGGCGACCATTGTCACCACGGGACCGGCTAGAGCTCGGTCGTTTCCTACTATATGATCCTAGTCGCCATTCCTCGTACGAGGCTCTCTCCAAGATTCGGGTCCGTCGTGCGTGCCTTGGCCCAATGGGAACGGTAACACCTTCCGTCTGTCCGGGTGGGAGGAGCGTAGTCGAGGCGAGTGCGCTCCTGCCGCTGGTCTACCTTTCATCCTTCTCGGGCGAGTGACTATACCCCGCCGGCCGCCGATAATTATCGAAAATGGACCACCACTAATGGCGATCTGCCGGGTTTCTTCCACCCTCACCGTCATAAGACTCTTCCCGAGGAGTCGGGAGGCTTCTTTTGGATGAAGACCCAGGGAAAGAGTTCCAACAAGCACGCCGTCATACCACGACACGGCTTGGGACCGGTTCCGCCGGCTATTTTCGGCCCTCTTTTGAGTGGCGACTCCCTCCTCCACGAATTTTATCCTTTCTGGGTAGTCAACGTTGATCGGGTCAGTGCATTTTCTCTGTCTCTTTAGTTTGATTGGTCGGCTCGGCGACTTGCGGGGTGATGTTTTGTTTTGGTGTTTTTCGGACTAAGTCCGGGCGTTCCTTACGAGGTTCTCGTTCAGGCGGAAGAGGATAGGATTGCGGAGCGGGGAAGATACAAAAGGGAAGGTAACAAATATACTTATTATTTTTTTTTTTTTTTTTTAACGTACATGTATTGCCCCTATTTGTTGCCTTGCATGGATCGCGTCGGCTCATGCACGGAAGTTGAAGGTTGACAAGGCTGCTGGTTCTTCGGCGAAGGATGGTGAGGATCCCGATGATCGACTACCTTTGTCACATTTCCTGGGGAAGTCGCCTCAGAAGTCATCTGACGACTCGTCTACCTTTGTAGGTGGGAAGCCCAAGGGGAAGGGTAAAGAACCTAAGGAGGATGTGTCTGCCCTGGAGGAGAATGTGCCCCGGGAAGTGGCTGGTGAAGGGATTGTTCTCGCCGATGGCACTGTGTATGTTGTATCTGAAGGTGATGATGAAGAAGGTCTTTTTGATGATGAAGATGATGGCCTTGGTAATGAGGTGGAGTCGGGTCAGACGGAGAAGTCGGGTGGTGGTGGGAACAGCTTGATCGATCGTGACGTGGAGAATGTTACTGTCGAGGGTCAACCGCTGAAGACGTCCCCTGCCGTGGTTCCTAATTCCAGTAGCAGTACCTCCTTCACCATCTCGGACCCTATGTGCAACTCGCTTGGGGCACTAATCTCCCCCGATTTTGCCTCTCTGTCCGATGAAGAGAAGGTCAATCTTGTTTCTTTGTATGAAGCTGGGTCGAAGAGTACCTTTGATCTCTGGTGAGTTGAATTGATCGGTATTGTGTTCTTGTATTTGGTTTTAGGGCTGACTATGCTTGTGTTGTTCTTAGGATGTCAACCGCTCGGCGTTGAATGTCGCCATTCAACGTCGGGAGGCCGTCGAAAGGGAGAATCTTCGTCTTTTGTTGCAGCAGGAGCGCGAACGGTCTCGAGAGTTGGAGAGGGAGTTGGCCAAAACCCAAGGTATTCGTTTTACTTGCAACTAGTTATGATTGATCTTGTAGTGGCAATATCCTGCTTAGTACTCCCCCGCTAGCCGAATCCTCTGTTGCGGAGGCCGAAGCCGCTGCCCGCAAGGTGTCGTCTGTTGAAGAGGGAGCGAACATAGAACGGGATCACGTTTCGAACTTACGGCGAGAGAATAGTTAATAAGGATGCTAAGATGGATCGCCTAGAAAAACCTATTGAGGATCTTGATCCAAACTCTATCGGTATGAGACGTTTGAGTATGTTCCCGAGGAAATTGATAATTTGAGGGCGGACTTAGCTCACTTCCGGGGTAGCGGCCGAGAAAACGTTATTAGCCGACAACTTAGAAGTTCAGTGGTGGCTAAGACTTGAGTCCGAGATCTGCATGCGAGATCGCCTTCGGATCTTGGGGAGAGGGACGCTGCGAGAAGCGTGGCCGAGAGGCCCTTGAGAAGCTCAAGGAGTTTGGAAAGGTTTCGAGGTTGGATTGGGTGCGTGCCCAATTGTCGGGCTTGCGGGCGCCCACTCTCGGCGAGAGGGAGGAATGGAGTGATCACCAAGTATTGCCCCACTAATGAGTTTAATGAGCAGCGGTACCTAGAACTTTCTTGAAGGTGTCTTCCCTCGAGTGTGCTTTGTCTGAGTCAGGAGTCGGTTAGAATAATTGCCTTTGTTGGAAGGTGGTGTGCTTTGTGTCGTGCTTTCAGTGTTGTTATCTTTGTTGTTGTTGTGTGGTATTTGTGTTCTTGTTGTCTTGCGCCGAAGCCGCAAAAAGTAGCCTCGTTGGAGGAGGAGAAACGTTCGTTTGAAGGGGAAGGAGGCTCATTTACTCGATCGGGTGGCCACCGCTGTGAGGCGGCGTCGGAAGCGGCTAGCGCGGGATCTTGCTGCTGAGAAAGCGAAGTTCGGTGAAGGAGCTCGTCTCGAAGGTCAAAGCCGGTGTGAAAGCTTGCTTGATAAGAAGCGAGCCGTCTTTGCCGCCAAGAAGGTTGTCCCAGTTTCTACTTCCTCCAAAGAGTGATCATGTCTTTTGTAGCGCTGCGTCGCTGTCTTGCCCTTTTCCTCGGGTTGTAATTCGTTTGAACACTTTGTTACCTTCTTGCATAACTTGTTGCGGGGTGCTGCGTCGCGGTTTGTTTGCTCTTTTTGATACTAATCTTTGTTTACACTACGATGTCATTATTCTTATTTATGTTGGGTTGCCCATATGTGGCTTTTGTCGTAGCCTTGTTATTGTCCTTTTTATGCTTGCATGAATAGACAGGTTAGTCATAAATGCCAAGCTTCGTGAACACACTCAACAAGGAGGGTCATCGGGCCGATGCCATGTCTGACTAAGGCATCTCATCACCCGTCTTTCGAGATCTAGTGGAAGGGAAGTTGGTCTTGCCTAGTTTTTATGGGATCGACATCCCGAGAAGTTATCGATTAATCTTCTTGGGCAGAGTGATTCGACCACTTGCGAGGAGAGCAATGTTGGTTTGCTCGACCGTCGAGTACTCGTGCCTCGGCCTCGTCGGCCCTTTGGTTTCCAACCGCCGGGGCCCACTGAACTACCTCGCACTTGCGCAATGCCATCGCCCCGAGTTCGAATAGTCCGTGTTAGTGTAAGTCGCCGGCACTTGCACAATGCCATCGCCGGGTTCGAAACGACCATTCGAACGCACTTGTCATATTTCCAACCCCACGGCCTTTCACGGAAATAGATGACAAGATATCTTACCCGATTTCATGGATGGTGAGCTTTAGTGTTGCGTTCCATGGCGTAGCGTTTTCCGTCCAGGTTTCGGTATCTTGTATGCCCCTTATGGCCTTCTCAACTATTGTGTGGGTCCTCCCGTACGTGGTGCAAGTTCGCCCTTCTTGTCCACGCTCATAGCTAGGTAGGTGTTTTAGTACCCGCTGCCATTGGAATTTCTTGAGGCGGACCCGTTTGTTGTATTCTCGTTGGATCTTCGTTGGTAATTCTCCATTTTTTGCGGGGCCATCTCTCTCGTTTCTTCAAATCGTCGAGCTTAGCCAAGATAAGATCCGCCGAGATGTTTCGCCTCCATGCTTCGGTCTCGTGGTGGGTATCATCGCCTCCGTAGGTAGTATGGCCTCGGTCCCGTATGTTAGCATGAAGGTGACAGTCCAGTGCCTCACTGCGAGTTGTCTATCGCCCACAAGGCATTGTAGAGTTCTTAGCACCATTCCCGTATTCCAGTCGAGTTTCTTCTTCATGTTATGGCGATGGTCTTGTTTGTGATCTCGGCATGTCCATTGCTTTGGGGATATAAAGGTGTGGACTTGCTCTTTCGGATGTTGTAAGTGTTGAATAGCGGAGTCGATGTTTTTGCTTACATTGTTTCCGTTAATCGAAGGCGATTCTTCTTAGGAATCCCCAAGCGGCATATGATGTGTTCCCCGGATGAGCGAAAGACGTCCTTATCCCGTATGTGCCTTAGCGGAGCGGCCTCGACCCATTTGGTGAAATAATCGGTGGCCACAATTAAATACTTCCTTTGTCGACAGACGTGTAGTGGTCCCACGATGTCGATTCCCATTTAGCGAAGGGCCGGGGACTAATGACGGAGTTCAATGTTACGTGGCGCATGTATCTTCTTTCCCAAATTTACGGCACTCGTCGCAAGCGGTGGCCATATGTCGCGTCCTCACATTCATGTACGGCGAGAAGTATCCCATAGTTTTAGCTCGTGCCGCTAGGTGCGGCCGGGCATTTGTGGTTCCCAGCTGCCCATAGTGTAATTCGTTAAGATCATACACGCCCCTCTTCCTTACTTAGGCATTTTAGCAATGGTCTAGGTATGATTTTCGGTATAGGGTGCCGTCCCTAGGACCCATCTGTGCGGCTTTTGCTCTTGATCTTGTTGATCTCGGGCCTCCCCTTAGAAGCAGCCTTCCGTTTCGAGGTATTCTGAATCGGCTTTCTCTCCGGTCATCGCCGGTATTGATCGGTAGTGGTTGCGCAACTTGTCTTGGCCAGATATCCACGTTCTCGGAGTGCGAAGGCATTAGGATCCTCATGATTCGAATACCCTCTCGATGCTTGAGTCGATCGACATGGAAGCGATATATGCCGGGCATCGGTGCCGATTGTCTTTTACTGCGGATGTGTCGGAATTTGATGCTTGGTATTTGCCGATGTAGGATTGGGCGAGCTCCCCAGTATTTTGCGGCAAAGGGTCATGTGGCATATTGCCGGTGATTTGTCGCCTTGACTAGGTGCAGGAGTCGACTTGTCGAGTCGTACCTCTGGATGCCCATCTCCCACAATCAGCGTAGGGCATGTATTCTTTGCCGTACTCAGTGACATTGTTGGTTGCTTTGAACTCAAGCCTAAAAGAGTGGACCATTTTCTTGCCCTTTGGTGTCGTAAAGACCCGGTCCTAAACTGACCGTCTTTATTGGATGACCGATCTACAAAACCTCCCGTCGTGTCGGGGTTGCGGGTCTCGAAGTAAATCGGGTGAGTCTTCTCGATCTTCCTCCCGTCTAGGGGATGTCCCTACTTAATCCTCGTCCTTTGAGGGGAAAGGGAGTCACACCAAAATCGACCCCTTTGCTGCTTTTCTGTTGTCCTCATTTCATAAAAGATATCGGTGCTTTATTTGTGCGCTCCATTTGGAGATCCGCCCAGACCTGGGCATTTTGCGTTGTCAAATGCTGACTCTATGGAGGACTTGGTAAGCACTCGGAATCTTGTGAGTTTGGAAATATGTCAAGACTTTTGTGTTCTGGCACTAGTGTTAGTATGAGTTGTTCGATTACAGTGTAGTTCTTTTCATGGGTTCATGGTCTTGCTTATGAAATATCTTAGGCACTATTACTGCTCCCTCGTTTCTTGACCAACACGGCGGCGATGGCGTATTTGGTTGCCACAGGGTACAATGTTAGTACGTCTTCGGGCTCGGGTCTTTGTAACAGGTAGGCTTGCCATGTGTTGCTTGATTTTACGGAATGCTTCCTCATCCCTCGGTCCATTTAAACTTCTCCCTTCCTTAGCGTCCGAAGAAATCCTTGCATTTGTCGGCGATCGAAGATGAATCGTCCACAAAAAGCGCTAAGTTCAAGATTGATAGTTGCCGTCCTTAAGCTGTTACGGTGAAGGCATTTCATCACGGCTACGATTTTATGCCCAGATCTGCCTCGATCCTTCATCGGTAATTATGTATCCACAGAAACTTGCTCGATGTAACCCAAAAGGTGCACTTGGACGGATTCGCCCTCATCTTGTATTTCCTGTATGATGGAAGATGTCTACGGAGGTCGTCGATGTGGGTATCGGCTACTTTACTCTTGACTAGCATATCGTCACGTATACTTGATGGTGTCGTGTATTTTGTCCTCAAACATGTCCTCCACCAGCCTGCGAGGCGTAGCGCCGCATTTCTCGGCCGAATGGCATTTGGTGTAGCAACCACGATCTCTGCGCGTGAAAAAGGATGTATGCTCACGATCTTCGGGGCCGAGGGGTTTGGTTATATCTGAGTACCGAGTCCATGAGTGTTATCGCCTTATGCAGGCAATGGATTCCACAAGCTGTCGATCTTTGAGAAGGGAAGTTGTCCTTTGGGCATGCCCTTATTCGGGTCGGCTATGTCGACGCGCAATTCGAGACGCCCCATTCATGTGGGGACTATCACCATATTAGATATCCATTGCGGATATTGGGCCTTTTCGGATGATTCTGCTGCGTCTGATTTCTTCTTTCGCCTCTCTGTTGGGTTGTAGCTCGGGTGCGATTCTTCTCATCTTTTGTCTAATCGGCTTGAACTTGGGGTCTATCCTCGGATGGTGTGAGCAAACCTGCGGGTCGATTCCTTCCATGCTCGTGCATTTGCCAAGCGAATACATCCATGTGTTCCTTCGGGAGGGTTATGGAGCTCTTTGGGACCGTTCGTTAAGCGTGACCCTATCCTCACCAATCTCGGCTCCTCCCTCGGTGCCCCGATTGATTGCTTAGGTTGGTTCTAGGGCCGAGAAGTTTTGCTTTGGCTCGCCGACGGTTCTTCGCTCCTGTGATTTAACTATAAGACTTTTGTCTCGCACCTTCGTAGGTGGCGATGGCTTGACATCACCTTTTTCCAATTCCTCTCCGCTTCCATTTCCTTAGACTTCTTCTTTTCTTGGCGTTTCCTCGACCGTCTTTCCTCGTTTGTTGGATGTCTGTCTCCGCACATTGTCTTCTTGCTTGGGGTCACTAGCACCTCCACTACTCCACGATAAGAAGGAAGCGCGGTTTGATGGTAGGCCGAGGCGCTCCCTTGATCCCTGCGATCCAAGGTCGTCCCAGGGATCGCCTCATATGGTGATGCGACATCATTACGCAAAAAGGTGGTCAATGTGTCCAAGGAACCCTTCCAAAATCCGAGACTCTGAGTGACTTCTCCTTGGCACCGTCACCGAATCACCGTTAGCCGTAAATTCGATAAGTCGATGGGATCGGGATGTCATCGAGACAATTCCATCCTCTTGAAAGTGTCATAGAACAAAACTTCGACTGAACTACCCTTTGTCCATTAATATTCTACGGACGCCCCATTCCTCAATCATCGTTTATTACTAAGGGATCTCCATGTGCTTGTCGTTCAATGGGACATCTTTTTAAAAACGTAATCGGTTGCATCATCCCACGGCTCCATAGGGAGGGTCTTGGCCACGCTAAAGATTTCTTCCGGATCTGTCCCTCTTGTGTATTCTCGAGGTGATCTGGGTCCTAAATCATATCCTTGTGTTCTTGAGTGTGATATGGTGTTGCGAGGTGGTGAGCGCAGCGCGATTGATTCTTATTTGATGTCTTGGGACCTCGGGTCATTTAGGTGTCGATGTGTTTTTGACGAAATCTTAGTAGATACCCATCGCGGATCGAGTCTTTGGACGATGTCCTTCACTTCCTACAATCGTTGGTTGAATGGCCGCAGGCCATGATAATGGCGGGAACTCCGGGTGGTTCCTCGTCCGTCGGGTGGATTCCCAGGAGTCTTGGGGTAACGGATATCATTCCTCTTTTCCACTTCCTTGAACACTTCTTCCAAGGGTGCATTGAGCGGGGTGTATGATCTTGGCTCGTGGCGGGGCTTAGCCCCTCTCGACCCGGACTTTCTTGTTTTCACCACAGGGTGAGCATAGGGCCTTTTCTCGGATCGTTTCGTGGCTGCTATCTGGCCTCTTGCCCGTGTGCCAGCGCCTCTTGTATTCCCTGTCTTGCGCTCCTTCACCGATCTCCTCCCGAGGCGATATAGTGCTCACTGCATCTTAGGATCTCCCTTAGCGTCTTGGGCTTTTTCTCGTACATCGCCACCCAAATGGGATCCGACTTTCTTAAGCGAGTTCTCGGCCAGGATATTTCTTGGTCGACCGGGTGCTTTCCCTGTCAGTGCAACTTCCTCCATCTATCCGTTAAGGAACGCAGCGGTTCCTCGGTCTTCGTGCTGTGGTAAATAACTTGTCGACTACGGGTAGAAATATCTTGTGTATGCATGTATGTCTCGAAAGGTTTCACCAAAACCGCGTAGCTCCCAACCCAGTTATCGGGCGGGGTGGGAACCAGGCTCTTCGCTTCTCCTTCAAGGCTAGCGAGGAAGAATCTTGCACATGACCACATCGTGATTCTTCCACCGTAGTAAGGACATGCGTACATCTTGATGTGTTCTCCCCATCGTCCTTGTGCCATCGAACCTAGATGGGAAGATTGTGTGTGCACTTTGGTGAAATGGTGTTCGGTCCGATTCACTGAATAAACGGTGTTTTTTGGGCTTCATTGATTACTTGCGCTAACTTATCATCCTCGTTGTCTCCAGTCGGTTTCTTAACCATCTGCTTGTCGTTCGATCTTTTGTTTGGTGGTCGCGTCCGTACTTTCGTTGGTATTCCTCATCGGCCGAAGAATCTCGGATGGCCCATTACCCTCCTCTTGGTCGATTAGGATCGGGTACTCGTCTCGACTCGGTGAAGGGGGTGGAGTGGGTCCCTTGGTGGAGTGTGGTTGCTAGGCGCCTCGGCTTGATGATCCCTCACCCCGCGTTCTCTATTGGGGAGTTGGTGGTTCCGTATTCTAGCGCAAGTTTCTCTGCACCCTCATTAGATCCTCCTTTGTCTTCTTTGGCTTGCCAATATGGCGATAGCATCGGGTCGGTGCTCTCGTGACTAGAACTGCCGTTTTTGGTGTCCCGTTGTGTTAGGGTGGTTAAGGGTCTCGTAGTGAGGGTTATAGGAGGGCGATGGAGCTGGTGGGTGATCGATCACTACCGGGGGAAACAACTTTGCGTAGGGCGGTTGTGGTGCGGGGACGTCTGATTAGGGTTCCTCTTGCTGCGAGTGTACTCGCCTGCCTTTCGGCCTCTCGTTCTAAATCTCTTTGGTCTTATGTAGGTTGTCTTTATAGCCTTACGTTCCTCGTGTATAGTTTGAACTTCTTCCTCCTCCTCGGTATCGTCACGGTTCTCTGGTCTTCAATGCTTTCGTTCCTCGGTCCTCATCGGCTCGGGTCAATCCTCGACCTCCCAGGGTGGGAAGTGCGTCATCTCGGCGAGATCGACTTCCTCGTCGGCCAATAGTCATGCCTTTGATCAACGCACGAGTCTCGCCCAGGTCGTTAGGTCCCGACGATCTCGTCTTTGGGAATCATAAGTCCCTCTTGCCCTGTAGATCCGCCAAGTGACTCGGTTCCTCGGGATCTGCTCGTCTGGAGGTACTTGCCATCGCCTTTGCTATCGTCCTCGTTCCTCGGCTCGCCTCTCCACTCGTTCCTACGTCGGCAAAGTAGATAGCAGCACTTGCCAGACTGCTGAAAAGGTTAAGGATGTTACGACGATTCAGTCTTGAGTGAAAAAGATTTTTATAGTACGCTTCCCTTTACGCTAAGCGTGTCGGTCCCAATGATTCAATTCGTTTCTTAAAGCAAATTTTGAAAAATTTGTCTTGACACATCGCTTTGTACTCTTCTACGCATTAATCATTATTTGTCCCGAACATTCCCGGCGCCGAAATCATTAATCATTCGTCGTTGAATCGGAATTTCTTTCATGGCGGTGATGAAGTATTAACTGACCCTTAACGCCCGTCGTGTTGATGGCCGCAAGATTCCTATAATTCTTCAACGATCTTTGTGAGGCTTTCGAGCGTAGGATTATGGTGAGACTCGGGCCGTTCACCATAATCCCGTCGGCCATGGTTTCCAGATCTAGACTCAGCGATTCGAGCTAGCCTGTTTCCACCATTATCATGCTTCGTTTACCTTGCTAAAATGAAGACGAGGTGTGAAATGGAGATAGATGCGACAATATCTCTCCCTAGAAGATAGTCCTAGTAACCTACGCGTTGCGCTTTGTTAGAGTTTTTCGTTTAGCATCAACTATCCTTCTTGGATGTCGATAGGAGCTGTCGAATCTCTCTTGCAACGGGGTTGGAAGCCATAGATCACGGTCGGCGAAATGGAATCCCCTTCTAGCTTCTACCAACATCGAAAGATGCTATTTTGGGAGCTCATGGGTCATCAGATAACTCTACGAGGTGTCTCAAACATACGACCTATCTTGACGGAGCGGTCTTCGACGACTTCACTTCCAAGCGGAAAGCTTGTTTTGCTTGGAAATGGGAGACCAACTGGATAAAATCACGAAACGAACTTATACCAACTGCGGCCGAAGATAACAAAGCTAGGATAATCTAAGAACTCAAGCTAACTTTGTCAATCTCGACAAGATGTTGCCTAAGAAGACGAAGATAACAAAACAAAGAACACAAAGCTAACCTCCTATCAACTCAACAAGACGTTACTAAAAAAAAAAAAAGCAAAGATAGCAGACCAGAAAGGGTTTCTCCCTTAGCATCAACCGGCTGTAGGTGGCTTAGGAGCTCGGAGTTTCCCCTTGGTGTCCGATTTCTGGTATCACAGATGTTATACGGTCCCTTAGTCGGGCGCCGAATGTAGGTGTAGAAAATCCTGCCACTACATCCAAAGGTAACTAAACACATACACAAGAAGCAAAACAAACAAGAGAAGTAATAGAACACGAGATATGCGTGGTTGGCATGATTACCTACGTCCGGGGGTATAAAAAGAAGATCTTATTGCTCGATTCAAGGTTACAAAACGGATTTATCTCTCTCAATGCCTTTAGTATGCTCTCTTTCCTTACTTCTTGCTTAGGTTCTTCCCCTCTCTACATGCTATCTTCTATTTATTACAAGATGAGATATATCAAGATTAATGGTATGTTAGGTCTGGCGAGCCTCCGATGCCCTCTCGGCACTGATGTCTCAAAATTGGACATCTCATTTGTTTCGGGGCCGGTGGCACAAGCCGAGTGATGTCTCGCTGCCATCTCGCCACTGATGTCGCCTGCCTCAAGCGGGTAATCGATGTCGCCCTGATCCTTCTTGGCCGAGTCTCCCCCACCGAGTCCTTCTTATCTCTTCACCAACTTTGTCAGCGCATTTATGGCTCAAAGACTTACATGTCATCGTGATCACAACTTTTCCCTTCGTCACTTTCAAACCGCCTCCAGCTCCTCTTTTCTTGCGCCAGATTTGGAGAGGTGATC
>JAJJWW010003177.1:0-113475 GCA_023531295.1 Papaver armeniacum | reverse complement strand
ATTCACAAAAGTGATGATAAAATAAAGATAATAAAAATAAAAGATAAGTTTCGAGACACCTAAATAATAATATTGGCTGAGAATTGTATATCTCTACTATGCCTTCTTATATAGGCTTCAAGATTCTTAAATATATTCAGACCAGAAAGTGAAATCAAACCAAACTAGGAAAGACTCCTAAAACTAGGAAAGGAAATCCTAACAAAGAAAATATGATGTGAAGTCTAAGCATAACTATAATAGAATAGAGAATGAGCAGGATGTCCCACACTGAAACCAGATAATCTTAACGCTTATCTATACACTTTTGTTTATATACAAGGTATGACAACTCAATGTAAGGGTTCTAAAACACATTTTTATAGAATTGTAGATGTCGAGACTATTATTACACATCTAATTTGAAAATGAAGGTCAGCTTTAATGCTTCCTCTTTTTAAAGGTAATTTTTTATTAATCATTACTGGATACAAAAATATTATAAAGATAGAAGATGCAGATGATCCTACCCAATGCAAACACTTCAACTGTAATCCTTCCTGCCCGCCTGATATGCACTCATCCTTTAGAATGAAATAATGAAACTTCATCTTAGAATTTTTAGTATAAATTTGTGAAAACGCCTCACAAATCAATAAGATAATCCAGAGCCAGTAAGGCTCAGAACTCAACCAGAAAGAGATAAAGCTTTTCTAATCCCAAATTATCAAAGTAAAAATATTTTATTTCCAAATTCCGGCTAGTACCCAATCACGATGCCAACGCTTTTTCATGCATGAAGAGATCGCCTCTAGTGATAGTTATCAAGGTATGCAGATGATAGGATCATGATACGTAAACTGGCCGGCACGTGTGAGAGTTTAGCTGGTTTCGAGGTGAGAGAATACTTTTTGATTCAAATTGTGGAATGGAAGCATCTTGGTATTCCGCTCATACTTATCCAAACACCGCGTTAGCATGCCGGAAAGGATTTGTGGTTGTTTTAGGGCAAGATCGCTGCTTCAGCAAACTTTGAAAAACTGGCCTTTCGTCCGATTTTTTTTTTTGACATATGTAACAAGAAGCTAACTAGGGAGCCTTCACAAAATTTCGCGGCCAACTCATTTTTTAGGTACTCACGATATAATAATCTGAATCTTGTTCTCGTGAGATGTTTACAGGGCAAGGTCAATACAGATAGTTCAAAATCGCCTTATGGGATGTATGATGATGGAAAAGTGATGGCTGGCTGGTTGCAATGACGTGAATAAAACAACTTTTAAAATAGAATCTACTTTCTATGTTTTAACATCTTAGCACATTAGAACGAACGTGAATTTCCTCTGACAAAGCAACCCAACTCACTTTTTCGTAGGGAATCACTGCTACACCTCTGACACGTGAAACAAGCCTTTATACCTCTTAGGTGACCCTAACTGATCGCCAGGTCTAGTCTCCTGCGCCGCTTACTCTAGCCACGCCAGCTGCCACCCACAAAACCTTTATTATACTGAACGAACACCCTGAAAAGTTAAGAAAATAAACAATAATACAACAGGGATCTTGGATATTATATGCGAGGACCGAATAACCATTCTCAACTAAATGTCTAAAAGGATGTTGTTGTTCTACCTTCATACATTGCAATTGCCGTTGCATGAATACCGCTTGCAAGAATAAGGTACTTCCTAAAACAAATACAATACTCTTAATGGTGGTTATGCGTTGTTGGATACTCTTACTTGAATACAATCTTTGTTACTCGCTTCATTTGGATACTAAAATCGGCAACAATCGAGACCAAAAATATCTTCCCATTTCTCATGGTTTTCTAGAATTTGATTCAAATCATATACCCTACAATAACTATTACTAGGGCGTTATCTTCTTCCATTGAAAATCTGGCCATCCTCCCCGTTTATTAAGGTAGGAAAAATTTGTAAAAAGAAAGTTTTGTTTTTGCTTTGAGATTTGCATATGGTGGTCTCGTATATAGTAATTATTTATTTGATATGTCGAATCGGGACCAAGTTTAAATATGTTATAATTATTGTGATAATAAAATTGATTCGTTGAAAAGGGATAAAGAGGATTCCCACAAGTAATAAAAATATCGTGGAACATGTCGAAGCGTAGGGGATGCCTAGTGATGTACTTTTGAAGCTTTAAATTATCTCTCGGATGTCACCATGTCAACATAAGTGGATGTTAAAATATCACCACACGCAAGTGGATTGTTGTTTACCTTACTTTTATTTGCTTATATAAACCAACGGTAGTTGACATAATGTCCTTCAAAATTGCTTCGAAACCACCGACAACTAAATTAGTAAACATCTTTCCAAACATACCAATCATCCCACAAATGGTCGACGCCGACTCCATGGGAAGGTTTTTGATGAAGACGAGCTTGCGGTGTTAGATAGTTACTCGATGCCACGCAACACGATTCCATGGAGTACTCAACAAACACACCCGATGTGCCTAACATATCAAACCCATATGATAACCGAATAAATCGGGTTGTCGCGTGATCTCACCCCATGTCCATGAGCTGAGAAAATCCTCGTTTAATCCATAACTCTCGTGGTGCATCTAGTAGTAGAAAATCATCCTGGGACCAGCGAGAGAGCTTCAAAAGTTACAAGATCACAGACATCGAAGGATAGTAACGGGAGAGGCTTCGATGTATCTACACAAGTCCTCCAACAATTAGTTAGGATGAAATCAAGGTGTTAACGATCTTCATTTTCGTTACTAAACCTCGGTTCTTTGCACAACAATATTACTTAGAGGGAGAACCGCGCTAGATCTATTAAACCAATAAACCAAAGAATCGAAAGGTTGGTTGTACTGGTCGAGGAGCAACGACAACTTTTTGGTGACTTTACTTTGAAAGTGAAGGTGATTTGTCCATTTAGTTGATCTTTTTTAATTTCGTCATTAATTGTTGGAATCGATTACTCATTGTTGGGTTTCTAATAATATTGCAGGATCCAAGTGGTAAGATGCCAGCAAACGTCCATCGCAAGGTTGTGGAACATCCAGACTATGGGAAGCATATTAGGGTGGGAGCGGTATTAGTTTTGAATAAAGTGGTAATTTCTTCTCCAACGAAGAAAAACCATTGGATTAACATAACCCTCCTCAATATAGAAGAAGTATGTTCAAAAAAATACTCCTATCGGTGTTATTTCATGAACCTTTATGAAAAAATTATTAACTTCATTTATGTACTACAAGTCATCCCTTCGAATCCACAACTTGGTGAGATGCGTAAATGCGACAAGTTTGAGATAGCGCCGAGAAACCAAATTCGTTTTAATTTCAAGTTTGGTGTTATGATTGTACTACGTTGTTTAAGCATTCAATAAAATGGACTTATTTAAGCATCATTTTAATTAGTTGTACTAGAAATTCATATTAATGCGATATTACCCAAATTAAACATACAATCACTTTAAACAAGATTTCGTTTGAAATAAAACATATAACCATACTAAGGTTCAGGCCATTCCTGTGGGGATTAACATTTGGCCGTTCCATGAACACCGGATCAAATTCCTTTGGAAAATGCATCTTCAAACATGATTGACCTTTTCATGTCTCCACCGAGTTTGTATAAATTTGCGTCATCTCTTCATATAACCATTGAAGTCACACACCAGAATTTAAATACCATCTACCGACACCAACCATCGGATTCTTCCAACCATTGGTGATCTAACGGTCAATTGTAGCACATAATTTTTAATTGCGTGCTACGCAGTTTCTAACTGCGTACAACGCACTTTTAACCTGCGTGCCGCGCAGTTTGAAAACGCGTACCATTTCTTAGACGTTGGATCACCAACGGATCGATTGATCCGATGGTTTCTAGCAGCGTCCCGTTAATTAAACCCAACGTTCGGATTCTGCATGGCATATAAATTCAGTTTGGGTGCACCCAAACCAAACACACCAAATACATTTGTATTTTCCATCAGAACTACCATATCTCCATCTCAAGCTTCACCCATCCTTCAACATTAGAAGTCATGACAAAAATTCACTAGAATGGAAGATGTAGCGCAATAGGTGCCCGGTGTGCAATAACTAGTGACCCGATTACGGAGTAGGGAACAAGAGTCTAGAGAGTTGTGGTCTCCAGTATTGTAGAGGAATACAATGCATGATGGCGGGAGAAACAGCCTCTGATCTCTCAAGTCGCCTCCAAACGAGTAACCACTTTGAAAAAGGAAGTCAAAAGATATGTTGGTCATGTTGGAGAGGTTTTCGGATAACCTGCTTTTAAACGACCTCCAATCTATGGTGAGTTTGTAAACATTAATTTATGCATTTATTAATTTTAAAAGGACTTATCACTAATACCCTTTTGTGAAATTTAATTGCAGTTCCGGATGGAGAGGTACTCTACGAGGAAGATCCAAAGATCCAAAATGTTGGAGACATCAAAAGGTTTTTGAAATTTTAAAGATGCACTTCTCCTTGTGGAATATGATCCGCCCATCTTAGTTCCTCAAACTTGCAGCCAAGCATCCTAACAAAGCCAACTTATGAGCGGTACGGAGACCAATGATGAAACGTTTAACGATTCACAAACCACAAACGGTGAATCCTCACAAGGACGAAGAAATGTATTTTATCGGGATCAAGGTCCCCGACGCACACTGGTAGTGGACTCGCCTAAAACGAGCTAGAGTGAAGAGAGAAGAGTAAATCAAGGACTGGAACTGACATTAGCATATTTCCAACAAAGTGATGGACAAAGGTTTGAATAGGACCAAAAAGAGGGCCGAGTATATGATGGATTTTCTACGAATGCAGAGGACGGTGGTCCGTCTATTAGAAATTTGGCAGCAGCACCGAGTTGTTAGCAAGGAACAAACAACGTGAGACTCGATATGGGGATAATGAGAATTGATCTCAATCAAATAACCGACGAGAGTGAAAAGGGAGTATTTCACAATCTCAAAATGAGATTATGATTCGCCAGGGGTCAAGTCACTTCACCTAATGTGGAGCTGTTGGTTGCATTTAAGTATTGACCGGAATTTAAGTATTTACTTAATCGTGTCGCAGTATGTAATTTGGTTTTTTTACATCCTTTTAGTTTTTAATTCACGCATCGTTGTGGTATTCAATTTCCAATGTAGCGCGCAGTTACTTTATATGTTGTACCTCTTAATGTTATTCAGACTTTTCGATTCGAAGGAAACCACTTTAAACTTAGTTGAAACGTTACTACATATTATTATTAGAATACATCCCCGAAGTATATAATCATTCCACATTGTATGCAGGGCATAACGTCAGTTTTTAGCTCGTATAGATGATCATACATGAAAGGCTTATCCTCGAATCCGCACGGAAATCGATCATGGCTCTTGTTTTCTCGTAAAAGTTAGTAAAAATAATAATAATTTAATTATGCGTCAATTTATAATAATAGTGGTAACACTCGCTATTTATTGAAGGATATGCTTACTAACCCGAGCCAGATGATAGCGTAGGGATGGCTTATGTTTACATGAAGTGCATATGCAACAAAAAGCATCAACATCCGTGGTTATCAGACCAATTTTTTTTTTTACCGCGCTTTAGTTCTGTTGTAGTTTCCAGGGATCTTCAAAGTTTTGGAAAACACTGCCTGCCCGTAAAACTTTCGGATCTTCGTCTACCCCCTACTGCTCCATGATTTGTTACCGCAATCCAAGCTCCCACTACTCCTAAATCTTGATCACCGGTGAAGCGCATTGCATAAGTAATTAAAATTATGTAACACTATATCCGACACGTTAGGTTGGTGGATCATTTATCTCAAGTAAGATATTAAACTTTGGACACAAAATTTTTTTACTTGCGAATATAACTCATTCCGAGGATCGTGTTTCAAACTATATATTTTTTAACGAGGTTAAAGATACTTTGGTGGAGTGATATTGAAAGAAATCCTTATCGACGGTTTTATAGGGTAGTCTGATGGAAAAGGTAATCTTGTGAACATCAAAGGACGTTTATAAGTGCGAAAGAAATGGGTCATTTGTAAATAGTGAAAATGCTCTTTCCAAAAAGTTTTGGTCGTTTGCTGTTTAAATGTATGTCGATTACTAGCTTTACATAGGCTCAATCATCACAGTAGGATTTAGCGAATGATACCCAACATTTATCGTAAAAATACTAACGTAATCTAAAATGAATATTACTAGGAGAAATATGAAAGCGAATTTTCTTACTAAAAATAAAATCTTAAATGTCATAATTAATAATTAAAATTATAAAAACACAACAAGTCTTAAGAAACAAGTGAGTGGAGTCTTATAAAAGGAAACAATTAGGCATCCTCACTTACGAAAGTAAAAGCCTGTGCATCCTACTCTCCGTTCTCAAAAAAGTTATTATCACCCAATGGGTAAAGATCATCGTTTTCATCGACACGGTAGTACCAAGATCGAAGTGAGGATGCCATCATCCTCCTCACCGGCCCACTTCACCGCCTCGCAATCCTAGCAGACGCTGCCAAATGTGCTCCGTGATATCGGCTTGCATGAATCTCAACGGCATGGATCATATAATACACGCATGCTACTCGCCAATGTTACCTTGTACCGTAGGTGTAAAGTCGCCCATTCCGTATCACGGTACTCATGTTCCACACATGTTATGCATAATTAAACATGCTCTCATAATTGTGTGTATGTCACATGAGACCAGAACGACAAGGATTCCTTATTATACCCCATTTGGACTTTTAGACCACCAAAAGCACGCTCCACGTCCTTCCTCTTGCGTGGTGGTATTCATTAAATTTCTTCGTATCGGCCATGCATAACATCACGTTTCTTATAGCTATGGACCACCCCGACATTTCGTTGTAGATGCCGGGCCCACCAAATAGTATCCATGTTTGTACTCGTTGCCCATGATACGAAAATTGCAAGCGGGGCTAACGCGTCATTGTCTCTATCAAATAATCCCGACTGCGCCAACACATTCAAGTCATTGTAGACCTGCTCGCCAAAAAAGTGCCAAAACCATCTATCGTACGATGCCACTGCCTGTAGAACAAGGTTTGGTTTCTTATGGTGTCCCACGTGTCGCCCGCTTCTTCTGATGAGGACATAACCTCCACTCCCAATGGGTGCAATCGAGGCTTCCTAGCATTCCAGAAAACTACGAGCTCGTTTGAGCCAATAACCTCTTAGTATCTTCGGTTGTTAGCAGCCTCATGTAACGGTCGTTAAATTCCCAAAGTAGTGCATCCATAAACTTCTTAGCATACATGTATATTGTTGAAGCATCCATCCCGGTGTAATCGTCTAAGCTATCCGCCGCCACCCCCTTTGTCGTGTGTTTCATGACCACGAGCATTTTCATATGAGAGAGTGACCTGGATGTTACACGCATCTCTTCGCTGCAAAAATCGGGATCTCTAGCGCAAATTTGAGGCAATATTCTAAGAAAAACTTCTCGGGCAAAACCATGACGTCCCTTAAAATGCTAAGGTCCGAATATGCAACCGGGTTAAAGTAGTCCCGCATCATCCCGGCATCCGCCTCCACACGACATCTCAACTGGTTCTTCTAGTCAAGACCTCGACCGATTCGGGTTGGTGCAAATTATGCGCCTCCCGCAAAATTTGATGATACATGATGACGAAATCTCCATGGCTATCATCGTGGTACCGTTTGGGGTATGTCGCCTCTCTCCGTCAGCCGCATATATCTAACGGCTCCGACTCCATTTTTCAGCTAAATATCAAATTATATCATCATCGCAATGGATTTAAAACGGTGTATTGTTTTGTAAATAGAAATAAGAAAATAAAATATAACGCACTTAAGCATGAAATATGAAGAACATAAAATAGGGATAATACGAGCTCCAACATACATGAGGAAAAACTAAATATATCATACAAGAACTAAATAGCAAACATCTACTACGCCCTAGGTAATCAACACAATTTTAACCAGTTTTACTGGAGTCACCCAAAAAAACTGACTATCTGGCACAACATCCATATCAGCTCCATCATCACCTCTCGGACCACTACCTTGCACACTACTGTGCCAACTACCACCCAAGCTAAGCCCTAAAATCACTAGAGGTTGGTAAGTCACTAATCACCGGGAGGCATGCTCCAATAACGGGTTATGCTCTCTACAGGAGGTTACTATCAACAGGATGAGGGATATAATAAGCATTCGATGCTGAAGGGTCTACGAATCGGGACGCTTGCGATTGTTGGGTTTCCGGAAGATACTCCATCGCAATATGTGATGGGAAATGTTTGTTCTTCCCGACTTGAATTGAATAGGCCTTCGATGTTCCTAACTACGATGGGTTGTGGGGTGTTATACACCGCCGACGACGAGTCTCATCATATACCAACCTGTCGCTACTCAATCGCCCAAGATGCCTCCCCTGCAAACTTGCGTAACTCTTCCTAAAAAAAAAATTTTTAAACAATTATGTTTAACAATGAAAAAACTCCAAATTAAAATTAAAATTAAAATTAAAATTAAAATTAAAATGAGATATAAAATGACTAACCTGCGAGACGTTCATTTCAGAAAAATTGCATGGGTTCTCTCCTTCCATGGGGACTGGAACTAGCTCTTCAAACGAATCTTTGTAGAAATGCATGTCCCATTGTAGGTTTGGGAGTTGTATCATTGACTGTCCTGCTTGGTCGTATCTGTATGTCTGGGATGACATGGTAAGGGGTGGGCGTTGGGGCATCAAACTACGTGGTATACCGGCGTGACCAACTCCGATATCATCATACGTGTCTATGTGAGTTGTTTCTGTCCTAAGAGCTCCCACGCTATGAGTTTTCCAAAATTTGGAATACACTTCATCAGGGACAGGAAGGAAGTGATCACTAACCTCAAGCTCCATACCATCAATTACTTACTCCAATCTAGGTGGGTTGCATGGGATAACTATCGCACCTAACACCCGCCTCATACACCTCTCACCAAATAAACTGAAGCTCTTGCACCGTCCTTGTCCTTAAAGACACATCTCCTCTTAGACATCTCAAGTGCGGTTCGGAATGCATCAGTGTGTTGGTGTTCACTGTCCCCGAACCAGGGGTCCCAAATAACCACATCACCCATCCTAATATCTATCTGAGCGCGTGCATCTGACAGAGAGTGTTTGTGAAGATCTTTTTGTCCCCTGTTCTTAAGGTTCAACGCATTAAATAGACTAATAGCCGGGTGTGGATCCTCTTGATCATCACTCAGGTTTTCCTTCAAAACCGGTTGACAATTACGGAAATAAAAATAATACCAGAATTCTAAGATCATCGACATGCCACCCATATCCTTCTGCTTTGCACCTAACTTCCGCCATCCGGTGTTTATACAAAACGCCCAAAGTTGGAGCACCCTAATCATAAGACCCAACATCATCCAAATTATCCAACACTGTACACCATCGTTTATCTATTCTAACACTACAGTCTGTAAACATAAATGAACCAATACACCAAAGAAAGAACATTCTAGTCAATTCTTCGACAATGACGCAGTTGTCAACATTTTCCCTACTTAAAATGAATTGAGCCAAGTGAGAAACTCGCATCGTGCATGCCTTGGAATCATAATCTCCAGTTTTCATATTCTGTAGTCTTCTATGTGCCATAACATCTAACACACCCCGGAAATACCTAGCATCCATAGCTTCTAGTTCTTGCGCCGTCATTGTTTCTTTGGTAATCGGGGATTGGCTTACCCTCCAATTGGAATACCAAACAACCGATAGAAATCTAGAGGGGTCAAACCTATCTCAAACTCTTTGAAGTGAAAAGTTCTAGTCTTCTTCCACCACCTCTCACATAAAGCTTCTGTTAATCCTTATCCCCTTACTTAAAATTAAATTGGAATATGGACTCTAAACCACATTATTGAAGAATTAAAATTGCACGGGGTTGTTTCTCACCACTATCTTGTAAAATTTATTTAAGTTGGTCCAACTGCTCCTAAATGTTCCGTCTCGCTTATCAACTAAGTTATCGGCCTTATGTTGTAACTGTACGACACCTGGAGATAGTTGGGATAACTTCTCATACCTAGACCAATAAACATCCTCCATTATCTAAAAATGCAAAGAGCAAGGGAAGCACAATCAACATGTGAATAACAAAAATCAAACGCATATATTAATCTATGCACAATCAACATATGAATTCCCACGTTCACATCCACATCACATTGAGGTATGCACATTGCTCATATGAAAATCTCCGTCAAAATGATACTAACAACATCAATTCCACCCCTTTAATCTTCTAAACATCAACTCAAAAGAATACATGACTTAATCCTTAAACTCATTGCAAAATGCTCTAATGAAAACCTCCAACAAAATCATATTAACAACATCAATTCACCCATATAATCATCTCAACATCAACTAAAAACACTACATGAGTTAATCCTCAAACTCTATAACTCTATGGCCAAAGCTCAAAACAAAATTGTAAACATGCTTATCAAATTACAAATTTCAAATACATTCTACCAAGCATAAACACAATTAAATCAATCAATCAATTTATGAATCAATCATGGATTTATGTTTCACCTAAATTAACCCCAAATAGCAAAAACCCTAATTCACATTTTAATTTTTTGAAATCAATACACAAATTATGCTACTGCAATATCAACATAATCAAGATGATGCATCCAATAGCATCGAAATCACTCCATTATAACTAAAATCAAAAATCATAAAACAACTAAATCATTAAAAACTAAAATTACGCACCTAGTGTGGATTTTTATGATGAGATCTCACAAAAATACCACCAATCGATTACCCTCGGCTTCTAGAATGAACCCTTGTAAATTTTTCGCTCCTTAAACACTATATTTGTTTGAATCAAACCATAAGAAGTGAGGTTAGGTTGAAGAACCAGAGAGGAAGAAAGAAAAGAGAAGACGGAAGTGCGGCTTCTGAAACATTTAGGGTTCTCTATGAAACGCATGTTGAAACAGCGTGTTGACGGGTCAACACGGTCAATACGCTGTTAGGAACTGCGTGTTTGAGTTTCCCTATGACACGCAGTTAGAAACGGGGTGGAACGCAGGTTTGAAATGCGTATCGACTAGGGATCTTGGATTCCCATTGCTTCCGGGCGTTGTGTTTTGGTGACGTGGATCCAAGGAAAACCTTGAATCTTGGATTATGGTTAGACACAGCCTAAGCCCACCTAAAATCAAGTAGACCCCATTAACATGGGTATTACCCCAATCTAGCCAGTATAAAAGTGGGCTCTTTGCCCGCATGATCTTTTTCCTCAATCTTAATTATATCACTGACAAGTCAGGCGAAAGGAAAGTTTGATATTGATATGACGATCCATCCCAAAACTGCTACAGACCCCCAAAGATATCCCCAAATCACTCCCCTAAAATGTGGCATCCTTTTGGACCATAGATTTAAGGAGGATGGTGCCCGGGGTAAAACAGAGGGTGAATATTTGTGTGTATGTGAGTGTGGTGGAAAAGTGGGGGTAACTCTCGGGGACAAAGCATTTTCGGATCCATAGTGTAACCTGACTAGCTATCATGAATGTAGTCATAACTAGGCATATGACCTAATAGAAGTCTAGGACTGAATCCAGATTAGTTGCTGAATGAACACAATGGACAAATTACCAACAAGTTGATATGGCCGAGTTGGTCTAAGGCGCCAGCTTAAGGCGCTGGTCCGAAAGGGCGTGGGTTCAAATCCCACTGTCAACAATTAACTTTTTAATTTTATTTTCAGAAAGATAGTAGGCACATGGTGGTGGTTGTGGTGGAGCAACCCAAAAGACAACAGAACCTAAAGCTTTTTTCCTCGTATTGCCGCCTTCTTTATGTCTCCATTCGCACAAGTTGCCACTCACAGTTTCACGGAGCACGAGCACCCAATAAATTTTTGAAACTATCTTCGAAGGGTAAGAATAAATAAGTGAGTCTTAGACTCAACATCCGTTTTGCACATTAGACAACCATTAATACTGGTATTTCTGTAAGTGTCCAGAGTAGCACCATTATATACCATACAGGCAACTGAGAAAAACAACCATTTGGAGGTTTCAATTACAAAGACTCGTGTGGAAAAAACACATATCATTTTATGAAAAGAAAAAATACAACAGATCGTATATACATTAGGCCTGACACAGTCTTGGCCGCTCATTTCTTTCTTTTAGATTCCTTTCCATTGCACTTTTTTTTTTCTCTGTTCAAATTTCAACTTTTACAATGCCGTCACTTGCTTGCAGCAACATCTAATACCAGATTTAGACTTCAAAAACCTGGAATGACATTAGTTGAATCATCCAAACACGCGCACGAGCACAATGCAATGCTGATCAGTAAGTGGAAACCTTGGTGGACGTATGGTGGACACCGACGACAGCATCATCTGGGATGTATTTACCCCAGAACCAATGTTTTTTCCATATATTGTTCATTTCTTCAATCGGCACATTCTTCGTCTCAGGCAAGAAGAAGAAAATGAAGAGAGTCATTATCAAGACAAATCCGGCAAAGAAGAAGAACAGACCAAACTTCATGTGACAAAGCATGGTAAGGAATGCTTGTGCAATTATAAATGTGAAGAACATGTTGACTGATACGTTGATGGCTTGTCCTGCTGATCTGATCTCCAGAGGGAAGATCTCACTTGGAACCAACCATCCCAAAGGTCCCCATGACCATGCAAATGCCGCAACATATGCACAGATCAAGACTAGTACTAGATATGAGCTCGACTTCGACATGGATCCAACTCCTTCTACTCCAAACTTCATGCCGAGTATGACTCCTACTAAGATCTGACAGATGAGCATCTGAATTCCACCTTCGAGGAATAACATTCTTCGACCAACTCTGTCGACTGTGCCAATGGAAACAAAAGTGGCAAACATGTTGACGAGTCCAGTGATAACAGCGGACATAAGTGCTGCATCATCACCAAAGCCTATAGTTTTAAAGAGGACTGGTGCGTAAAACATGATGACGTTGATACCGGTGAACTGTTGGAAGAATGGGATCATAATGGACATGATGAGTTGAGGCCTGTATCTTGGCTGCAATATGTTCCTCCATGGATGTTCAATCTTCTTTGCTGCTTCGCTTGCCTCGATAAGGTCTTGGAATTCTTCTTCCACTTCTTGGTTTCCTCGGATTTTCTGCAACATAATTTTGGCCTTGTCTTGATGACCTCTTTCAAGGAGTGAATTTGGGGTGTCCGGGAGGAAAATGGCACCAACAGTCATTATGATTGCTGGTACAGCGGCAAGAGCCAATGAAACTCTCCATCCATATCCACCTTTGATCTTTGCGGTGCCGTAATTCACCAGATTGGCAACCAATATTCCAATTGTGATGGCCAATTGAAATCCCATGTTGAGGGCTCCTCTCAGTTTTGCAGGCGCCATCTCTGACAAATAAACTGGAACGGATTGGTTAGCGTACCCTACACCTATACCAAGTAATATCCGGCCGAGGATGAGCATCGTGACATTTGTGGCAGCACCATTAAGGGCCGAACCAATCAAAAATATAATCCCTCCTACAAGCATTGAAACTTTCCTCCCAAAGATTCTTGTTGTTACGGAGGCAGCAAAAGATGCAACCAAAGCCGCAATGTACAGAGAAGAAGTGAAGCTTGTCAACACTTGACTATCAAATTTGCAGTACTGATTAGTTTTACCGGTATCATCTTGCATCTTTTTATATACCGAAGGAAAGAACTTCTCCAGAAACACGTCCATGGACGTTACTCCTCCTGAAATTCCCAAGTCATAACCAAAGATGAGGCCACCGGTTGCGGCCACCAGACAAGTCATGAGCACAAACATGGTAATCTTGCCACCATAATCTTTTGTATCTCCTTGAATAACCATACCTCCCGCCATTTTAATGCGATTTTGAAACAACTTGAAAAGTCTTTTTAGTTTCTTTTTGAGCCAACTTCAATGGAAAAATAATCTTGGTAATCAACACTTTAATAATGCTGCTGACACACCAAAGATAATATCTGTTAAGCTTGCAGATAAATTTCTTGTTTCGTTCTCGTATTAATATTGAGGGTGATGTTTCAATTCATTTAGATTCTTTGGTTTATATATCCAGAAATGTAATCTCAAATTAGTTATTGTCTAGTTGTTGTTTTTGTTCATAGCAAGTTTTCTTTGCTGAAAATAGCCATATCCTGGCTATATTTGATCAATGCTTATCCATTTTCTTAAGACTACTCTTGGAACACTAGTTTTTAACCTTCAAAGTCTAATTTTAGTATATGTACCTTAAATGTCTTGTTGGATAAATGGATTTACAGATATATCTTTTTATCACATATAGCTGCATGTCTCTCTGTTAGAAGGATAAGAAAAACTGTAATTACTTTGTAAGCCAATGATAAGCGAACTGAATGAGATTTAGTAGCCTAAATGGCGGTACAGAAAAATAGTAACAAAAGTCTTAAGACAAAAAAAGCATGGCATAATGGGTGATCAGTTGTATATAAGGTCTTAGATATAGCGTGCAGTTGGAAAGTTCGTGTAACTTCACTAGAATTGAATCCAGAACGAAAGTACAACCCAGAGTCACATTAAATCCAGAAATGAATTTCAACAAATCAAAAGCGCCTGTTGATTTATTAGGCAGAATGCATTCCCCTCTTTCTGTAGATGTAGAAAATCCTACCTCTACATCCAAAGGTAACTAAACACATACACAAAGAAGCCAGACAAACAAGAGAAGAAATTCAACACAAGATGTACGTGGTTCGGTATGATTACCTACGTCCACGGGGGTATAAAGGAAGATCTTATTACTCGATTCAAAGTTACAAGATGGATGTCTCTCTTTCTCAATGCTATGAGTATGCTCTCTTTCCTCCCCTTTTTTACCTGAGTTCTACCTCTCTACATGGTCTCTATTTATAGTTACAAGTGATGATACATCAAGCACTACGATGTTAGGCTCCGGCGTAGCTTCCTCGATGTTCCTCTCGGGTGATCACGATGTCTCAACCGATGTTCTTATTTGTTCGGGTCGAGACGTCCAAGCCGAGTGATGCCTTCTTCGCCATCTCGTCACCCGATGTCGCCCATTTAGTGGGGATGATCGATGTCGCCCTTAGGATCCTTGGCCGAGTCTTCTTTGACCGAGCTCTTCTTATCTTCTCACCAACTCGTCGGCCGCATTTATTGCTCCAAATGCCCGATGTCCATCGCATCACAAATTTTTCCCCTTTTCGTCGACTTTCTCGCTCCTCTTTTCTCGCGCCGATTCGGAGAGGCGATCCCAGACTCTAGATGCATGTTTGTTCCGGTACGCCATGGCTTAGGATCGTTCCACCTGTCCCTGTGGATTATTTACACCTACATTTATGCCCCTTCTTTCACTCGTGTAGTCAACACGTGGGGAAGAATAACCGCCTCGTCTTCCCACGTCCTCGGTCATGCCGGTTTTCACGCATGCTGTTCCCCACTCGCTTCAGTTACTTCAACCGGTTCACCTTCTCTGCCGGTTACCACGGGAGGGGTTTATAAATCCAGCGCTTAAACCTAGTTTCCCTCTTATTTCCTTCTCTGCAACTTCATTCCCTTTTTTTCCATCTTCTCTGCATCTTCATCTTTCCCCACTCCTCTCCGCAACTTCATTCTTCCTCCATCCTCTTTTCGCTGCTGCTGGCTAACTCCTCAACAAACTTCTTCCCTTCCTTCTCCGTTATCCGTCGTCTTCTCCGTCTCCGTTGCCGCTGCAATCTCCGGTTCCGGTCGTGTTTTCGCTTCTTCTGCCGTATTTCTTATTAGTTTGCATGGCATCTTCAACTCCTCAAATGACGGAAAGAAGGTGTGTGAGTTATGTGTTTTCCGACAACGACACGGCGTACGCTTGATTCTCTGTTCGTCGTAGAGAGCCCCTCCAAGTATGATTATCGTGCTCTAGATTCTATCTTTCCTGATAACCCGTCTTCGTTTTCTTGTAGGGCCGACAAGAGGACTGCTAAGGACTTAACAGACGAGCAATATGTTCAACAACTGAAAGATGAGTTCGGTCTTCACGGGTATGATGTCAGGCTCTTGTCGAAGCCGTAGGGGCGTTTCGAGGAAGGAGGATGTTTTGAGATTTCCCCATTCTACCGAGGCGACCGTAGTCACTGGGGGTCGGCTAGAGCTCGGCCGCGTTTCCCTTTATACGATCCTAGTCGCCCGTTCCTATACGAGGCCCTCTCTAAGATCCGTCCGTGCCGTGCCTTGGCCCAATGGAATGGTAACACTTTCCGTATCCTGTCCGAGTGCGAGAAGCGTAGTCGAGGCGAGTGCGCTCCTACTACTTGGTCTACCTTCGATCCTTCTCAAGCGGGTGACTATACTCCTGCCAGCTTTGCCGATAATTATCGGAGCGGGACCACTACTAATGGCGATCTCGCCGGGTTTGCTGCCAGCCCTCACCGTCATAAGACTCTTCCCGAGGGAGTCAGGAGACTTCTTTTGGATGAGGACCCCGAGGGAAAGAGTTCCAACAAGCACGCCCGTCATACCAATGATACGGCTTGGGACCGGGTTCCGCCGGCCATTTCCCCCTCTTTTGAGTGGCAAGCTCCTCCTCCTACCGAATTTTATCCTTTCTCGGGTAGTCAACGTTGATCGGGTCAGTGCATTTCTCTGTTTCTCTAGTTTGGTTGATCGGCTCAGGAGACTTACGGGGTAGTATTTTGTTTTGGTGGTGTTTTTCGGACTAAGTCCCGTGGTACTCCTTTCCGAGGTTTTCGTTCATCGGAAGAGGGATAGGATTGCCGAGCCGAGGAGGATACAGGAAGGTAACAAATATACTTATTGTTTTTTATTTAACGTACATGTACGTGCCCCTATTTGTTGCCTTGCATGGATCTCGACGTCGGGCGATACGCGAAGTTGAAGGTTGACAAGGCCGCCGGTACCTCGGCGAAGGATGGTGAGGATCCCGATGATCGACTACCTTTGTCACATTTCCTGGGGAGGTCGCCTCTTAAGTCGTCTGACGATTCGTCTGCCTTTGTAGGTGGGAAGCCTAAGGGTAGGGGTAAAGAGTCTAAGGAGGATGCGCCTGCCCCGGAGAAGGATGTGCCCCGGGAAGTGACTGGTGAAGGGATTGTGCTTGCCGATGGCACTGTGTATGTTGTGTCTGATGGTGATGATGAAGAAGGTCTTTTTGACGATGAGGACGATGCTCTTGGTAAGGAGGGGGAGTTGGTTCAGGCGGGGAAATCGGGTGGTGGTGGGGGCGGTTTGATTGACCGTGATGTGGAGAATGTCGCTGTCGATGGTCAACCACTCAAGACTTTCCCTACCGTGGTTCCTAATCCCGAGAGCGCACTCTCCTTCACTATCTCGGGCCCTATGTGCAACTCGCTTGGGGCGCTCATCTCTCCCGATTTCGCCTCTTTGTTCGATGAAGAGAAGGTCAATGCCGTCTCGTTGTATGAGGCCGGCCTGAAAAGTACCTTCGACCTCCTGGTGAGTTGAACTGTTCGGGCATTGTGTTTTTGTACTTGTTTAGGGCTGACTATGTTGGTATTGTTTTTAGGATGTCAACCGCACGCTATTGAGTGCTGCCATCCAACGCCGGGAGGCCATCGAGAGGGAGAATCTTCGTCTCTTGCTGCAGCAGGAGCGTGAACGGTCTCGAGGGCTGGAGAAGGAGTTGGCCAAAACCCAAGGTATGCGTTTTTCTTTCCGCAGCTAGTTGTGATTGATCTTATAGTGCCAATATCCTAAGTTTAGTACTCCCTGCTTAGCCGAATCTTCTATTGCGGAGGCCGACGCTGCCACAAGGTGTCGTCTGTTGAAGAGGGAAGCGAACATAGAACGAGATCATGTCTCGAACTTACAACAGAGAATAGTCAATAAGGACGCTAAAATTGATCGTCTAGAAACCGATATTGAAGATCTTCAATCCAAACTTTATCGGTTCGAGACGTTTGAGTATGTTCCCGAGGAAATAGATAATTTGAGGGCGGACTTAGCTCACTTCCAAGGTATAGCGGCCGATAAAACATTATTAGCCGATAACCTAGAAGATCAATGTGGTCGGCTAAGACTTCAGGTTCGGGATCTGCATGCAGATCGCCTCCGGATCTTGGGGGAGAGAGACGCTACCGAGAAGCGTAGCCGAGAGGCTCTTGAGAAGCTTAAGGAGTTCGTAAAGGTTTCTGATGAGTTGGATTGGGTGCGTGCTCAATTGTCGGGTTTGCAGGCTGCCCACTCTCGACAGAGGGAGGAATGGAGTGATCACAAGAAGTATTGCCCCACTAATGAGTTTAATGAACAGCGATACCTAGAACTTTCTTCGAAGGTGTCCGCCTCGAGTGTAGCCCGACCGAGTCCGAGGAGTCGATTAGAATAATTGCCCCTTTGTTAGAAGGTGGTGTGCCTTGTGTCGTGCCTTCCATGTTGTTATCTTGTTCTTGTTGTTGTGTGACTGACCGTTCTTGTTGTCTTGGCAGCCGAGCAGAGGAAAGTGGCCTCGTTGGAGGAGGAGAACATTCGTTTGAAGGGGAAGGAGGCTCATCTGCTCGATCGAGTGGCCACTGCTGAGGCGGCGTCGGAGCAGCTAGCGCGGGATCTTGCTGCCGAGAAAGCGAAGTTCAGTGAGGAGCTCGTCTCGCAGTCAAAGCTGGTGTGAAGGCGTGCTTGATAAGAAGCGAGCCGATGTCTTTAACGCCAAGAAGGTCATCCTAGGTTCTACTTCCTCCAAAGAGTGATCATGTCTTTTGTAGCGCTGCCGTCGCTATCTTGCCCTTTTCCTCGGGTTGTAATTCGTTTGAACACTTTGTTAACTTCTTGCATAACTTGTTATGGGGTCTTTAAGCGTCGCGGTTTATTTGCTCTTCTTGCTACTGATGTCTTTACACTCATCGGCGTCATTATTCTTATTTATGTTGGGTTGCCCGTATGTGGCTTTTCCGTCGTAGCCTTGTTATTGTCCTTTCTTATGCCTGCATGGATAGACAAAGTTAGTCACAAATGCCGTTTCGTCGAACACACTCAACAAGGAGGGTCATCGGGCCGATGCCATGTCCCGACCGAGGCATCTCATCACCGTCTTTCGAGATCTGGTGGAAGGGGAGTTGGTCTTGCCTAGTTTCTATGGGATCGATACCCCAAGAAGTTATCGATTAATCTTCTTGGGCAAGTGATTCGGCCACTTGCGAGGAGAGCAATGTTGACTGCTCGACTGTCGAGTACTCATGCCTCGACAATCGGCCACCGGTTTCCAACCGCCAGGCCTCCGAACTACCTCGGCACTTGCACAATGCCATCGCCCGAGTTCGAATAGTCCGTGTTAGTGTAAGTCGCCCGGACTTGCACAATGCCATCGCCCCGGGTTCGAAACGACCATTCAGACGCACTTGTCATATTTCCAACCCCCCCGCGGCTTTTCACGGAAATATATTACAAGATATCTTACCCGATCTCACGGATGGTAGATCTTTAGTCGTGTCGCGTTCACGGTCGTGGCTCGGGTTTTCCGTCCGGCTTCGAGATCTTGTATGCCCCTTCTCCAGCTTTCTCAACTATCGTGTAAGGTCCTCCCCACCGTGGTGCAAGTTTACCGCCCTTCTTGTCACGCTCATAGCTAGGTAGGAGCTTTAGTACCAGCTGCCCTGGTTGGAATTCTCTTGGTCGGACCCGTTTGTTGTATTCCCGTTGGATTCTTCGTTGGTAATTTTCCATCTTTTGTAGGGCCATCTCTCTCGTTTCTTCCAAATCGTCAAGTTTAGCCAAGATAAGGTCCGCGAGATGTTTCGCCCACGCTTCGGTCCTTGTGGTAGGTATCATCGCCTCCGTAGGTAGGATGGCTTCGGTCCCGTATGTTAGCATGAAGGGTGACAGTCCGTTGCTTCCCGCGAGTTGTCCTATATGCCCACAAGACATTGTAGAGCTCTTCACACCATTCCCCATATTCCCCGTCGAGTTTCTTCTTCATGTTATCGGCGATGGTCTTGTTTGTGATCTCGGCTTTTGTCCGTTGCTTTGGGGGTATAGGGCGTGGACTTGCTCTTTCGGATGTTGTACGTGTTGAATAGTAGGTCGATGTTTTTGCCTTGCAATTGTTTCCCGTTGTCAGAGACGATTGCTGCCGGGACCCCAAAGCGGCATATGATGTGTTCCCGATGAACCGAAAAACATCCTTATCCCGTATGTGCCTTAGCGGAGCGGCCTCAACCCACTTGGTGAAATAATCGGTGGCCACAATTAAATACTTCCTTTGTCCTGATCCGACGTGTAGTGGTCCCACTATGTCGATTCCCCATTTAGCAAAGGGCCAGGGGCAATGACGGAGTTTAATGTTACAGCCCGGCGCATGTATCTTCTTCCCCCGACTCGGCACTCGTCGCAAACGGTGGCCATATGCTTCAAGCGTCCTCGTTCATGTACGGCTAGAAGTATCCCATGGTTTTAGCTCGCGCCGCTAGGTCGCGCCCGAGCCGTGGTTCCCGCAGCCCCATAGTGTAATTCGTTAAGGATCATCTGCCCCTCCTCCTTACTTAGGCATTTTAGCAATGGTCCCAGGTATGACTTTCGGTATAGGGTGCCATCCCTAAGTTCGTACGCGGCGGCTTTGCTCTTGATCTTGTTGATCTCAGCCTCCCCTTGGGCAACCTTCCCGTTTCGAGGTATTCATGAATCGGCTTTCTCCCGTCCATCGGCCGATCGATCGGTAGTGGTTGCCGCGACTTGTGCGCCGATATCCACGTTCTCGAATGCAAGGCATTAGGATCCTCATGATTCTAATACCCTCAATACTTGCGTCAAACATGGAAGCAATATATGCCAGGGCATCCGAATGCCGATTGTCTTTTCCGCGGATGTGTCGGAATTTGATGCTTGGTATTTGCCCGATGTAGGATTGGGCGAGCTCCCGATTTTACGCAAGAAGGGGTCATGTATGGCATATTGCCCGTTGATTTGCCGCACAACTAGCCGAGAGTCGCTTGTCGGTCCGTACCTCTTGGATGCCCATCTCTACGATCAAGCGTAGGGCATGTATTACCGCTCGTGATTCGTGACATTGTTGGTTGCTTTAAACTCAAGTCTAAAGGAATGGACCATTTTCTTGCCCTTTGGTGTCGTGAAGACCAGTCCTAAACCCGACCCGTCTTTATTGGATGACCATCGACGAAAACCTCCCATCGTGTCGGGCATGTCTCGAGCAAATCGGGTGAGTCCTCTCGATCTTCCTCCATTCCCGGGATGTCTTCTACTTCGTCCTCGTCACCGAGGGGAAGTCCGCCAAAATCGGCCACCGCTCGCTTTCACCGCCGTCCTCATTTCATAAAAGATATCGAATCGCTTTATTTGTGCGCTCCATTTGGAGATCCGCCCGATCCGGCTGCATTGTCAAGTACCGACTCTATGGAGGACTTGGTAAGTACTCGAATCTTATGAGTTTGGAAATATGTCCGAGCTTCTGTGTCGCAAACACTAGCGCTAGGATGAGTTGCTCGATTCTGGTGTAGTTCTTTTCCGCCGGGTTCATGGTCTTGCTTATGAAGTATACCGGCTTTTCCTCTGCTCCCTCGTTCTTGACCAACACAAATACGATGGCGTGATCAAGGTTGCCCCGAGATATAGCGTTAGTATGTCTTCGGGCTCGGGTCTTGTAACACCGCAAACTCGCCATATGTTGCTTGATTTTTTCTGGAATGCTTCCTCACACTCCTCGGTCCATTTAAACTTCTCTCCCTTCCTTAACGTCCCGAAGAAATCTTTGCACTTGTCTCGACGATCGAGAGATGAATCGTCCTAGAGCCGCCAAGTTTCCGTTCAGCCTGTTGCACGTCCTTAATCAAGCACAGCGAAGGCATTTCATTCTGCTTTGATTTTATCTGGATCTGCTTCGATCCCCTTATCGGTGATTATGTATCCTAGAAACTTGCTCGAGGTGACCCAAAAGGTGCACTTGGACGGATTTGCCCTCATCTTGTACCTCCTCATGGTCTGGAAGATGTCTCTAAGGTCGTCGATGTGGGTATCGGCTACTTTACTCTTGACTAGCATATCGTCCACGTATACTTCGATGGTGTCGTGTATTTTATCCTCGAACATGTCCTCCACCAGCCTCGATATGTAGCGCCCGCATTTCTCAGCTGAATGGCATTTTGGTGTAACAACACAATCCTCTTGGCGTGAAAAAAGATGTATGCTCCCGGTCTTCGGGGCCGGGGGATTTGGTTATATCCCGAGTACCCATCCATGAGTGTTATCGCCTTATACCCGACAATGGATTCCACCGGTGGTCGATCTTTGGAGAGGGAAGTCGTCCTTTGGGCACGCCTTATTCAATTCAGCCGTAGTCGACGCAAATTCGGACGCCCATTCCTTTTGGGGACTATCACCATATTAGATATCCATTGCGGATATTGGGCCTTTCGGATGATTCCTGCCACGTCACGCTTTCTTCAACTCGCCTCCACCGCCGGTTGTAGCTCGGGTGCGATTCTTCTCATCTTTTGTCTAATCGGCTTGAACTTGGGGTCTATCCGCAGATGGTGTGAGCAAACTGGTCGATTCCTTCCATGTCGTGCATTTGCCAAGCGAATACATCCATGTACTCCTTCGGAGGGTTATCACCTTTGACTGTTCGTTCGTTAAGCGTGACCCTATTCTCACCAATCTCGGCTCCTCCTCGGTGCCCAGATTAACTTGCCGGGTTGGTTCCAGGGCCGAGAGTTTTGCTTTGGCTCGCCGACGGTTGCCGGCTCCTGTGATTGCTATAAGACCTTTGTCTCGCCTGCTTCGTAGGTGGCGATGGCTTCTGACATCACCTTTTCCAATTCCTCTCCCGCTTCCATTTCCTTAGACTTCTTCTTTTCTTGGCGTTTCCTCGACCGTCTTTCCTCGTTCGTTGGATGTCTATCTGCACACACCTTTGTCTTGCCGCTTGGGGGTCGCCTAGCACCTCTACTACTCCGCGATAAGAAGGGAAGCGCAGCTTTCGATGGTAGGCCGAGGCGACTCCCTTGATTCCCGCGCGATCCAAGGTCGTCCCGGATCGCTTCATACGGTGATGCAACATCGACTACGCAAAAGGTGGTCAATGTGTCAAGGAACCCTTCCCCGTCCGATACTCTGAGAGTGACTTCTCCTTTGGCACTTTGTCACCGTACCGTTGAAGCCAGTAAATCCGATAAGTCGACGGGATCGATGTCATCGTAGCAGTTCCATCCTTTTGAAAGTGTCATAGAATAGAACCTCGACTGAACTACCACTGTCCATTAGTATCCTGCGGACGCCCCATTCCTCGATCATCAGGGTTATTACCAAGGGATCCCCGTGTGCTTGCCCGTTTAATGGGACATCTTTCGCCGAAAAGGTAATTGGCTGCATCATCCATGGCTCCATAGGGAGGGTCTTGGCCACGCTGAAGATCTCTCTGCCCGATCTGTCCTTCTTGTGTATCCTCGAGGTGATACCGGTCCCTAAATCGTATCCTTGTGTTGCCGAGTGCGATATGGTATTACAGGTGAACTGAGCGCCTCGATTGATTCTTATTTGGTGTACTGGGACCTCGGGCTGGGCCGGTGTCGACGGTGTTTTGACGAAGTGCCGTAGGTATCCATCGCGGATCAGGTGCTGGACGATGTCTTTCACTTCTCTACAATCATTGGTCGAATGGCCGCGGAACTGATGATAATGGCAGAACTCCGGGTGGTTCTTTGTCCCGTCGAATTGGATTCCCCGAGTCTTGGGGTAACGGATATCATTCCTCTTTTCCACCTCCTTGAACACATCTTCCAAGGGTGCATTGAGCGGGGTGTATGATCTTGGTTCGTGGCGAGGCTTCTTTCCCCTCTCGACCCAGACTTTCTTGTTTTCACCACAGGGGCGGGCTCCGGGCCTTTTCTCGGATCGTTTCGTGGCTTCTCTCGGGGTAGCCTCCTCTGCGGTGCTCGCCTCTTGTATCCCCCTATCTTGCGCTCCTTCCTGGATCTCCTCCAAGGCGATATAGTGCTCCTGCATCTTCCGGATCTCCCTTAGCGTCTTGGGCTTCTCTGTGTACATTGCCACCCAGATGGGGTCCGACTTTCTTAGCGAGTTTTCGAAGCCGAATATCTGTTGGTCGACCGGTGCTTTCCCTATATCCGTGCATAACTTCCTCCATCTGTCCGTTAAGGAACGCAGCGGTTCCCTTAGTCTCCGTGCCAGGGTAAATAGCTTGTCGACTCTGGGCCGAGCTATGCTGTTATGCATGTACGTCTCGAGAAAGGTTTCCACCAAAACCGCATAGCTCCCAACGGATTTATCGGGCAGGTGTAGAACCAACTCTTCGCTTCTCCTTCTAGACTAGCGGGAAGAATTTGCACATGACCACATCGTGATTCTTCCACTGTAGTAAGGACATGCCGTACATCTTGATGTGTTCTCCCGTGTCGCCTGTGCCATCGAACCTAGATGGGAAAATTGGCAGCGTGCACTTTGGTGGAAATGGTGTTCGGTCCAATTCCCTGGTAAACGGTGTCTTCTGGGCTTCATTGATTACTTCTGCTAACTTATCATCCTCGCTGTCTCCAGTCAGTTTCTTAACCATCCGTTCGAGTCGTTCGATCTTTTGTTTGGTGGACGCGTCCGTACTTTCGTTGGTTACTTCCTCATCGGCCGAAGAATCCTCGGACGGCCCATACCCTTCTCTTGGCCGATTAGGGTCGGGTACTCGTCCTCGGCTCGGGGAAGGGGGTGGGTCGTCCCTTGGTGGAGTGTGATTGCTAGAGGCGCCTCGGCTTGATGACCCCCTCGACCCCGTTCTCCTATTGCGGAGTTGGTGGTTCTCGTATTCTAGCGCCAAGTTTCTCCTCTGCAATTCTCTCATTAGATCCTCCTGTCTTCTTTGGCTAGCCAGTATGGCGAGTAACATCGGGTCGGTGCTCTCGTGACTAGAGTGACCGTTCATTTGGTGTCCCGTTGTGTTAGGGGGTGCGGTTGGGGGTCTCGTAATGAGAGTGATAGGAGGGACGATCGGAGCCGTTGGGTGATCGATCACTACTGGGGGAACAACCGAAGCTGTGGGTCGATTGGCCGTTACTGGGGGGACGTCTCGATTAGGGTTCCCTCCTGCCAAGTGTACTTGCCTAAGTCTTTCGGCCTCTCGTTCTAAATCTCTTTGGTGTTCTGTAGGTTGTCTTTCTCTCCTTCGTTCCTCGTGTATCGTTTGGACTTCCTCCTCCTCCTCCGTATCCGATGCAGTCCTCCCGTCTTCCATGCTGCCCTCGTTCCTCGGCCCCATCTGACTTGGGTTAATCCTCAATCTCTCGGGTGGGAAGTCGTCATCTCGGCCCGATCGACTTCCTCGTCGACCGTAGTCATGCCTTTGATCAACGCCCGAGTCTCGCCCGGTCGTTAGGTCGACGATCTCCGTCTTTGGGAATCCGTAAGTCCCTCTTGCCCGCCGGATCCCGCCGCGACTCGGTTCCTCAGGATCCTGCTCGTCCTGGAGGTGCTTGCCATTGCCTCTGCTATCGTCCTCGTTCCTCGGCTCGCCTATCCGTTCGTTCCTACGTCCACAAAGTAGACAGCACTTACTTCGAACTGCTTTCGAAAAGGTTAAGGATGGAGTACAGCAGTTCAGTGCAGAGTGAAGAGGATTTCTTATAGTACGCTTCCCTTTATGCTAGCGTGTCGGTTCCAACAGTCAGATCGTTTTTGCCGCAAAAGGACAAATTTTGAAAAGCTGTCTCGACACATCGCTTTCAGTACTCTTCCTATGCATTAATCACTATTTGTCCTGACATTCCCAGCGCCAGAAATCATTAATCATTCGTGCGTTGAATCGGAAGATTTCTTTCATGGCGGTGATTGGCGGCAACGACGACCCTTAACGACCGTCGTGCTGATGGCCGCAAGGTTCCTATAGGTTTTTACTGATGCTGTGGGGCCCTTAGCGTGGGATTATGGTGAGACTCGGACCGTTCTCCACAATCCCGCCGGCCATGGTTTCCAAGAACTAGACTCAACGATTCTGAGATAGTCCTGTTTCCACCATTATCATGTATCACTTATCTTGCTAAAATAGAAACAGGTGTGGACTGGAGATAGATGTGACAATGTTTCTCCCTAGGAAATGGTCCTAGCAACCCACACGTTGCGCTTATTAGAGTCTTTCGCTTAGCATCCACTATCCTCACTAGGTGTCGATAGGAGCTGTTGAATCTCTCTTATAACGGGGTTTGAAGCCACAGATCATAATCATCGAGATGGGATCCCCTTCTAGCTTCTACCAACATCGAAAGATGCTATTTTGGGAGCTCACGGGTCATCCAATGACTCTCTGGGGTGTCTCAAACAGACATCCCATCTTGACGGAGCGGTCTTGACGACTTCACTTAAGCGGAAAACTTGTTTTGCTTAGAAAATGGAGAGTCCCGGTTTAAAACACAAAAACGAACTTATATCAGCTCGACACGAAGATAACAAAACGAAGATAACTAGCAAGAACGCAAGGCTAACTTTATCAATCTCGACAAGAAGTTGCTACGAAGACGAAGATAACAAAACAAGAACACAAATCTAACCTCTATCAACTCAACAAGACGTTACTAAAAGAAAACAGAGATAGCAGACGAAAAGGGTTTCTCCTTTAGCGTCAACCAGCACACAAAGTGGCTTAGGAGCTCGGAGTTTCCCCTTCTGGTGTCCGATTTCAAGGTATCCGGAGATGTTATACGGTCCCCTTAGTCGGCGCCAGAATGTAGATGTAGAAAATCCTACCTCTACATCCAAAGGTAACTAAACACATACACAAAGAAGCCGGACAAACAAGAGAAGAAATTCAACACAAGATGTACGTGGTTCTAAGATGATTACCTACGTCCACGGGGTATAAAGGAAGATCTTATTACTCGATTCAAAGTTACAAGATGGATGTCTCTCTTTCTCAATGCTATGAGTATGCTCTCTTTCCTCCCTTTTTACTTGAGTTCTACCTCTCTACATGGTCTCTATTTATAGTTACAAGTGATGATACATCAGCACTACGATGTTAGGCCTGGCGTAGCTTCCTCGATGTTCCTCTCGGGTGATCAGTCGATGTCTCAACCGATGTTCTTATTTGTTCGGGTCGAGACGTCAAGCCGAGTGATGCCTTCTTCTGCCATCTCGTCACCCGATGTCGCCCATTTAGTGGGGATGATCGATGTCGCCCTTAGGATCCTTGGCCGAGTCTTCTTTGACCGAGCTCTTCTTATCTTCTCACCAACTCTGTCAGCGCATTTATTGCTCCAGTGCCCGATGTCCATCGCATCACAGCTTTTCCCCTTTTTCGTCGACTTTCTGCTCCTCTTTTCTCGCGCCCAGATTCGGAGAGGCGATCCGGTACTCTAGATGCATGTTTGCTCTGGTACGCCATGGCTTAGGATCGTTCCACCTGTCCCTGTGGATTATTTACACCTACACTTTCTTTTTCTAGACAATGAAAAAAAGATGCACCATTAACAATCTGTAACAGATGAAATGCCTTTGTAAAAACCAACCAGTAAAGCTTAAGCCAGCAATTCAGCAATGAATTCAAAGCAGAATGTACCTCTGGTCATCATCGTTGGTTGTCCCTGAATTCCTGTCTATGTTTCACCATCCGCTTGATTCAACTATAGTGTATTGGGTTTCTTGATGTAAACGCAAGTTATAGACTTGACTACTGGGTGAAGGTAAAATCACCATATTTCCGTGTCTGCTTATAGCGGCGGGATTTCTGTGTGTTTCTTCTTCTCTCACATCTTGATTGACACTCTCTCCTTCCTGTCTGCTTGAATTTGAATCGAACTCACATCGAAATGTTGCATCCAATAGCAAATAAATCGTTATTTGCTGTTGGCTGTAACATTTGGATGTGAGTCTGTCCTTCCTTCCTTTTTCTTCTTGCTCTTCTTCTTTAGCAACAACAACCAAAACAACTTTAATTTCACACTCCGCATGTTTAATTTTACTAAGGACCAGATTGAATCATCAACTGCTGTCTCTCCCAAGATTTTCCTGTTGTGTGACACTATCTCGAAATTACTTTAGATGATCAAATGTCGTGTAATTTGTCAGAAACGTGATTTTGAAAACTCAAGCAAGTTAATGATTTCCAAAACATGAAATTTTGAGGGAAAACTTGAGGTGAAAGATGTGATCTTGGAACTGAAAATAAATGATGTGAGATTTTAGAGTTGTATTGAGGAGAAAATCAGACTAACAGAGTGTGAACGTAGCGATTAATTTGACATGAAGTGATGAACGAAAATTCCAAACAAAAAAAGAAGAAATGAAGATGAGTGTGAGTCCAGAGAGAGGGGTTTGGAGAGGTCTTTATAAAAATTAGACAGAGAGACTACAGCTCATTACCACCCAGAGTCACCGTATAAAAGGAAAAAGTTGCAAATGGAGGGAGGATTTGTGTTATTTGGTTTATAGTACCAGAGTCATACACTTGGGCCATATGGAGAAGTGAACAAGTCTTCGTTTCCGTGCGCTTTGTATGACATTTTTGTGTATTATACGGCCGTCGCACCTAGAATGCCTTCCTTGGACCAGTGGATCGGTAAGAAAATGCATTCCTTGGAACAGTGGGTCAGTAAGAAAATGACGGATAGCAATCATGCACCCAAAATGCCATTATTGCATTATTACTATCCCTCAATATTATCAGTGCACCTAACAAAATGCATTATTGTACCTACAATATAGGAAGGCATCTTCCTTGCCAATTAGAGACGTCACCTATCTTCCTTCTCCACTAATTGGGAAAAAGAAAAGTCCGGTGACATCTAACTCCTTTAAAAGCCTAAGGTCATTAGGCTCCACGTTGAACGGTGACCCTCACTCTCACACAGAATTGCTCCATTTTACTTTTCCTCAAAGGAGAGAAAAACAAGGCCTTCTTTCCCAAAATAAAGAAATTTGTTTATTTATCCCGATAAAAACAAAACGAAAAAAAATGGAAAGACAAAAAATTCTTCTTCTTCATGATAAAAAATGGAAAGACAAAAAACCTAAAAAAAATTCTTCTTCTTCATGATAAAAGCAACGGCTGTTTGGAGAAAGTGGAAGGTTTTGATGTTATTGGAAAGTATTGATTGTTTTTGTACAACTGGATACGTTAGGTAAAGCCGCATCTGGGATATGCGTCTTATTGAATGTATTCACCGTGGAGATGAAATCTTCACTATGCTGCACAAGTTAGCCCACTTGACTTTGTAAGTATTCACTTAAAATTTAAAGGACTACATGAACTGCTTGAGTTCATGAGAAAGTTATTGTTTAGGCAGTAAATAAATTTGCTCTTACCAGCTTTGTCATACGATTGAATGCAGACTACGGTACCACGCCGAACGTTGAGCCCCCATGATAATTCAGTCATTTCATCATCCCTGAATTGTGTGCTGAGACTAATTTCTCTTATGCTCTCACAAGACAATGTCATAATACAAGGGAGCCAAGGCTGTAGGTTTCTATTTAGCTCTGTTATCACATAAATTAATCATTATGGATACTTTTAGTCACCTAAACTAGGTTACGTACTTATGTCCTACTTGCTGACATTAGTCACTTTTAGTGGTGAAAATTTTAGAGTCTAATCTGAAAATGTTTATAATTGTTTGCATCAGGATCTTGGCGAATCTCTCGGTAGAAATGCGGCCACCGGAAGAGGTGTACTCTTTGCAACGGAAGCATTAGTTCGGGAATACATGAAAGTATTTTAGGACAACGGTTTGTCATTCAAGTAAATATATTCCCTCTGTATTTGAACCTTGGCTGATATTTGTTTCAAATTAACCCTAATTAAAAGCAAATAATTTTTCGAGTTGTCTGCATTTACAAGAATGAATCCAGTGTTGAGAAGTTGCCTCATGAAAAAATTTCGTTAGTGTTACTACCAGGGTATGTAAATGTTGGCTCCTGGGCGGCTCCACGAAAAAGGGTGCAAGTGATAAAATTGGTGCCTTAAAACAACAATGGCATTGACATACCGAAGTATAATGCACAATTAGGTAAGATGTTGATTAATCCAATTCTGTATTTTTTTTAATGTACGGTTTGGACTTTTTACTTTTCAAATTTGTCTTTATTGAACACAGATTAAAGAAATTACACCAAATCAAAAATCATAAGCGACGGGGGCGAGGCGAAGCCGAGCCAAACAATTTTTTTAAAAATCATGGAGACTGCAAGTTCCATGGATCCATACACCGTCAGGTAATCAAATTTCTTTCTTTTTCTAATTCTCTGAAACAACCAATGTAGTTAACCTAAAATTTCTTTATTTACTGGATATCCTATTGGTAATGATAGGTAATAGGCGTGCAACACCGAATCTGTCTTTGTTGAACAAAGATTGCGACGGGGGCGAGGCGAAGCCGAGCCAAACAAAATTAAACACAAAAAAAGAAAATGGAGACTGCAAGTTCCATGGATCCATACACCGTCAGTTAATCAAGCTTCTTTCCTTTTCTAATTCTCTGAAACAACCAATATAGTTAACCTAAAATTTATTTATTTCCTGGATATCCTATTTGTAATGATCGGTAATAGGCGTGCAACACCGAATCAAAAATGCATCGGGACGGGGCGAGGCGAAGCCATAACCAAGCCGCATCTAATCAAAAATGTATTGCGACAGGGCGGGGCGAAGCCATGCAAAAACAGATCAAAAATGATTCGGGACTAGGCGAGGCGAAGCCGAGCCACCCCTACGTCACCTGATAAATGATTATGTAATGATGCATTTATATGATTATGTGTGCGGAGCCGCCCGGGTGTAGCACGGGCACAAAATCTAGTCACCCACTAATAAATGTTTCCCACAGGATCTTAGGTGTGTGGGGGCGTACAAACCCAAAGACAATGGCTATTTTGTCCTATATGTATTTTGGTACACCCCAAGCAATTCGGTACCCCCTATTAGCATTCTTGTTTTCCTTTGGCACGAGTGAGATCACGAATAAAAACAAGAAAACAAAACCAAGTTGAAATAAGTTAACAAACATGATTTAGAACAAACTGTTCACTTGGATTTGAAGAAATACTAGCTGCTCATTCTTCAATCGATGTAAAAATTTGACAATGATAAGTTTCAGACATTGTACTGTAAGAACCAAACACAGTTGTATTGACAAGTGTGTGAAGGGTTACAAAGGAAGGGATAGAGCACTAGAGGACAGAGCAAACACAAAGAAAACATAAATAAAACTAACACCAAGTTTACACTTATATCATCTAACATTCCCCCTCAAGCTAATGTATCAATAAAATGCATTAGCTTGCGAATACATGAATGAAACATTAAAACTCCAAGGCCTTTACTAAACACATTAGCAAATTGATGTTGCGATGGAACATAAGCTAACTTCAGAAAGCCATCTTCAACTAGTTCTCGAATGCAGTGATAATCGATCTCCATATGCTTGTTGCGAGCATGAAAAACGGGATTTGTAGTTAAGATGTTTGCTCCGATATTACCATAGTAAAGAGTGGAAGGTTTAGATAAAAATACACCCAACTCTTTGAGTAAGTATGAAATCTACAGAAGCTCTGCATTGGTGACTGCTAATGACTTATACTCTGCCTCAGTACTGGATCGAGAGATAGTTGGCTGCTTTTTGGAGGACTAAGAAATAAGAAAAGTTCCTAAATAAATACGGTAGCCACTAGTAGATTTCCTAGTATCAAGGCATCCTGCCCAATCAGAATCAGAGTATGCTGTAAGAATATCACAGAGACCAGCAGAGAGAGTAACACCATAGCTAATGCTTCCCTTGACATATCTTAAAATCCTCTTCACTAGTTGCAGGTGAGAAGTAGTGGGTGCATGCATAAACTGAGATACATAGTTGACTGAGAAACACAAGACATGACTAGTAAGAGTGAGGTATTATTGCCCTCCAACTAGACTTCTGTAGAATCCAACATCATCAAGAGGGTCACCATTATATAAAGAGGTTCTTGGTCCTGCAACAACAAGTGTACTTGCATAACTGCAAGTCAACATATCTGCTTTTTCCAATAATTGTAGAGCATACTTCTCCTGTGTAAGAAGAATAGAAGTATAAGATCCTGTACATTCAATACCAAGAAAATAATTCAGAGGACCTAGTACCTTCATAGATAATTCCTTGATCAAAACAAATATAAATGAGTCCAATAATGTTGAAGAAGAACCTGTGAGAATTATATCATCTACATATAATAGAAGAAGTATTTGTTGTTCACTAAAGGTATAAGAGAATAATGAGTGATCACTGAATGACCTAAATCCATAAGTGTCAAGAAAGAGAGTAACATGGAGTTAGTCAATTGAGATTTGTGGAGATATTAAAAGAATTCTAGAGACTTTTGAAATCTCTTGTTAGCCAATAGAGAATTTCCCAAAATCTCAAACAATCTCTGTTATTGGATCGTGACTTTCTATAAGTCTTCAGAATTCTTTGTTATTGGATTTGGAATTTGAAATCAATGACTTATGGTTTTGAGAGACTTGTAGAGACTTTTACTGCAAAACATACCATAAAAAGGTAAACCAAATCTCTCCATGATAGGTGGTATTTTGAGAGACTTTTATCTTTTTTTTTTTTAAAAGAATTAAATATCAAAAAATTAAAAACAACAACCAAATAAGCTACAATCAAACCCTTATAAAATGGAAAAAAAAATGATGTCTTCCAAAACCCAATAAATTTACTAGAGATTCAAATCCCTTATGTTCGTCTCGTTTTGATTTTTTATTGGAAAAATGGTTACAACTTCTATTAGCCATGCATGGACTTATACATTTTCATTGAATTATTCATATTTTCATTTTATCAAAATAAATAAATATATTGTTTGTTTCACATGTGTAAGGTGAAATTTATATATGTTTTCTTGTCTCTATGAATCACCATAATTCCTTGAAAATCATCCGGAGAGTCTCTCAAAATCTCTGAACTCACAGAGAGTCACCCTAAATCTCTTACATAAAAAGTTTTTCAATGTCTCTACTACTCTCAATTGACTAACCCCCTATAAATTGAATCTCTCAAACCAAGCTCAATGATCTTGTTTGCTTGTTTGACGCCATAGAGAGATTTCTTAAGATGACAAACATAGTCAGGTCTTTGTTCATCAACGAAACCTTTAGGTTGAGTCATATACACATCTTTTTTCAGAAAAACATGAAGGAAGGCATTGGATACATCCAACTTCATAATATCCCATCCATCTGTTACTGCAATAGTTAACACACACCTAATAGTTGTAATCTTCACAACATGACTAAAGGTCTCTGAGAAATCAACACCACCTTGTTGAGTATGCCCCTGTGCAACCAACCAAGCTTTGTGTCTTTCCACAGTGCTATCAGAATTATATTTGATTTTATAGACCCATTTGCTGCCTAGAACATTCATTCCCTCTACAAATGGTTCTAAAGCCCATGTTCCATTGTCCTTGAGAGTTGTGTTCTCATTTCTCATTGCTACAATCCATTTTGGATTCTTTAAAGCCTTTTTATAAGACTTAAGTTCCACTTCAGATGTAAGCATAGATTGAAGATCAATTGGTAAGTTTAGAACATTAGATGAATGAGCAACAAAATCAGAAGGAAGTTGTTTTGGCTTAGATATTCCTCTAGATAATCTAGTAGTAATAGTCCTGACCGAATATTGAGTGTGTGCGGAAGGAACAGTAGTAGGATCATCATCAACATCAATTGGTGGTGGTGCATGAAGAGAAGAATTTTGCATTTGAGTGCCAAACCAATTTCCAATTTGTAAAGTTACAAAATCAGACTCAGAAGGACAAGAAAGCATAAGAGTATCATCAACAAAAGGGAAATTTTTCTCATCAAAAGTGACATTTCTGGAGACAAATGTATTTTTAGTAATAGGATCAAAACACTTATATCCTATGTAGAGAGGACTGTATCCAAGAAACACACACTTAGTAGACTTATGACTCAGTCTATTTGTCCTTTGATCAGACAAATTTGGATAGCAGCTATATCCAAACACCTTGAGAAAATTGTAGTCAGGTAAGGACGTGTCAAAAAGAACTTGAAATGGACTAATAAAATGTTTATGCTTCCTCTGAGCAAGACCATTCTGAGCTTAAGTATGAGGGCATAAAATTCTGATTGTGATGCCACAAGAGTCAAGAAAATCTTTGAAAGGTCCTTTGTTGATTTAAAGAGCACCACCACATTGAAAAGAAATAATATAAGAGTTCAAGAGATTATCATTGGTGACTTTAAAGTGTTGAAAGCATTTTAAACCGTCATTTCTAAAGTGATGAAGACCATGTCGGTAGTGATGAATACCATGCCGGTAGTGATGAAGAGCATGCCATTTTTTTTTTTACATTACCGGAAGTGATGAAGACCATGCCGGAAAATGGTGTCGGCATGCTTGGTAACTAACATTCAATGCCGTAACTAAGTGCCAGCGTGCCCGATAGAAATCTATCAATGCCGGTAGTCAAGTGAAAAAAATTTGAAGTTTCCTGGATACTTTACATCATGTGCCGGCATAGAAATTTAAGCAAAATACTATGCCGGTAGGACTATCGGCATGCTCGAGAATTAACTAATTGTGTCGGAAGACTGATTAAAACCAGAAAAAAATAGGTTTTGAAGATCAAAACCAGAAAATTTTGTTACGAGGGGCTACGCCCCCCGGACCCCTCGGATATTGGCAAACATTTATGAAAATTTCCAACAAATGCCGGCATGGTTTTTTCGGTTGAATACAATACCGGCATGCCTTTCAAAATGGGGGATATTTTTGGCCTAAGCATGGACGTAGTATGAATACAATGCGGGAATGTTGCTGCCGGCATTGTATTCATACTACTCCATGCCGACCGAGCTATTTCAGCTGCAACAATGGTGGATTCAAAGAAAAAAAAAACAAATTTTCAACCTCTTAGCAGCAATTCTCTCTTCACAATCATCCTCCACTTTCACCAAAAAAAAGTTCCCTCTCAAAAAAAAATTTCCATCTTTCTACTCTCATCTCATTCACCCAAATACAAATACAAATACAAATACACACTAATCATTTAACAAATACTTAAGATTTTTACTAATTATTATTAACCACTAAACCTGATTAGTAAGGGGTAGATTAGGATTTAAAAAAAAAATACTTAGATAAGGGGTGACCCAGATTTGATATTTGGATCCAGTTTTTGTCTTTTTCCTCTATCCCCCAATTAGTTTTTTTAGAACGCGAAATTGGGGGATAAAAAAAGGAATTGGGGGATATAAGAAAAGGAAAAAAAGTGGATCCAGATATCAATTCGGGGTCACCCCTTATCTAAGTATTTTACATAATACCTAATCTACCCCTCACTAATCAGGATTAGTGATTAATAATAATTAGTAAAATCATAAGATTTTTTATAAATGATTAGTGTGTGTTTTAATTGAATTTGGGTTAGTGAGGTGAGAGTAGAAGGAGGGAAAATTATTTTGAGAGAGAAATTTTTTTGGGAAAAATGGAGGATGATTGTGAAGAGAGAATTGCCGTTGCAGAATCTTTAGCTCAACTACAACAAGGAGCATATCTTGAATCTTCAGCTAACAACAACAACTCTCAATTGCAACTCTTTGTTGAGCCAACACCCTTGAATGATGATTTTGACGAGTATGGAGAGTTTCTTGAAGAACCAACACAAGAAAGTAAACTTGCACAACATACTAGCATCCCCAACACACAGGTAAAGCTGCTAAGATGTCGAAAAATCGAATTTTTATTTAAACCCGCCATTTTTTCAACTGAAAAACCTCGGTGCCGGCATTGAAGTTGTATGAATGCCATGCCGGTAGTCAAGGTACCGGCATGGTATGAAAACTACGACCATGCCGGTATTAAAGGTACTGGCATGGTATTCATACTACGACCATGCCGGTAGACCGATATCCCCCATTTTGAATACTGATCCGGCATAGAATGCTTCTAAACAACTATGCCGGTACGCAGTTAACCTTTTTACCTACCAAGGAATATACTACGGAATATTCAACCGGCATGGTTTCATTGATAGGTTACCATGCCGGTACTGCATGAAAAACATACATGAAACAGTACCATCCCAAACCTAAACCGGCATTGAAACTTAATAAACATCAACGCCGGAACTGGGTACCGGCGTGGTACCATCAATATCGATAATGCCGGCATTAAAACCGGCGTTGTTCAGTTACAACTTTTTAATGCCGGCACCTACAAAAAAACATGCAGAAATAAATGTTTCCAAAGCCAAATTCCGGCATTCAATATCAAATATCTTCAATGCCGGAATTGTGTACCGGCTTGGGACAATCGATTACGAGGATGCCGGCACTAGTGCTTCCGGCGTTGTTTTCTAATGAAAAATATATGCCGGTATAGGTTTCAAATTTGGTCTTCCGTTTTGGTTAACTTAGACTATGCCGGAACAATGGTCGAGCATGCCGGTACGGGTTTCCGGCATAGAGTTGTAATTGTGTTTGGAACTAATTTTCATTTGATCTTTAGGTGGTGACATATATTGATCCAACAAATGCAAAACCTCTTTATCGGGATACGTCGAAATACTATAAAATCCCTCCGGTATGTGACCAAAGAATACTTTTCACCTAGTATCTTGAACTTTACTAATGGATTGCTAGTAATGAACCTTCTAATGAATGCGAAAATTTTCTTATGTAGGGAATAACAGATCGAAAGGAAGCAATCGCTTGGGCTAAAGAGACGGCTCTTAAGAACATGTGTGTGTTGGTGAGGAATACCGAAGGTTCGAAGAGGCGTTTTGAGATGGCTTGCGAGAGAAGTGGTAAATACAAGGAGAAGAATAGCCACAAGAGAAAGGATTATGTATATCCAAAGAAGACTAATAGGGTATACAAGACTCGTACGAGGAATAATAATTGCCCGTTTAAGCTTGTATTCCGTTTAAATGACATGAAAAATTGGGATTGTGAGGTTTTGTGTGGCTGTCATAACCACCGGGATCCGAAAGATTTTGTTGGTAACTCCTTAGTTGCGAAGCTAAAACCTGACGAGTTCGAGATGTAAAGAGATTGACCAAAGCACTTATCAAACCGAGACAAATTCTCAGAGGCTTCAAGGAAAAGGATGAGACTAACGTGTCTTCTCTACGTACAATTTATGCCGCAAAAGCAACTATTAGAAGGGTGGAATGGGAAGGGAGGAGCGTTATGCAAGAATTTGAGAAGATAGTTTGGGATCACAACTACACGCGTATCATTAAAAGAGGGCCGGACGAGAAGCCCCTTCAAATATTCATTTCGCATCCTTTGCTCTCACAATTGGAAAATACATGTTGTGGTGTTCTTTTGATGGATTGCACCTACAAGACAAACAAATACAATATGCCGTTATTCAACATCGTGGGGAAAACCTCGGACAAGGTAACATTCACATTGGCTTGGTGCTTAATGGAAAACGAGAGGGACTATAATTATCATTGGGCATTACGACAATTGAAATTGTTCTTCCGGGAAAATCAACTTCCGAGGGTCATCGTAACCGATAACGATGACGCATTAATGAAAGCAATATCCGACATCTTCCCGGACGCACAAAATTTCCTATGTACATATTATATAGTCAAAATATCATAAAAACTTGCCATGCCTTGTTTGAACCCGCAAAGGCGGATATTAAGAAGAGAATGATGGTACAACTAGAGGAAGATGTTCGAAAGAACAAACTATCCCCCGAAGAAGAAGAAGATGAGAGAGGAAAGATAAATGAGCGAGTGGAAAAAGAACATGCGTAAAATCATAAAAAGTGGTTGGAATTTCTAAGAGACTGGGAGAAAGTTTATTGGTCTCTTACCGAGGTTATGTACGAAAAGAGGTTGGAGAAGTTTATTGCCGATTGGAACGAAGTTTATCCGACTGCCTTCTGGTATTGTCGGACTCAATGGTTGGATAAGTTCAAGGAAAAATTTGTGCATGCATGGACAAACCTGTATAGACACTTCTAGAGTGAAGCAACTAGTACAGCTGAGGCCGCTCATGGGAGATTTAAAGATCTCACAGGGATGAAGGTCATCTCCCCAAAAGGGAAGTGCATGGTATCGGTTTCACCATGATACCTTTCGACGAAGCAATTGACAGTAACAGAATCAGGCTTCACATAATTTTCAACCAAAGCATATAGACCAGAATCCTTTACTATTGTTTGGACCTCTTCACATTCCTCGGACAAATCCCAACCATCCGCGACTTGGTTTCCGCAAACACGCACAACCTTCTTATGATCCTACAATTAGGAGAGACAATAAAATTAAGATATTTTACACAAATACACAACAATACATATGTACAAGATAGAAAATGCTTACATAGGTTTGATAGATAGTACGAGCCCACGAGTGCTTGTATCCAAATAGTGTTTTTGGTTCCGGAGCTTCGCCCTAAATTCTACCACGTTCAAGGTCAGGTATCATGTCATTAATATGAGGAAGGTGGGAACCTTTAACTTGACACGTTGCCCTTCTTGCCATTTCCTTGTGTTGGTTGTTGACTTGGGCCACCAACTTCGCTTTGGCTTGCTAATTGACTTTCCTCTTCATCTTGCTCATCTTGATCATCGTGCTCATGGTTTGCAAGTCGACTACGGTCACCACCACTCTCCCAAATTATCCCTCTTGTACCAGCCCCCAAACGTATCTTACGACCTTCATCTTTCCCTAGAGGAGGCAGAGACTTAGGAGTATCAAGACCGTCCTTCCTTCTTCTCTTAGTGACATCATCTTTATTTTTTCTTTTGTTAGCTTCCTTTGCTTTTGACCTATATCGTAAGCACACGGAAAGCAATGAATATAAGACAACTCACCTTCAGTTTTAGTACCGGCATTGACTACCTTAAAATAAACCACGTCGGTACAATATTCCGGCAGTAAACATTGACTATCCACAGTGCCGGTACCAAGTACCGGCATACAAATGCAACCTAAAATCTATGCCGGTATTATTGACAGTTTTCCTGTATGTTTTAAGTCCACTACCGGCATGCTCGAATTATTAGAAAAGAATGTCGGTACCCAAAACCGGCATGTAATGAAACCAAAAATCTATGCCGGTACTGGTGACAAATTCATAAACTCTCATGTATGTTTTAAGTCCACTACCGGCATACACGAGTTATTATCAAACACTGCCGTTACTAAAAACCGGCACTGTATTCATCCTAAATTGAATGCCGGTAGGGAAAATTCAGTTTCTGGTTAATCCGGGGTTGGAAACCGGTATTGTATTCATCCTAGATTGAATGCCGGAACACAAAACCGGCATTGTATTCATACAAATTTCAGTGCCGGTACTCTCTGAAACTCAACTGTTTGAGTTAAGGTTCGCGATTCTAACCTAAACCCATTGCTATAGATCGATTTAAACACCTACAAAGTAGTTTAAAATCACTTACGTACCTTCGCACAGAAGTCATATTTCTGAGTAGTTGATTGTCAGAAAACGTTGCTTCGTCGTCTTCTTGCTCTTGAGCAATCTTAGAAATTCTTTCTGCTTGTTTTTGTTGAGCAATCGATGATGTTGATTTCGATTGGGCATTTGGTTTTTTTCGTGGAGGCATTGTTTATGATTCGGGTAGGTTAATCGACGAAGAAATTTTTGAATCGACGATTAATCGACGAAGAACGATGAAGAACGATGATTTTTTTTTTTTCAGAACCTAACCCTAGGACAGTGCCGGTACTGAATTGAGAATGGGGGATATATGAATTTGGTTTTGGATTTTAATATTTTAGGAGAAAGGGTATAATGGTATTTTCATAATGGTTTTTAATTAACCAAAGGGTATTTTAGTATTTTCATACCCAAAAATCACCCCTTAACACACACCATGGGTTGGGAGAAGTAATCAATATCCCCCAATTCCTTTTTATATTCCCCAATTTCGCGTTCTTTTTTTATCCCCCAATTTCGCGTTATATAAAATCCTAAATATTATGAGATTTTTTTTTAATATCCAACCCATAAAGTGTTGTTTCCTTCTTTTACTTATTTGTAGGTATATAATTGGTTAAAATTATTTCCATTTTTGTTTCTAATGATTTTTATTAATAAAAGTGTGACTAGGATGGGAAGACATCCTTAATAAAAGTGTGATTAGGATGATTTTTATTGCTGAATGAATACTTTAGAACGCGAAATTGGGGGATATAAAAAGGAATTGGGGGATATGAATTACTCCCCCCAACCAATAGTGTATGCTAAGGGGTGGTTTTGGGGTGCAAAAATACTAAAATATCCTCCCTTCAGAATAAAAATCAAAAAACTTAAAATCAAAAAACAAAATCATATCCCCATTTCCATCTCCACTTCTTATTAATCTCTTTCAGGGTTAGAGCTTTGAAACCCTAATATTCCCTATTCCCTTTCAAGTTCTAAATCCTCCCCACTCTCTTTCAAATTCTCTTCTCCTTCTCTGCCCGCTCCTCACTTTGGAAACAAATTATTATTTTTTTAATTCGGAAGTGATGAAGATCATCTTTGCAAGTGATGAAGACCATCTTGGAATTGATGAAGACCATGCCTAAACTCGGTGCCGGCATGCTTGGAAACTAACATTCAATGCCGTAACTAAAATGCCGCATGATCAATAGAAATCTATCAATGTAGTCAAGTGAAAAAAAAATTCAACTTTCGGATACTTTACATCATGTGCCGGCATAAAAATTAAAGCAACATACTATGCCGGAAACCTATGCTTTCCGCATGCTCGAGAATTAACTAATCATGCCGAAAGTGGACTGATGAAAATCAGAAAAAATTCAAAACGGAATATTTTTTTACATCGCCGGAAGTGATGAAGACCAAGCCGGAATTGATGAAGACCATGTCGGAATCGGGTCTTCGGCATGCTTGGTAACTAACATTCAATGCCGTAACTAAATACCAAAGATTCTCGATAGAAATCTATCAATGCCGATAGTCAAGTGGAAAAAATATTTAAGTTTTTGGATACTTTACATCATGTGCTTAAGCAAAGAAATTCAAGCAACATACCATGCCGGTAGCAGTACCGGCATGCTCGAGAATTAACTATCTGTGCCGGCAGTGGACTGAAAACCAGAAAAAATTCAAAACGGAATAGGTTTTGAATTTCAGAACCAAAATAAATTTCTACGAGACCTTGTTTGTTGAATTTCGAACACAGCAAACTGAATTTTTTTGGTTGAATACTATGTCGGCTTGAATACTATGCCGATATTATTCACCCCCTGCATAGCGTTCTGAAAAAAATAACTTCTGTACCGGCATAGTTTTTTGGTTGAATACTATGCCGGCTTGAATCAAAATGGGGGATAAGCTCGGTGCCGGCATGGTACATGGTACGAATACCATGCCGGTACAAATGGTTCCGGCATTGTATTCATACCACGTCCATGTCGGTACCTAGCTTTTTCAGCTACAAAAATGGTGGATTCAAAGAAAAAAAAATCAGATTTTCAACCTCTCAGCAGCAATTCTCTCTTCACAATCATCCTCCATTTTCCCCCAAAAAAGTTCCCTCTCAAATACTTTTTCTCTCCTTCTATTCTCACCTCACTCACCCAAAATCAAATAAAAACACACACTAATCATTTATCAAAAATCTTATGATTTTATTAATGATTATTAATCACTAATCCTAATTAGTGAGGGGTAGATTAGGCATTATTAAAATACTGAGATAAGGGGTGACCTTGATTTTATATTTGGATCCGGTTTTTGCCCTTTTTTTATATCCTAAATTCCTTTTTATATCCCCGAATTTCGCTAATGTGCTCGGTCTAACGCCGTATGGTATCCAGATTATGTTGCTGAATGAACACAATGGACAAATTACCAACAAGTTGATATGGCCGAGTTGGTCTAAGGCGCCAGCTTAAGGCGCTGGTCCGAAAGGGCGTGGGTTCAAATCCCACTGTCAACAATTAACTTTTTATTTTTTGTTTTGCTAAACTTTTGAAGGGCCTGACACAGTCTTGGCCGCTCATTTCTTTCTTTTAGATTCCTTTCCATTGGATTTTTTTTTTCCATGTTCAAATTTCAACTTTTACAATGCCGTCACTTGCTTGCAGCAACATCTAATACCAGATTTAGACTTCAAAAACCTGGAATGACATTAGTTGAATCATCCAAACACGCACACGAGCACAATGCAATGCTGATCAGTAAGTGGAAACCTTGGTGGACGTATGGTGGACACCGACGACAGCATCATCTGGGATGTATTTACCCCAGAACCAATGTTTTTTCCATATATTGTTCATTTCTTCAATTGGTACATTCTTCGTCTCGGGCAAGAAGAAGAAAATGAAGAGAGTCATTATCAAGACAAATCCGGCAAAGAAGAAGAACAGACCAAACTTCATGTGACAAAGCATGGTAAGGAATGCTTGTGCAATTATAAATGTGAAGAACATGTTGACTGATACGTTGATGGCTTGTCCTGCTGATCTGATCTCCAGAGGGAAGATCTCACTTGGAACCAACCATCCCAAAGGTCCCCATGACCATGCAAATGCCGCAACATATGCACAGATCAAGACTAGTACTAGATATGAGCTCGACTTCGACATGGATCCAACTCCTTCTACTCCAAACTTCATGCCGAGTATGACTCCTACTAAGATCTGACAGATGAGCATCTGAATTCCACCTTCGAGGAATAACATTCTTCGACCAACTCTGTCGACTGTGCCAATGGAAACAAAAGTGGCAAACATGTTGACGAGTCCAGTGATAACAGCGGACATAAGTGCTGCATCATCACCAAAGCCTATAGTTTTAAAGAGGACTGGTGCGTAAAACATGATGACGTTGATACCGGTGAACTGTTGGAAGAATGGGATCATAATGGACATGATGAGTTGAGGCCTGTATCTTGGCTGCAATATGTTCCTCCATGGATGTTCAATCTTCTTTGCTGCTTCGCTTGCCTCGATAAGGTCTTGGAATTCTTCTTCCACTTCTTGGTTTCCTCGGATTTTCTGCAACATAACTTTAGCCTTGTCTTGATGACCTCTTTCAAGGAGTGAATTTGGGGTGTCCGGAAGGAAAATGGCACCAACAGTCATTATGATTGCTGGTACAGCAGCTAGAGCCAATGAAACTCTCCATCCATATCCACCTTTGATCTTGGCGGTCCCATAATTCACCAGATTTGCTACCAATATTCCAATTGTGATGGCCAATTGAAATCCCATGTTGAGGGCTCCTCTCAGTTTTGCAGGTGCCATCTCTGACAAATAAACTGGAACAGATTGGTTAGCGTATCCTACACCTATACCAAGTAATATCCGGCCGAGGATAAGCATAGTGACATTTGTGGCAGCACCATTAAGGGCCGAACCAATCAAAAATATAATCCCTCCTACAAGCATTGAAACTTTCCTCCCAAAGATTCTTGTTGTTACAGAAGCAGCAAATGAAGCAACCAAAGCCGCAATGTACAGAGAAGAAGTGAAGCTTGTCAACACCTGACTATCAAATTTGCAGTACTGATTCGTTCTACCGGTATCATCTTGCATCTTTTTATATACCGAAGGAAAGAACTTCTCCAGAAACACGTCCATGGACGTTACTCCTCCTGAAATTCCCAAGTCATAACCAAAGATGAGGCCACCAGTTGCGGCCACCAGACAAGTCATGAGCACAAACATGGTAATCTTGCCACCATAATCTTTTGTATCTCCTTGAATAACCATACCTCCCGCCATTTTATTGCGATTTTGAAACAACTTGGAAGGTCTTTTTAATTTCTCCTTGAACCAACTTGTATGGAAAAATAATCTTGGTAACCTGCACTTTAATGATACTGCTGACACACCAAAGATAATATCTGTTAAGCTTGCAGATGAATTTCTTGTTTCGTTCTCGTATTAATATTGAGGGTGATGTTTCAATTCATTTAGATTCGGTGGTTTATATATCCAGAAATGTAATCTCAAATTAGTTATTGTCTAGTTGTTGTTTTTGTTCATAGCAAGTTTTCTTTGCTGAAAATAGCCATATCCTGGCTATATTTGATCAATGCTTATCCATTTTCTTAAGACTACTCTTGGAACACTAGTTTTTAACCTTTAAAGTCTAATTTTAGTATATGTACCTTAAATGTCTTGTTGGATAAATGGATTTACAGATATATCTTTTATATCCTTTTATCGCTGTATATCTATCTCATTGTTAGAACTGTAATAATTACTTTGCAGTCTAATGATAAGCAATCTGAATGAGATTTAGTAGCCTAAAATGCCAACTCATTTGCGGTGTGGTTGGATGATAAGCAAACAGAAAATAGCATCAAAATTTTTAAATTGAATAATGTGATCAGTTGTATAAAAAGAAATGGGAATCATATATAAAAGGTCTTAGATATAGCGAGCACTTGGAAAATGTCGATGGTGGTTTTTAGACAAAGGGTAAAATCGTAAAACCCCGAATAACCTAATGTCACCGGTGACACATTTATTAGAACATTTAATGCATGTAGTCAGTAATTAATAAGGGGTATTTTTTTTTCAAATTATGGTTACAACGAGCAAAACCCTAATTCCCCTTCATGCCAATGGCAAAGCATGCCAACCATGCTAGCCGCACCTTCATGCCAATGGCAAATCATGCCAGCCACACCTAGCCCAAGCTAGCCGCGCCATGCCAAACGCACTCTGCCTTGGACCTAGCAAGGCTAATCACACCACGCCAAGCCAAACACTCTTACCTTGGCCCTAGCCGCACCTCTGTGCCGATGGCAAATCATGCCAGCCACATCAAACGCGCCAAAGCATGCCAACCATGCTAGCCGCACCCCTGTGCCAATGGCAAATCATGCCAGCCACACCAAACGCGCCAAAGCATGCCAACCATGCTAGACGCACCTCTGTGCCAATGGCAAATCATGCCAGCCACACCTAGCCCAAGCTAGCCGCGCCATGCCAAACGCACTCTGCATTGGCCCTAGCTACGCTAGTCATACCACGCCTAGCCCAAGCTAGCCGCGCCATGCCAAACACACTCTGCCTTGGCCCTAGCTATGCTAGTCACACCAAATGCGCCAAAGCTTGCCAACCATGCTAGCCGCACCTCTGTGCCAATGGAAAATCATGCCAGCCGCACCTAGCCCAAGTTAGCCGCGCCATGCCAAACGCACTCTGCCTTGGCCCTAGCTACCCTAGTCACACCACGCCAAGCCAAGCACCCTTACCTTGGCCCTAGCCACGCCTTGCCAAAATGGCGCCGCGCCTAGGCTTTCAAACCGTGCAACCTAGGCCAAATTGGCCACGCATGCCATCGGCACATGCCAACACGCATCGTTTGGTAGCTTTCTGCTCAAAAGCCGCGGCCCTAATGGCCGTGCGTGCCATTGACACATGCCAACACGCATCGCTGGTAGCTTTCCTTACTGTGCCGTGATCCTAATGGCCACGCATGCCATTGGCACATGCCAACACGCATCGTTGGTAGCTTTCTTACCGGTGCCGTGACCTAATGGCCACGCATGCCATTGGCACATTCCAACACGCATCGCTGGTAGCTTTCCTTACCAGCCCGTGACCCTAATGGCCACGCATGCCATTGTCACATGCCAACACGCATCGCTGGTAGCTTTCATATCCAGGCCGTGACCATAATGGCCACGCATGCCATTGGCACATGCCAACACGCATCGCTGGTAGCTTTCTCTACCAGGCCGTGACCCTAATGGCCACGCATGCCATTGGCACATTCCAACACGCATCGCTGGTAGCTTTCCTACCAGCCCGTGACCATAATGGCCACGCATGCCATTGGCACATGCCAACACGCATCGTGGTAGCTTTCCTTACCGTGCCGTGACCTAATGGCCACGCATGCCATTGTCACATGCCAACATGCATCGCTGGTAGCTTTTCTTACCAGGCCATGACCCTAATGGCAACGCATGCCATTGGCACATGCCAACACGTATCGCTGGTAGTTTTTCTTACCAGGCCGTGGCCCTAATGGCCGAGCATGTCATTGGCACATGCCAACACGCTCGCTGGTAGCTTTCATTACCTAGCCGTGGCCCTAATGGCCGTGCGTGCCATTGACACATGCCAAACACGCACGCTGGTAGCCTAACTTGCAAGCCGTGCAACCTAGGCCAACTTGGCCGTACGTGCCATTGGCACATGCCAAAACCCACGCTGGTAGCCTAACTTGCAAACCGTGCAACCTACCACCAAGGCATTCCGCACATGCCATTGGCACGTGCCACACGCGCCACTAGCAGCGCCACTTGCACTCAAGGTGCAACCAACACTCGAGACATCAACACAAACTGGGGGATGCTTTCCAGGGTCTTGGTTTGGAGGTCACAGCATGAAGCGTACACTACGCTCATATTAAGAAAGCGTGAATAGGAATAAAGCGGTCAAATAAATGAGGAAATAATGGTGAAAACGTTTTCACCCATAAACACCATGCGGTTACCACCTCCTCCCATTATTTCACCCTTTACTCTTTTCCTTCATGAGGCCGGTGGTACGTTTCAATCTCGACTTGTATAAATAGGTCTTACCTATTTCCACCGAGACAACAAGTCTCGGTCAGAGAAAACACAACACTCTCGGAAAAGGAAACTTTGCAAGCTCTCCAAAAAGCTTTCATCTCTTGCAAGCTTCAAGCTTTCACTTTCGATACAAGTCGAGACACTACTCTCCCAGAATTATTCTCGGTCTCAACACCTTTCTTTGCTTCCCTCCCCAAATCAACCCTTCTCCTCCACTTTGTGACCGAAACAAGTCTGGAACGACCATTTCTTGGTTTAGGCCGACTTGTATGCTGATTGATCTCTCGAATCTAGAAAGTGCTCTCGTGCAACACATTTGTTTTGGGTTTAAACCGGTTTCTCACTCACCTACCGAATTTACCAAAATCGCCGGAAACGATTTTTACCTATAAACAATTGGCGACCACAGCGGGAGGATTGATCTATCGGCTCAATGTCGACCATCGATCTCGTTCTTCGACCCATATGTCAAGATGGTAGGGAAGGCGACTCAATCCGACTAACTACCGGACAACCTCGGTTACCCGGTTGTAAAGACTACACAAGAAAACCGGGGACTCGCAAGATGCTACCAGCGATTGGGGACTTACTGGAGATGCTACCAGCAAAGACGCCTTTTACATGGAGAGGGGCGTGTTCGCAAAAAAAAAAAAAAAAAAAAAACCTATGAAGTGAGTAAATTTAGACTGGGCAAGATATACGATCTGTTTTTAGGTTCTTAGTAAAACCGTCATACTATTGCGTCTTGTGCCGATTGCTAGCACACACTTTCATAAAAGAAATATTCCTTTCACAAAACATAATCAGAGTTATATTATCAAAACCATTCATCCCCGAATAATCTAATATCCTCAAAATCTACCAAAATTGTCTATCAAAACCTATTTAACTTTGAACCCGACATCCAAAGATGTTTTTCAAAAAAAGAAAGAAGAAGAAGAACCTAAATGAAAGTTTAACAGAGAAACATTCAAGGAAAATCATCCAACAGAGGTCCTGCTTTCTTGGAGAAAGTCAACTTTGCATCTTCAAGAGCCGCTCTCTTCATAGTCAACATCTTGGAAAGCTTTTCGAGTTCTACCTCTTGTCGTGCAATCTCCTCTGCAGAAAGGCTTTCGACTTGTGCATCTTTCGACTTCTGGATCTCAACAAGGCCTTCGACAAACCACGAAGCGTTGCACTCTTTTCTACACACACGTCGCGATGGTGCTCCCGATCGGTAATAACGTCTTCATAAATGGTGTGGCCACCACCTCACGCATGTCCTCGATGGAAGATAAAGCCTCTTCCACACGCTTAACCAGCGCAAATCGACTAGTGATCTTCTTGGTTGTGGCCATATGTCCATACTTCTCCCATTCTGGTGTACAACGCCTCATACTTAGCCGACGCTGAAACCGCCAACCAACACATGACCTGGATAAGGAACCAAGTACGGGGATCGAAAATGGCGCCCGCAACTCGGCCTCACGACTCGCAAAGGGTCTTTTCCATGTCTACGGCAGCAACCATCGAAATCATCCACCGTTTGAACCACATCTCGTGCCCCGGCGATTGGCTAACTCCCATCTCCAAGTCACCTGGTGGTCACCAAAGGCAAGTTTCGTGTGGCTCCGCCCGACCGTCTTCCGAACCGGATTCCTCCTAGGCGAACTTGAGTTAGACATTTTTCAAAAAAAAAAAACGGAAGAAGAAAGAAAAAGAAGCGTGAAACTCACCAACCACTTCCCAAAAAAGAACCAAGTCTTGTCGGAGAAGAATCACTCTCACTTGTCGAACTTTCTTCTTTCTCGGCTCATCACCGCTTATGAGAAGGCTCGGTGCGCTGAATTCTTCGAAGAAATTGTCGTCTCCTAGCAACGTGCAAGGGCAAATGAAAGCATTAACACTACCGAAGCCCTGGAAGAAACAAGACACATGTTTTCAGAGAAAATTCACGTGTTTTGAGACAAACCAACAAGGAGGCGACACATACCCGGTTATTGGAAGAACTGAAAGACACGAGAGTCATGTGGGAGGATCTTTTGAAACCGCCGGAACCCTCCAAAGACGCACGCTTTGTTCTCTGTTCCTTTGCCTGGGGACTTTCCGAGTTGCCAAGCAACTTTCGTTTGAGATCTCTCAACATTGGATACTTCTTCAAAACTGCAGGGGAAGGTTTACAACGAACATTCTCCACCACATTATTTACAAAATCTTGGATCATAATGAACTCATCGTACCAGAACTCATTATAGCCAAAAGTCGTCAAGTTACTCTTCCCCGTTTGAAAGAAGGGAAGGCGGATACCAACTCAAGGGCACTGGCATTGAGGAGGCATGCAATGAATCCTTAGGAACCACCACCGGTGAGCAAGAGGCACCCCTTGATCGAAACCCATGTGACGAGCAGCACGGTCAATATTGTAAGCAGCTATTCGGAAAGACACCATGAAGAAAGACGGCATATAACCGGACATGCAGCTTTGAATAAACAAGTTTTCACCAACACTCAAGCTGCCGTCAGAAGACAAAGACGTGATCGGAGCAAAAGCAAAGGTGTCAATTTGAGTCACCGACCTATGGACCGGCTCCCATGGGCGAAAACTGATTTCATGCGACTTATCGAGAAGACTAACCAAGCTCATGCCAACTCTTGGACGCCTGTTCACCCATCGAAGAATTCGGGAGCCGCCCCAACTCGCGGGAATCGAAGGCAACGGTTTCAGAGCGTACTTCTCAAAGTGCTCCCATAAAAGCAACGTGCACATATGAATCCACTTTCATGAAACCATTCGAAACTCGCATGTTCACAAATAGGTGATCCATATGCACATACGAGAGAACTAAGGAATAGCTTGCCAATGGGAAAAACTTCACCTTTTGCCAACTTCACGGAATCACTAGCAACTCGGTCTTATTTCCTTCTTGCCGAACCGTCATCCAAAATGTCTCTAGACAGCCAGAGAGCCAAAAATGCTTTGCAACGTGAAGATCATGCTTTTCGATTAGGTTCCGGCTCGTCCAAAACCATTGAGATATCCACCACCCCAGTAAAAGCACCTTTCATCCTCTTTCCGAATAGAATCCTTCGACCGCAGTGGAGTCTTTTCGAGCGAAATCTCCCAACTTAGCGGCAAGGTCATCCCGCATCTTCTCCTCACATTCGACAATTGGATGTTAAGATTCCCGGTTACCGGAAGATTCAACAAGAGATCCACACTCTCCAAGGAGAAAGTTATTTCACCCCATCTACATACACTACACCAAATTCTGGGGTTAGAAACAGAACTGAGCCGTTACTAAAATGGGTTGTAACGGCTCTTGCTTGTTACAAAAAGGGGTATTACAATTTTTTTGTAACAGCAATGGGGCCGTTACGAATTTTGGGTTGTAACGGCGTTAGTAACAGCTGAGAGCCGTTACGAATTGACACGTGGTAACAGCTGAGAGCCGTTACGAAATTTTTGTAACTACACGGTCGTAACGAGGTCAAGCCGTTTTAATTTTTTTGTAACAAAAAAAAATTATTGCCGATCAACATTGACTTTGTTCAAAATTAGTCTAAGTCAATATACTAATTTTGACCAGTCAATATTACTGGCAGTTCATTTCTGCCGGAAATAAGCCGGATTTCCAAATTCAATACCTGCACACACCTTTCAATCCATACATCATCCACAATCAACAATAGTTTCATCTTTCATTCAATTCATAGAACATTCATTCAATTCATGGAACATTCATTCAATTCATATTAGAAAAAGGAAATAAATTCTTCTAAGTACAATTTTTTTTTGCAAAGTATCAGTTCCTAAGTTCAGTTCAGAGAAACATTGGAAACTTCCTAAGTTCACAAATTCTTCTAAAATAAACCACGATAAGCAGATACTATTTAGAAACTTACAAAGATAACATGATCTTATCTTTCTTTCCAGCATTGTGGAGACGTATTACATTATAACCCACATTCTTTCTTCCAACTGCAAAATCAAAACAGACCTACAATAAAAAAGCATGGTATTTCTTAGCAAGCTTCTTGACCAATTTCTTGTTCTTGTTAAGCTTCTTCAAACCCTCCACATCAATATAGTCTAAACATATCTTCTGAGCCTGCAGTTAACATCAATAAAAAGTTCACTCAATGTTAAACATTCTTCAATCTTATCATTTCATTCTGAATTGACGATCAAATAAAGTTCAATGTTAAACAAGAAGAATTTACAGATCAGAACCTGTTCTATAAATGCAGGTGGTGATGGGTGCACTCTTATGAAATCCATAAACACTTGAGCATCACTTGCTACTCTAAATCGCATAGCAAACTTCTGCATCTGGAAATTTCAAATAACAAGTATTTTTAACTGATTTGAACGGCATGATAAATGAAATATAATTTCTGAAACGCAAGTTGTAACATGTAAGATACATTACCATAAGGCCGAAATTTATACACTAGAACTAATAAACCAGATAAACCAACAGCCCAACTCTCTGTTTATTCCATACCACAGAAGAGGGAGTAAGAGCTACGTATCTCAAGAAAGTTAGACGGGTAGCAAGAAAGAAGATAATTTGAATTTTAGACACCATTGAGTACCAAATCTAAGAAATCACCACTTAAAAGACATTAATGAGATAAGACGAACGGTGGAAGAAGTATACCTTGTACTTTGGACACTCGGTACTACTTTTGAAGGCTAGGGTTTCCATAACTTGTTGCAGTTCTTTCATATGAGTGGCCCCCCATGGAGCAAGGTACTACCGAGCATATGTGATAGCTTGCAAATGGTTATCGGCTCTTACAATCTCTATGAATTCTTGATGTCTCAGTTGAAACTCAAATTTGCTCTGTCATCCACTAAAAAATTTCAGCACTACGGGTTCAGAATATGCATAATATGTGAAATTATTCGCAGCACACATAATATGCATCTTAAATTAGTTAAGAGCTCATTGATGAGCCCGTAATGGAAACGAATTAGGGAACATAAACAGAATCAGGGAAATGTTGAATTCGAGAATTCAAGCTATATGATGATGTTAGTAACAGTTCAAGAGGTTAACATGGGTTTACATCAAATAATTTGAAGATATCTACCATTGATGAAAGACGTACCTTTCATTTTTATCAAATCCAAATCTAGCACCAAAATAAAATGCAACAGCTAGTAGCCATGCATCGCTGTGGACTGCAACTAAAGCTAGCCAGTCTTGTTCTTGCATTCCATCTCTAGCAAAGTTAATACCCAGTGCAGGTTCTGGAAGCTCAGGGGGGTACTTCTTCAGCAGGCAAATTGACCTCCCAATGCTCACTAGGAAACCCATATAAGCACAAGTTTTCCTTCTCTGCGAAGTACAATATAAATTGAGCGAACACAACGAGGAAGAGATAATAATCACAGAATGGCAGAAAAAGTGCGAGAATAACACAAAAGGAGTCCAGAATGAAAATTCAGTCCAGTTCAGAGATCGACATCGTTCTATATGAACATAAATAACATACGAATCGACATATAGAGTGATTACCAATTACTCATTAACAACCACTAAAAGGAATCTACTGGTAGATGCAAATAACCTTATGCGTAAAGTCTTAAATCAACCAATATTACTCAACTAAAAGACATCGAATCCAAAAAGCATCTAATCCACCTCAAAAATAAGAAGTTGAGGGTTCATGTCATAGCAGCAGGTATAATCCAAGAAAGACTAAGAGGAAGCGATCCAAGCAATAGAAGGGTGTCACTAATCCAAGCAAGACTTAACGGAGGTAGCAACGATTCAAATGAACTGAATGAGTCCAAGATAAATGAATTAAATGACTCCCTTAAATTAGACAGGACAGTCAGATTCAGAATATTGGCATATTACAGGAGTAATATGCATAATATGTACACTTGTTAATCCCTTATTCATCATTAACTATATGATGGAGCAGAAATTTCACACATAATATGCATCTTAAATTAGTTATTGCATTCTTAAATATTCTAACCAATCTGGGATTAAAAAGGATATTATGTCCAGAATTTTAGCATGGGCCTAGATTATATAAAATATTAAAATTACAATAGCAGATTTTGCCCAATGATATCTCAAATTTGCCGCTTTACAGTTTTCAACCATTTACATTTAAAATGTAGGAGCACAGAGGTGGAATAAATATATGATAGAGTAAAAAGAAATTTTAAGTATCTATGCAACTCCGATAAATAACAATCAGAGAGCACTATTGCCATAGAAAAATGTCATCCAAGATACTGTGAATGTAAAATGTACATGCATGTTTTAAGTTTTTGAAATTCACAAGACTATGTTAAACTAGGCAGATCAAACGTGCGTCGTATAAGGATACTGACAGAAAATTGAAAAAAAATAATGTTGCACCTTTGATTTCTTCAACCTGGATTTGTTCTCTGCACACCAATCTAAAGCAGGAGTTACCTCCCTACTTTGAAGAGCACCAATGACCTTCTTCGCATCGATGAAGACGTCAATATCAACAAGATCCTGTAACAGAGTTTATGATTGCATTATTGTTCAAAGTCCCAACAATGCAAGACAAGCTAATAATATCAACTTCATATTCATTTGCCTTCCAAAAAAACAAAAGCTCATATCACTTGTCCTGCAGTAGTGGTCCAAAAGCACTAACATGAGAAAATTAAACACCAAAAGTGATCATTCATCAGTAACAGTATGGGATAGACTTCCTATAGCTCCATCTTTAGTGGTTATGGTCATATGGAGTCACCTAGTTTTGTAATTGTACTCACCTCATTCTATCCTTCGATGCCTCCCTTCTTCCCTTTTTGAAATTTCCAATTCCTCATGACTACTATAATCCCCAAGTTCTGTGAACCAGTGAAATTAAATTGAGTTTAGGAACTAAGAATATACAAACAAAGATATCATTCCCCAATGAATCAAACGGCATAATTCAGAACATTCCACCATTAGATAGATTGGAACGCAATGTTAAACGATGCTTTACGCCTAGGAGTAATTTCAATCACAAAGCCTTGGAAATTTAATAAGCCACATATCCCATATCCTAAACGATCAAATTAATCAAAATCCACCAACAAATCACCCCTACAATTACTGAATAAGTAAAGAATGAAATAATAATTTTTACCCATTTTTTCATAATTCAGGCTTGTCATCAAACAGTTTATCCGCAATTTTGTTGGCGTCAAGAGGTGTATCTCTCCATGATATTGAGCTCCTCATATGTCTTCTTCACCTGAAAATTCATGCTTGAATACAACCCAACATTTCTAAGCATTCACACACCGAAACAATCCCAACCCCTTGTAGCTTATCAGTCAACTTATGAACTTCATTCCCATCTGCATCTGAATAAAATGCCCTAAATCAGAAATTCAAATCTCATAATCGATTAAACAGAAGAAACCCTAAAACAAATACCTAAATCTAGCTGAAAATAAATCGAAATCAAAACCAAAAATAGATACCTAAATTAAACAAAGTATAACAGATGCTTTTTCACGATTATCTAAGAGTGAAGATCAGTTCTTCCAAGTGCGAACTCCGAAGAACAAACTAGAAACAAATCATAATACAAATGAAACCCTAAAATCGATTTATGAATCCCTAAAAATCCTATTATAAGTGATGAAGAAACCGGATTCATCGAACTCGTTTCACCCGGCGGAGATAGGTGGGGAGCGAAACTTCGGTGCAGTTTCATCGGATAAGAAGGAAGAGAAGAGAGGCTGGGAGCAGAAGAGAGAAAGAAAAAAGAAAAGAAAAATGAAATTCTCGATCTGGTTTCAGTAGGGTATACAGAAATCACGCATGGGGGGAAATATCTTCTAATGTTACTCCTCTTGGGTGGAAACACAATGGTACGCGTGTGAATGACACACTCACAGACTCCAGGTGTTACGACCCAGGTGTGACGAAGCGTGTGGCTGGCACGCCTATAAAATTTTTTGTAACGGTTGGTCTCTGTTACGAATTTCGTAACGGTCCACGCCTGTTACGAATTTTTTTGTAACGAGCATTTGTAACGGGAATTTCGTAACGGCCAGAAAGCCGTTACTAATTTCTGTTACTAATCTGGGAATTTGGTGTAGTGATATGATCATATGGGTGTCCGAACACCATCTGGAGATGAAAGCAACCAAGCCCGGGATATCCTTCATAATCTGGAGACTTCATCTTGAAGCTTTGGCGGCATCAATAATCAGTAACGAGTCAAGTTGGTTTTTATGTGCTCCTTACTCACCATTAACTCAACCCATATATCAAAAGAACGCAATGGGCTTTGACACATCCTGAAATCAATGTTGGAAGAAGAATATACCTCTTTATGAAGACAGAACCGTATGGTGTTCTCTGGGCGAACCGAACGTGTTTTCTTTTCATCTTCACCACCGGTTAACAAAATTGGCACGAAACACCGGTGATTCTTCCCGAGCGGGGGGTGAGGGGTTTGGCAAAGAATTCATCATCCGTGTTTGGTTTGGAATTATGAACATCCTCCGATGAAGCGAAATTTTGTTCGAGGTAACATCTTGTCGGATTTCTTCATAACAATTTGGTAACAAGATATCTGCACAAAACAAACGGAGAAAGACGAAATTATCTCCCTGACACATAACCGCACCCAACAAAAGGAAAACCTGGAAAACAAAAAAAAGGGGGGTATTCTCTACGGGTTCAAAACTACACGCGCAGTATTTTCTTCAGGTCCGAAATTCATATATGCAATATTTCCTATGGGTTCGAAGTCATATGAAGCACATATACAGTATTCTTCTTTGGGATTCATATACGAGTATTCTCTACGGGTTCAAAACCGCACACCCAGTATTTTCTTCGGGTTCAAAATTATATACGCGGTATTTTATACGGGCTCAAGTGCGTGCGGTATCCTTCTTCGGGTTCAAAACTATATACGCAGTATTTTCTACGGGCTCGAATGCGTCTATGGTATCCTTCTTCGGGTTCAAAATTATATATGGAGCATTTTTCTACGGGTTCGAATCATATATGCAGTATTTCCCTTGGATGCATATACAATATTTTCTACAAGAAGCACGCCAAGAAATCATATGCGCAATATCATTGCAAGGATTATAAAAGAAAAACGCCTACTCTTAGGGTTTTCACCTACATGAAAAGGGAAACAAGAGAAGTACTGGAAGACATACCTGGAAGCTGGTTTTTTTTTTTTTTGTGACTCTGCCGCTAGTATGAAAAGATGAAAGAACAAAGTGCAAGATGAGAGAAAGGGATTTTATATATATGGGCGTGAAGATTCTGAAATAGGGAAGGATTTCCCTTTACCAAAAACCTTGGGTATAAGGAACAGGCCCACAATTGCGCCCAACTTCCCAACGTCGCCCAAGTTGCACCGGTCCCACCAATTGCGCCCAACTTCCCAATGTCGCCCAAGTTGCACTGGTCTCACCAATTGCGCCAACTTCCCAATGACTGCCCTAGTCGCGCCAGCTAGCACGCTCAGCTTCCCCACCTTGCGCGGTCCCACCATCTAGCACGCTCGGTTCCCAACTCGCGTCAACTTCTCAATGCCTCCCGGCTTCTGTCTCTCAATGATGTTGACTTCCCAATCGTGCCGACCTCCCGATTTGTGCAAAATCGCCGAGAGGCAAGGATTCCAAATCCTATCTATAAAAAGGTCGGACAAGCCTTCTCAATTCTCTTTACGATTTACTGGCGATAGTTTGTCACCATCTTATGCTTACCTCGCAACAAAGCCCCTGCTCCGAGCTAGCGGGGACTTAATGTCGATGGTGGTTTTTAGACAAAGGGTAAAATCGTAAAACCCCGAATAACCTAATGTCACCGGGTGACACATTTATTAGAACATTTAATGCATGTAGTCAGTAATTAATAGGGAGTATTTTTTTCAAAATTAGGGTTACAACGAGCAAAACCCTACTTCCCCATCATGCCAATGGAAAACCATGCCAACCATGCTAGCCGCACCTTCATGCCAAGGAAAATCATGCCAGCCACACCTAGCCCAAGCTAGCCGCGCCATGCCAAACGCACTCTTCCTTGGCCCTAGCTACGCTAGTCACACCACGCCAAGCCAAACACCCTTACCTTGGCCCTAGCCACACCTCTGTGCCAATGGCAAATCATGCCAGCCACACCTAGCCCAAGCTAGCCGCGCCATGCCAAACGCACTCTGCCTTGTCCCTAGCTACGCTAGTCATACCACGCCAAGCCAAACACCCTTACCTTGGCCCTAGCCGCACCTCTGTGCCGATGGCAAATCATGCCGACCACACCAAACGCGCCAAAGCATGCCAACCATGCTAGCCGCACCCCCTGTGCCGGTGGAAAATCATGCCACCACACCAAACGCGCCAAAGCATGCCAACCATGCTAGCCGCACCTCTGTGCCAATGGCAAATCATGCCAGCCACACCTAGCCCAAGCTAGCCGCGCCATGCCAAACGCACTCTGCCTTGGCCCTAGCTACGCTAGTCCAGCCGCACCTAGCCCAAGCTAGCCGCGCCATGCCAAACGCACTCTGCCTTGGCCCTAGCTATGCTAGTCACACCAAATGCGCCAAAGCATGCCAACCATGCTAGCCGCACCTGCAGTGCCAATGGCAAATCATGCCAGCCGCACCTAACCCAAGCTAGCCGCGCCATGCCAAACGCACTCTGCCTTGGCCCTAGCTACCCTAGTCACACCACGCCAAGCTAAGCACCCTTACCATGGCCCTAGCCACGCCATGCCAAAATGGCGCCCGCGCCTAGGCTTGCAAACCGTGCAACCTAGGCCAAATTGGCCACGCATGCCATCGACACATGCCAACACGCATCGCTGGTAGCTTTATTTACCAAGTCGCGGCCTAATGGCAGTGCGTGCCATTGACACATGCCAACACGCATCGCTGGTAGCTTTCCTTACCAGGCCGTGAACCTAATGGCCACGCATGCCATTGGCACATGCCAATGGCCACGCATGCCATTGGCACATGCCAACACGCATCGCTTGTAGCTTTCCTTACCAGGCCGTGACCCTAATGGCCACGCATGCCATTGGCACATGCCAACATGCATCGGGCCGGTAGCTTTTCTTACCGTCGTGACCTAATGGCCACGCATACCATTGGCACATGCCAACACGCATCGTTGGTAGTTTTTCTTACCGGTAGTGGCCCTAATGGCCGAGCATGCCATTGGCACATGCCAACACGCTCGCTGGTAGCTTTCATTACCTAGCCGTGGCCCTAATGGCCGTGCGTGCCATTGACACATGCCAAACACACACGTTGGTAGCCTAACTTGCAAGTCGTGCAACCTAGGCCAACTTGGCCGTACGTGCCATTGGCACATGCCAAAACCCACGCTGGTAGCCTAACTTGCAAACCGTGCAACCTACCACCAAGGCATTCCGCACATGCCACACACGCCACTAGCAGCTCTGGCATTGCCACTTACACTCAACGTGCAACCTACCACCAAGGCATTCCGCACATGCCATTGGCACATGCCGCACACGCCACTAGCAGCTCTGGCATTGCCACTTGCACTCAAGTTGCAACCCGCAACAAAGGCATTCCGCACATGCCACACGCGCACTAGCGGCGCCACTTGCACTCAAGGTGCAACCAACACTCGAGACATCAACACAAACTGGGGATGCTTTCCGGGGTCTTGGTTTGGCGGTCACAACATGCGATACACTACGCTCACATTAAGAAAGCGTGAATAGGAATAAAGGGGTCAAATAAATGAGGAAATAATGGTGAAAACGTTTTCACCCATAAACACCATGCGGTTACCACCTCCTCCCATTATTTCACCCTTTACTCTCTTCCTTCATGAGGCCAGGTACGTTTCAATCTCGACTTGTATAAATAGGTCTTACCTATTTCACCCGACAACAAGTCTCGGTCGGGAGAAAAACACAACACTCTCGGAAAAGGCAACTTTGCAAGCTCTCCAAAAAGCTTTCATCTCTTGAAAGCTTCCGAAGCTTTCACTTTCTCGATACAAGTCGAGACACTACTCTCCTGCACTATTCTGGTCTCAACACCTTTCTTTGCTTCCCTCCCTAAATCAACCCTTCTCCTCCACTTTGTGACCGAAGTAAGTCTGGAACGGCCATTCCTTGGTTTAGGCCGGACTTGTACAGATTGATCTCTCGAATCTAGAAAGTGCTCAAGTGCAACACATTTGTTTAGGGTTTAAACCAGTTTCTCACTCACCTACCGAATTTACCAAAATCGGCGGAAACGATTTTTACCCATAAACAAAAGTTCGTGTAAAAATTTTATGTATCCAGATTCCAGAATGAAAAGTACAACCCAGTCTCACATTAAATCCAGAAACCATCTTATAGTTTTGCTGATAAAAAAAATATAATGATAAATAATTCCCATTGGAATTTCCATTTGTTTAATTTTGTTTGCTATTATTCATCTTTTCACTTGGACTGAATCCAGCAGTGGCGACATTTAGCAAAGGTAATCAAACACAGGCAAGATGTTCAGAATGAATTGCATGAGGAGATACAGCATCCATAAACTCTGCATCAGATTCAAGTTCGCTCATTGATTCAGGCGCAAGACAAACCTCCAGCATCACACTCCCTCTCCCTGTTAGACCACGGTATGATGTCACCTTCCCATCGAATTTATTAGTAAATCCACTACGTGCAGCCACTGCCATTCCCAGCCCAAAATCACAATCATAAACGTCAAATCTAGGTGAACTTCCCATCCTCACACTATCGAAAATTGGCCTCATCTGAATATCTGATATATACGTGGTTTCTTCATCCAATCCTCGGCCAATCCTCGGATCTTCTCATCAGTGTGTTCCTTTATAGCCTCGTGCAAAATCAAGGCCGCCCATCCAATACTGTGATGTAATAGCTCCCCAATAGTTGTAGTCGCACAAACTGTTTGAACGCAGTTACCAAAGTAGTTCTCAGACGAAGGTGGATTCAGTCTCAACCTGTCGCTAATTGCTAACTTGCAAACAGTTTTTCCATCAGGATGATGATGACGTGCCCGTGTTATTGACCTCCATACATGAGCACTTAAGGCTTGAAAACAAGAGATTTGAGTAGTTTTTGTGTTACATTCTTCATTGGCTTTAGCTTTGAGTTTTACCAGTGATTCTGCAGTGAAATGGAACATTCTTTCTCTGAGGAGTGGCGGCTCGTATCGGTCGATGAAGTCTTTATGGTGAGAGAATCCAAGGTTGATGAGGATTGAGTCTCCGTCCCTTCCCATAAACCAGCGTTTAGTTATTGGTGGAGGAGAAATATTGCAGTCAATATTTTTATCACCTTCTTCTCCTTTGCTAGCTCTTCTTAGTCTCCTACTGATTTCTGCAAATGCATGGAAAAATTTCCAGTAAGAGGTCCCATCACCTATAACATGGTTGAATATGCAGCCCACAAAAATGCCGTCCAATAACTAGGTCACCTGTACCACTAACAGAGGCTCTGTGTGTCCATTATGGCAAATAGCTCCCTCAAGAGCAAAAAATGATTGAACGATTCGGGGCACATCGATCGGGGTAAGAATATCCAACATGGTTATATCTGCAGCAGCATGAATGAACTCAGCTCCTAGAGAGTCACTGCTGCAGTCCACGTAAATTCCATAGAATGGTGGATTGTCTTGTTTTTTTGTCACCATACGGCCTGAAAGAGGGTAAAAATGAGTTAATGTTATCGAGAGAGATTGTTTAAGTCGATCAATGAAGGTTATGGTTGGGTTTGGATCTTCTAATGAAGGCGCGGGTTTCCGAAAGAGAAGACCCTGTTGAATGTAATGTGCATTGAAAAAAGATAGATCCCATGGAGTCAAATAGTGTGGTTGTTTTGATTCTTCAGAAACTTTATGTGGTTTGATGGTGCATTTTGAAATCTGTCGAACAACTTGAGTAGTTTCTGAATTCATTTCGTGACTAATATGTATACTTATTTAAGGAGATTGAAGAAGGTGGTAGTTGCTAGTGAACGATCTTAAATTTAACTTAAACTTATATATAGGAAACTGCAAGAATCAGAAGGCGTAGATTTTCAAGTCTAATGTGCCCGTCAATTGTGCTATGGCTTTATTAGACGCACCGTCGAACAGGGGAAAAAGAATCAGAGAAAATCATTGAATATTCATCAAAGTTGTTCACTACTTATTTTGCTTAGTGTTGTTTATTTGATTCTGGATGTGAGTCAGTAATTCCACTTATATGTAAAAAGTCCGAAAAGGTTGGTGAGTCAAGTAGATAATATTTACTTGACTTCTTTAACGGACACCTCCCTATTCACCATCTCCCTACTCTGCTCCCTCCAATCTACACCAAGGATTTGAATCATACTCAGGTATAAATGGGGTTCACCATTTTCCACATGTGGAGTTTAGATTGGAGGGAGCAGAATAGGGAAGTGGAAAATAAGGAGCTGAATAGCACCACCGCTTCTTTAAATAGGAAAAGAGGAAATTAAAGAATTGTAAGACTAGCTGGACTTTGATCCTCTAGACAACTCCATCCCATTCCCATATCATATCACCATGCATCAAAAGGGTCTGGTTTATATGTTTAGGTGCTAACTTTTTGACTTGGTTTCAAAAGGGTCTGGTTTCATTTCATTCAATCAAGGGAATAGAAATATTACATAAACTCAAATTGGAAAAGTGAAAAACTCAGTTATATCACAGGTACTTCAATGGGAAATTAATTTAGAAACAACTTGAAAGGTCTTTTATATTTCTCCTCGAACCAACTTCACTATCATCAGTTGTATAATGGCATACTGGCCGAATGATCAGTTATATAAAAATAAATGGGAATCGTATGCGAGCACTTTGGATAGTTAGTTTAACTTCACTAGGATTGAATCCGGAAAGAAAAGTACAACACGCACAGTCTCGCATGAAATCCAGAAAATTATGAATATATTCCATAATAAGCATCACCTTTCATCTCCCACTCCCATGCCAGTAACACGCACATCTTGTGCTTATGAGTGACACTATCCGCAGCAAAAATAACCATCATCACCGCTCTCAAACTCGGACGTATATCCACACTCACAATTACTTCTTTCTTCCATTGATACTTTAGTTAACTACACTTAAAAAAAAACCATAGTGTTGTAAATAAACTGCTTCTTTGACTTCATATTCATTGCTTCTCTACCAGGCATCATAATTTTATCACAAATGATAAAAGGTTCTAGAAGACTCGTTCTCACAAAACCCTTCCTTCTTAGGAATCATTTTGAAGAAAGAGAAGGTAGATTCATTTCCGTGTCCGCTCATACCGATTATCCAAATTAGGACATAAACGAGTTTGCTAGTTCCTTCTTGTTTTCCCTCTTGCTCTTCTTCTTTAGCCAAACAACTTCACTTTTTGGTAATATTTTTCTTTCAACACCTTCCATATCTTTTAATGAAGAAAATAAAGAGAGTATATTTCTTGATCTAAAGAAACGAAATGATGATGGGTACTGTAAGTGTGAGTCCAGGAGGGTCTTTCTTATAGAAATTTGACGAAGGGATTGTATTGATTGATTGATGGAGAGATAGTTCATTACCACCCCATATTTACCATATAAAAGGAAAAAGTCAGAAATGGAGGGAAGAGCTATGTTAGTTGATTTTTAGTACCAGAGAGTCGTACACTCATTCTCCTTGTCATAGTCACAGTGAAGTGAACAAGTCTGTTTATTTATAGATCATTTTTGCGTACTACTGTGCCAAATGTTTCAGCATCACCGATGTCAAATTGCCAATGTTGATCTATTCTACGGATACATTTTATTTATAAACTGAGATTTTAAACATGCAACGTGTAACAAAATATTGGAAAAATTAATTAAGCACTAGCCGTGAACGAAAAGCTGGTTTGGTGAGCCAACAACAGAAGTTGCATAACTACATTCTATGTGCAGCCCGAATACGGCCAATTAGAAGCTGCATCAGCTTGGCATTTTAATGTTCTTGTTTGCTTTCTTTTGGTTCTGCGCGTATATCCTATCTTGAAATATTCCTTCGGCCGGAGATCTCCGTCGTTAACTAAAAATAGGCATTCTGGGCCCATGTCGTCGGTAATTGGCCCCTTTGGGTAAGAACGACGGAACATGCGTGAAAAGCGACAGCAAATTACGCGAATAACTGGACATGATGATGATACCACAAAAATTCTTTATCCGAGCCAATTTTTAGCCATTTTACTTTTGTTATACCGACTAATTTCAACTCTGCTATATATTGTTACTCTTGGATCAATTTTTTTTTTTTCAACTCTGCTACAAAACGCACCTACAATGGCTTTCTTGGATCGGTGACTAGTAAAATGACATAATGCACCTCAAATTCCTTTATTGCATTATTGCTATCCGTCATATTATTTGTCATGGCTTGATTGGGTATACTCAAACTAATTGGGGTATACCCAATAAGACAAAATCTGGTCATTATGAAGTAAAACCAAACCACCCCTTAACTTTTTTTTCTTTCTAAATGGCTAATATGCCCTTGGTTAATTAACACTAAAATTGATTAGGTTAATTAATTGAGTTTAGATTAAAATTTTCAAACTATGAATTGATAGATTAACCTTTTGATCCGTCTTATGAGTTCGATTTGATCCAATAATTTTGGTTTTGAAAATGCATAAAGCCTACAAGGTCGTGGTTTGAATAAGCTTCACCAAACATCCGTGGAATGGTCAACTTTGAATAAGGTGCCGATCGCTCTTCCGCCGGCATGCCAACTTTGAATAAGTCAGCCACCAGATATCCGCCTGGGAATGGTCCTCGGATGAAGAACACGCCGACTATCTTGGGCAGCAATCTTGCGGTCGGCATGTAAATATTTCCTACCCTTACGGCTATATTAATCTCGGCATGCAAAAAAAATACAACCTTGCTTAAGGCACATAATATGGAAGATGTAATTTACTTTATTCATTCAATTTTGGTTACTACATTGATTGAAACATAAAACCTAATCCTTGTTGACGGAAAAACGAATGCACTTAGCATGTGCATCAAGCCTTTGAACCCCTAGGCGACCTAGTGGACGAGTTATAGTCTCGCGAGGGTTTACATAGAGTCTACCCACAAAACCTACACTAAAACTTCTAAAGCCATCAATCTTCCTCCTCCGAAGACGATACACCCTCCATCATCTCAGGGGCATACTCCGGGATTTTGGATTCCATGAATTGATAGCTTGCATCGAATGCGAATGCTTCCCCCTTTTCCTCCAAGTAGCGCTTTGGCGACTTCATGCTACAAAACCAAAACACAAACTTACTTTGTTAGTGCGGTTTAAGTTGGAATATCAAACAACATGGATCACGTAAAATAAACCACAAAAATACTTACAAATTGTTCAATGGACAAGTTAAAGTGGGGAGCGTTGAAAATTGGTTTTTCGATAGCTAAATAAGCAAGTATCGCATTTTCAATGACTATGTGCCTATCGTGCACTTGTTGAACACTTCTTGAGTTAGGATTCCCACACTCTTGGCTAAAAGTGTTGTGAACCCTAGCCCAAAAGGTTGTGGAATCCACCCTTACGGAGGACTGCCTTCGAACTCTAGTCTCCGCATACCAAGCTTTGGTGATTGTCAAATCTTCATTTGAATCAAATGAAGCCATTTCTTGTGTGTAGAGAGCTATTGGGTGAGTTAGATGGAGTGTGTGATGATATGAGCTTTGGAGAGTATATGCAAATAGTTGTGTGTTGTTTTGTGGAGATAAGTAGTGCATTTATAGGATGGTGCCCAAATTTGACCATTATAGTGTCCAAGTACAAGTGAATCAATGCAATTGTACTTGCAAAAATTTGAATTTTGAACCCGCTGGCGGGGTCAAAATTTGCTACAATCTTGGGTCGCAAACGGCAGTAGGAAATGTATGGGTTCATTAGCATGCCTAGCCAAAATACCGCCTAATTTTCTTGTTTTGTTTCCCTCCCGACCTTACATGATTTTAGGCATCGAAGAATGGTTTTTTTCAAGATATGGCCGGCGGGGTTTCTATTTTCGTACCCTTCCGGCTACAAAAACGCCGGCTTAGTTGGAATCATATTACCTTGCCGGCCCTGGTAACTACACAATTTTTGGTTGAAAGGGCCGGCAGTCTGACATTTCACAACCTTACCGGCCCTGGGACAGCCGACAGGGTAGCTTAAAAAAAGCATGCCGTCAAGGTAATACGACACTTTATATAGCTAAACAAACCATTCATTCAACAACAAGAAATCCAACATTTTTTGTCCAAAATACTAAACATGTCCCATAAACCGTAAAAAAACATTTGTCCACACCATTAACTTAAATATTTTTCCACCACAACATAAAGAAATGAACTAGGAAAGCATTCATTGGCCACGACCACGACCACGACGACCACGGCCCCGTTTTGGAACACTACCTTCACCACCACGACCACTGCCAGCTACCTTCACCACCACGACCACTGCTGCTACCTTCACCACCAGGAGCACTACGAGTCCTCTTTTTATCAGCCTTTATCTTGGATTATGCATCCTTAATAGCTTTTTCTTCCGCCTTTACTTCAGCCTGAAGTTTCTTGAACAATAGCTGGGCATCCTCATTGTCAATATTGCAAGCATAGTCAATGTGCTTGCTTTGCACAGGTTCTCCTCTGTCTTTCACGCAACACAACACTCTCTCACAAAGGTCTTCCAACTGATCCTTTTATATTCAATTAAACAACAAACAATTAATAGAATGATTCGGTAATGCAATCAATCTTAAAATAGTAAGATCAACTCTAAAATACTTACAAATATCTTAAGCAATGTTCTTTGGGTCTTTCGATCGATCTTCTTCTTACGAGCCAGTTCTTCGGTAGTCATTGGCCTAATCACGGTGGGACGAGCCCAACCCAAGTACCACGCCATGTATTTCTCGGTAGCTTCATGACCGGGTGGTCACCTCGTCCAAAAAGACTCACATCGATTTGACCGCGACGCCTATCATTGAATGTTCTTGAGTTGGTCTTTGGAAGGTAAGAGACGTTCATACCTTTTTGGGAGGTGGTGCAATCACTCATATCCACAGTAAAGGCCGGATTTGCTGCATCGAAATGAGGTTCTTCTTGTACGTAACCCAATTGTCGCATTACCCGATGTGGATCGTATATTGAAAATCCTTCAAACACAGTCATCAATGGTCCATAGTATAATACAACAACTTCATTTCTCCTTGGGATTAAACCTTGATTTATATCCTCTCGATACGGATCAAATATCACCTCATCCGCAGTCAAATTGTCGATGGCGGCTCGGAGTTTCATAAGATTTTGCGGCATTTCCTTATCCTAAGTACCCTTAAAAAGCTGTACCTTTGCGCTCTTGGCAAATGAACCGAACACTGTTATCCACTTTGACGTAAGAGTTGTCTTTGACCAAAGAAGGGAAGCGTTCATATATCCAAACCTATGCAAAAAGAAAAAAAAGTTTAGTAAGAACCTTATCTTACGAGAATTTTGTGAATATAAATGTTTTAGACAATAAAATTACCTGGATAAGACATGTGTTTCCGTTAACTTGCTTAGTGAGTGCCCTAAAAGATTTTGTAAACTCATTGTTCAAGAAGGCGACCACCGCAGTACCCCAAGAATACCCACGCATCTCATGTAAGGGATCCAATAGTTGCAAATAACGGCCTCGACTTGGTTTCCTAACTATCGGGGAAGATACATCCGCCTGGGTGTATAGCAAATAAGCGGTCGCGGTAGCATTGATTCGCACCGGGTGCACCATTCCTTCCCTATCAAGGATTTTCGGAGTCTTCCATAATCCTTCCCTCAACTTCTTCACATTAAACTTCTTGGTTAGTCGACCATCCTTCTTGTCAAGAACATCATCCGTCTGAACCTCGACTCCAACCGAACAATTTCTTGCTCAATTCGTAAATCTTCCCGAAAGAAATGGCATTATCGAATCCTTCAGTGACTGCTTTTCCATCAACCTCGAGGCCTAGAATTTGTTGAGCATCATTGGGAGTTATCGCCATCTCACCGAATGGGAATAACATAGTATCGGTCTCTACGTAGAACCTCTCACAGAATGCAGAGATGGTAACTTTATCATGATTAATATTCGAACTCTCCACCGCGAGGCAACAACCGGAGTTCCTCACAATCACTTTCACCTCCTCACATTCCAAGTCAAGATTCCAAGTATGCATCACTGAACACGAAGCTTGGCGCCTCATGAGACGGATGGCATGCTTGTGATCCTAAATACCAAAAAAAAAAAAAAAAAATGAAAAGAAATACAAACACTTGATGCAAATTTAATTAAGATAGTTACACACTTGAATAAATAACAAAGACGGATTAAGATTACTTACGATAGTATTATGGACCGTACATGCACATGAGTGTTTGTATCCAAAAAGAACAGCTCCACCATCTGTTGGGGTCCCTTTTGGAGGTTCACCTTCTTTCAGTGCAACCATCAAGTGTTTGGGATGCATGTGAGAATCATCCGGTTTAGTGATCACCCTCTTCTTCGTTCCGGTTGAAGTTGAAGCCGAAGCTTCGGTGGCTTGAACAATAGCTAGAGTTTGTTCTCCTTCTCCATCTCCATCTCCTTATTCTTCTTGTTCCTCTTCCTCTTCAACAATTTCATCTTTGATGATATTCTTACCTTTATCTCCATTACCATCATCATCATCACCATCATCATTACCTCCTCCAACCTCAGGCCTGTCTTGATCATCATCATCATCATTGTTACCTCCTCCAGTAGCCGGATTGGTTTCATCAACATCATCATCATCACCTCTTCTACCAGATGGAATTGATTGGTCTTCATCTGGAGTCTCGTCTGAATCATTGGGTTCAGATAGTGGTTCTAAGACCTTTGTCGTTCCAGGCACAACATATACCCCTCGATGTTTTGAAGACAAGAGTTTATCACCAACACGAGGAGGGTTTGAAGGAGGACTCGAGCTGCTTTGAGTCGCTTTCTTCTTTGCCATTCGCAATCTAAACAAGAACAATTCATAAAAAAAAAAAAAACATCACAGGCCTGGAGTTAGACATATACAACATATCCAGGCGGAAAAATGGCGGAAAGTTCGACCAAAAGATGAGTGCCGGCTAAGACAAAGCCGATAGTGTATCATCAAAATAGCCTTCCGGCGCACAAAAAAATATAGGATTTTTCACTAAACCGGCCGAAAAGGTCCATTTCCCACACATCGTCAAGCTGAAAAATGGCGGAATGGTTTTATATAAATACCCTTCCTGGACTCAAAAACTCTAGGCATCGGGAAACATTCTAAACAAGTAGCCTAAGGGTAAACAATAATAAGATGCCGGCTTCATTAAAAGAAAAAGACACCTAATGGTATACGAGATGAATAACTGTAGGCCTGCTAGTAGCGATTCTGAAAACTATACAACCTAAGTTCTTCAACCTTATACCATCCCTACCAAACACTAACTATGAAATCCCTAAAGGTCGATAAAAAAAACATTGCGCGTCCGCAACTTGCCAATTCACAAATTCGAATTTTCTGCCTAATTTCCCATGCAAACATGAAATCAAAGTACTAGAGTGAGTTTAAACAAGCCCTTACTTTCTTAAAGCGCACCATTTCACGTGTTTCAGCGGGAACAATTTCTTCTTCTTCAACCGTTTTTTCTTTACTTTCTTAGCAACCAAATTTGCAATTCCGGGTTATATTCATTGGGTTTTCGATTAGTTTCTTTCATACGAGTTGCCTTCTTCCGTGGTGGATCCATTGATGAAGATTAATCGGAGTTTTCGAATCGACGATTTTAACGAATTGATCGACGAGTTTTGGTGTGTGTGTGTGTGTGTGGGGGGGGGGGGGGGATGGAGCCGGTAAGGTTGTGGAGGAGAAGAAGAAGAGAAGAAGATGAAATGAAGAGAATCAAAACTGATTTAGGTAGTAATTAGAGTTATAATGGGAAAGGGTAATTTTGTAACTTTACCCATTGACCTCCCCCTTTGCCCTTAAAAAATAGTCCCTTTAAAATTGGGTATACCCCAGTTAATTTGAGTATACCCCAATCAAGCCAGGTTATTTGTGGGTGTACCTACAAAATTCATTATTGCACCAACAATGCCTACAATCGTTTCTACAGTAAGGCATTCAACTCAACTGATCCAAGAAAACGACGTCATTTCTGTGGAACAGTTTTCCCACTAATTAATGTAAAGATAGTGGTTCACTTTCACCAGAATAAAAACAAAACAAACAAGTGTCGATTGGACCACAGTGGTCACATGAGTGCCCAGCTAGTACGCTTTCTGGTGGATGGTACACGAGATTGCTGACCATTGTTTCCTTCCCTTTTTCAACATTCAACTTGAACGCAGCTAATGTTGGTGTAGTCTCTAAAACTATTGCTTTGATACCAAAACTGGAAATGTTATATCGATTCAACATCGAACGGATGAAGGAGTTGTTGATTCTTTCCATTGTATTTACAACCTCACAACAAAGAAGAAAAAAAAAGCAGAAGAATATCAAGCTAGCAAGAAGGATTTATTCACATTAACAATCTCCAAACTACAGTACAATATAGGATTTGCATAATATCGAATATACGTGTTTCAGTAATCTTGCATCTCTTCGTAGTAAGAAATCGATGGCTGCTGAGGAGAAGAAAGGACCGGTTTAGGTAGGATTCCACACTTCCTTTCAACATTTCCAACACTTTTCTGATAGAGGAAAGGACAGGTTATGGATTCCTTTGTATACTCCAAAATCCCCTATGATCATTTTCTGTAGCCTCCTCTCTTTCTTTGGTCATAACTCCGTCCATCTTTGATTTCATTAGGCTGATAGTGTGGTGCTCCCTTTCTTTAATTTCCGAATCCGCACATACCGATTTTCCAAATCGGTACACAAATTATTTCACTCTTCCTTTTTTTTTTTTTTTTTCCTTCTTGCTCTTCTGTCTTACGCGAGTCTTAAGCAACAACCCAAACAACTTTGATTTATTGGTAACTCTTCTTCCAACACCTCCTTCCATCTTGATCTAAAATTTCACACTGCTGGACGGATCAGTTTGAATCATCAACTGCTGCCTCTCCCAAGCTTTTTCTTTTATATGTTAGGTTACACTTTCTCGAAATTACTTTTGATGATCAACTGCCGTGTAATTTGTCAGAAACGTGATTTTTATATCTCAAGCAATTTAATGATCACCAAAACATGAAATTTCTGACAGCGAATTTGCTGTCATCTTAGAACTAAGAATAAATGATCTTAAGAGTTGTATTGAGGAGAAAATCAAACTAACGGAGTGTGAACCTAGTGATTGAATTCAATTATTCAAGTTAACGAATGAAAATTCCAATTGAAAATAAGAAGAAATGAAATGAAAATGAGTGAGTCCAAGGAGGTGGGTTTGGAGAGGTTTTTATATAGAAATCAGAAAAGAGGATTAGATAAGAGACACTGAGCTACAATGCCATCCTTGGATCAGTGGGTCAGTAAGAAAATGCCATCCTCGGAACAGTGGGTCAGCAAGAAAATGACGGATAACAACAATGCACCCAAAATGCCAATATTGCATTATTACCATCCGTCAATATTAGCAGTGCACCTACAAAATGGCATTATTTTACCTAGAATAGGAAGGCATCTTCCTTGCCAATTAGAGACGTCACCTATCTTCCTTCTACACTAATAGGGAAAAAGGAAAGTCGGTGACGTTACATTGGATCATTTCCCCACTAATAAATGTTTCCCACAGGATTATAGGTACTTGTGCTTTTTCTTTGGCCAGAGTGTAGTGGTTTCACCAGAATAAAAACAAGGAAGAAGACATTTGTCTAATCTTGTGTCTGGAAAATATTATACACCTAAATACTAGGATTTTTCAAGTCATATTATGCCGAGAGGATGATTCAGGAAACCTAATAGCTAGCTAGAATTGATTGACAACTACAATTTATAAGCCCAGTTCAAATTCCATCGGGTTTATAATCTACAGTTTACTTCAGGTATTAAGATAAGGAAACAAGTGGTCAAATGGAACACCTAGCGTAACTGAGCATAGAAAACTCAGCACGGCTTCTAGCATCAGCAAGTTATGGTAACATGTTGACTCGGGATTTATGTTTGCACCACAGAAAAGGAACCTAATTCATGTAAGATCCCAGAATAGTACAAGCAGATGCAAATAATGCTTATGGCGTAGCACTATCAAATGTCGACTAGCATATGGTAATGCTTTATACAGACAAATATGAGAAAATATTTCAACCATGAACAATCGCCTCCAAAGACCAAATAATAGAACCTCGAATGGTGAAATGAAAAGTGACTGTAAAGACCAACATAGGCATGTACATACATTTCAGATTACGGGACTGTTTTCTGAACCTTTCGATGACTGACTGCTGCAAGTCCCTGTCTTCTCATTCACGGCCTCAGAGGGGAGTTGCTGGATATGCAGCAGGGCACTAGTTGGTGCATTCTGTGATGTACCCTCCACCTCTGCAATAAGCCATACAACAAAACATACTGGATTGAGAATCAATACCAAAAACACAAACTGAGAGCAAGTTGAATAAGGTTTAATTATGACATAAATAACTAATGAAATAATACAGAAGCTAAAAACGGTTGATAGGCCAAAGTGACCACAAGTAAAACGACATGCAACATGAGCATGTGTACCTAAGAAGACTCTGTACAGAAATCGCAAAAATGACTCTGAATGCTAAGGCAAATAAAAAAAGTAGCTCTATTTACGAGGCAGACACTTATTTTAAATCATAATTGAATCATTCTTAGTCACTCACATTACCCCTCCAATAAGTCTCAGATAAACATGCCCATCTTTCCCTAACAGGTATTATTCTTTAAGAGAGAGTTTAGGTAGTCTTGTAAAGATAATTATGGAGGAAGAAAATTTTAAAACAGACGCAAACATTCATAAAAAGGATCCCCGGATCACTAGTAAAGATAACGTCATACAGTCGCAGTAGCAGAGAATGCAAACAGACACAAACACAGAGATGGATCAAAATATGTAGATAAGAATGAAAACCCAAAACTTTCACATGCTTGTGGCTTGGACACTCTATTTGTCTAATCTATTGTATGGAAAGTATTATATACCTAAACACTAGAATACATTCAAGTTATATTATGCTGAGAGGATGTTCCAGAAAACCTAATAGCTCTTGCTAGAATTGAATGACAACTGCAGTATATAACACCAGTTCAAATTCCACTGGATTGATTTGAACCAACACAAAGATACTTTGGGTATTACACAATAAAAGTTGAAGACATGGAAACAAGTGGTCAAGTATTTGAGGAACCAGCCTAACTGAGCATAGAAAACTCAGCAGGGCTTCTAACATCAACAAACTATGCTAACAAGTTTTTGATGCGGGATTTCTAAAACAAAAAAATAAAAGCAATAGAGAATCAATTTGCACCACTGAAAAGGTACCTCCTTGAATATAAGTCATGTAGAATCCAAAAATAGTACATCATATCAGAAACAAATAATGCTTATGGTGTAGCCCTATCAAAATGTCGGTTAGCATATGGTAAACATTCTTGACTAGGTTTTGTAATGCTTTACAGTTTACACGAACAAATATGACAAACATTTCAACCATGAAATGTTGAATCCAAGACCAAATAATAAACCTTGAATAGCTTGCAAGCTGCAGGACTGAAAAGTGATTGTAAAGACCAACATATGCATGTACATACCATTTCAGATTTGCATCGAGGACAGTTTTTCCTCCCCATTGAGTGGTTGGCTTTTTGATGCCTCTACTCTTGATAGAGCGATCGGAAAGTACCTTACAAATACAAAAGTCGGTATTAATTTGACATGAATGTAAAGAAGAAAATCACAAAGTGAATGTAACAGAGTTATGAATTTACCTGATGCTCTTCACTATGTATACTCCAGAGGCAATAGACAAGGTAGCTTTTATATAACGTTCATGTAGTTCGAAGAAAACCTGAAATAGATAAAACAATAAACTTGTCATCCAGTGCATAAATCAGGCAAACGAATATGACATGCAAAACAAACACACATAACATTAAAAAAATCGTTATTCCTAATTCTATGGTTAAGTACATGCAAACGACCAAAAGATTGCAGGTTATGCCGAGTATGCTCACCTGAAGTTCGGCCCACATCCAGAAAGATGAACAACTGAGGAACTGATTCTCTAATTATTCGGCGAAAGAAGGTTACCTAATTTCAATTGAAAACCACACTGTTCTATCAAATCTGATCATTCAACTACCATCCCACAAATTAAAAAACTATTCATGTAACATACCCCAAAGACAACATATTTCAAGATCACCAATTCAAGATCACCAAGTAGACACAGAACAAATACAAGCTAGACTACGAACGGTCTCGCCAATAGTTGTCCAGGGCCTGCACCATCTCCTGCGGTGGCGATGCCATCAACAGCAGAGCTAGTTTAGCCTTCTGAGCTAATAACAAAGATGCTCTTCGCTGCACTATCTCGGTACTGTGCCAGATTCCAGCAAGCTCCAGCTTTATCCTGGCACTAGTTGCTAAATTTTCCGCCTGAGACCTAGTAAGTATCACATCATTTTCAGGTGAAGCTGCATCAATTCTGCTGAAGTTGTTGCTTCTTAAACTTTTCAGCTCCTCTTTATGCTGGAACATAAGTAAAGAAATTGCGCAGGGAAAAGAAAATGTAATGCGAAATGAGAGCAAGTGTACCCTATCGGTCTGAACAACTTGTGGTGTGAAACAAATGTCTTTCACACTTGGTGTGTACAGAGTCTACAAACATTAGAATGGTTTCAACTTTCAACATGTAAAAAGGATTAACTCCAAAGCCTTGCCAATGTTGCCATACCAAACAACAAAAAATGGTAAGAAAATTATGAGCTACAGATAGTGGTCCTATCCACTGAAGCCTCCGATAATCAAAAACATGTGATTAAATCCTACAAAACTGAATTCTCACCTGATTCTTATGATAATCACCCGTATGCTTAGTGTATTTGGAGTAATTATCGAGATGCTCAGGATAGACGCAACATTTTTCACAGTTTTCCTTCTTCAATTTTAGACCTCAATCTGACAACCCTTTGGGAATCTGTCAATGGAACAAAAATACAATCAAAACACTGGATTAATCGAGAGCGAGAAAAAAATACTTTAAAACAGCACTGTTGGATTTTCCATCTCAGAAAAAAATACTGTAAAAATGTGGATAAATAGTAAACTAATTAGCAAGTTTTCCCTCTTCTTATCCATAATAAAAATCACATAGACTACAATTTTAACATTAATACCGGTTTTAATAAAATCAGGATCTTGTCTAAGATCATTGATCTCCATGATTATCCAAGAATCGAGAGGTACCAATCCGCGTTACAAACATTATTTTGATAATTGGAGATGATGTTATCAGAAGGTCGATGGAATAATTCAAATCTATCTTGATTTGACTGAGCACAAGATAGTGGAAACCCTTCAAGAAACCACAAAATCCTCAAAGATCACCTGTGAATTGATAAGGTGAAACCAGTTTCTCCGACTCCGTCCATACAGATTATTCAGCCAACCAGCATGCATTTCGATCTTCTTTTTCCTTTTCTTCTTCTTCTGAATTACCATTGTTTTCAGTAACAAGTTCGATTTAACAATTTCTGTAACACCAGCTTCTTCCATATCGTAACCCTCCCTTGTTTGGTGCAGCTGCTGCTTATCCTCTCAGAACTTTGAATTTCTTACAGTACTGAGTCTAGGGTTTTCACCTCAAAATGAATCGAACTGTGGGAATAGTGATGAGTCTTTTCCTCTTTCAAGGCAGGATTTTTGGTTATTTACACCCAACTTTTACTTGTTTGGTATTTACCAATGTACATACTCTGGGTAAAAATTGGTTTGCAGAAAGAGTTGGCAAAATCGTAACTGAAGTACAAATGCATTGTATAGGTGCTCCTGGTCTATGGAACATGACCATTACCCTTGCAATGACTGAACAGTTTACACAGTTGTTTTTTAGAGTAAGTGAAATAGTGCTTATAAATACAATCACATTTCTGACATTAAAAGTAGAACAAAACTTGTAAACCAAATGTAATAAAAACCCACCAATAGTAGTAATTTTTCTCTATCTCTAGTTTTTTTGTGTCAGTACTTGTTGGTGGATGGGTGATTCAGTTACTTACATATAAAGAATGCGGATAGTAATTGATCTTGAATTTTGTCGTCAAAGGCCTCATCATCACCAGCACAAGGAGGTTTTTGGGCCTTCACTGAACATCAGTTTCAGCAACAAGACCACAAACTCGAAGAAGTAAACAGTAATCTCCATGATCTTCAAAAGATCTTGGTCCCTGTAGGTGTAAATAATCCACAGACCCAGGTGGAGCGATCTTAAGCAATGTCGTACCAATGATAAGGAAGGAAGTGAAGCACTGAATCATCTTCTTAAAGTCGGGCGCAAGAAAAGAGACACCAGGAGAACCCGTGAAGCCAGTACGTGTAAAGGCAAGAGCTCGGATGTGATGTCTGTCGGGCGCTGGAGTAATAAATGCACTGACAATGTAGATGGGAAGATAAGAAGAATGAAGAATTTGGTCAAAGTAGGGCCCAAGGCTAATAACATCGGTCTAGGATAAAGGGCGACATCGGATCACACTACACTAAGCGATATCGGGAATCATACTCACCAAGCTCGGGTCAACATCTCGGGAGGAACGCCACTCACCACCCGAGAAGAACATCAAGGAAGATACATTACGACTCACACTGTAATTTGGATATATCATCATGTACGCCTATAAATAGAGAGCTTTGTCAAGAGTTGAGGACCGGGTAACTCGGTGAGAGAGGAGGGTGTTAACATCCTTGTGAGAGAATAATAATCTTGTGTGTAAGAATCATCCCTTGTAAACCTTAAATCGAGTAATAAGATCACCTTTCACCCCCATGGACGTAGGTAATCATACCGAACCACGTACATCTTGTGTTTGTGTTCATCTCTTACTTTCTTACTTATGCTATGAGTATTTGAGATCTATTGGATGTAGAAGTAGGATTTTCCACATCTACATTCTGGCGCCGGCTAAGGGGACCGTATAACATCTTCGGATACCTTGAAATCAGTCACCAAAAGAGAGAAATCCAAATCTTAAATCACCTTGTGTGTTAGTTGAAGCTAAAGGAAAAAAAATTGGTTAGACAAGTTGGTAGATGAAACTTGTGAATTGTTGTTTTTCCTTCACCAAAAATGAAATCTTTACGTTTAAAACTCCCCGAAATGTTTATCAACAGGATTTCTTTTAATCTCAGCTTTCAGACTTGATTAATGGTGTTGTTCTTTTCTTTTTCTTTTCGTTCGCTAAATCGAGTTGTTAGAAAGATTCATAAGCTCCCAAAATAACATCTTTGATGTTTGGTAGTAGCTGAAATGAAACTTCATCTCGTTGGCCGCTTTTTCATCTCAGAATTATGGGGTTTGTTAAATTGTCAAATATAGCGTTAACACCGGTGAATCGACTCAAAATCATTGAGTTAAGGTTACCAAAACTATGGATAGAAACGATCTAATGAGCACTTTGGTTACAATCTCATTTTGATCTTATGACGAGAGCCTTACAACGTAGTTAAAACAGAAAACCCGAAAGAATCCCAAGGTAAAACGATTCTTGAGGAATTCCAAGGCAGAATATAGATAAGAGTAGGGAAGACCTCACTCCAACAACTCGTATCGGTGGTAACATCGACAAACGATAGGAGGAGAGGTCACCACATTAAAACTCGGAAGTTAATGTTTTCTAGTACAAGGAATGTTAGGACAAATAGTGGTTAATGCACGGCAAGAGTACTAAAAGCGATGTATCAAGCCACTTTTTCAAAAACGGTACTACTAGTCAAAACCACCTAATTTGATGAGCTCAGCAGGAAAAAGTAAGAGAAATTGTACTTGGTTGGACTCTTCTTGTTCGTCAGAGTTTGTCTTTTTGTACTTCGTAAACCTTTTTGAAAACAATTCAAAGTGAGGTGTTGTATGTTTTGCTGACGTAGGTAGGGACAAACCTTGGAAGAGAAAGTACGCCCGAGCCGATGGCTAGCACTTCAGGGACAGGGAGGATCCTGAGGAATCGGATGGTAGCAAGAACAAGCGCAGGAAGGAGTGACGGATTCCCGGACAGTGAATGCAAAGACAACACCATCCGGAAGAATCCCGAGCAATGGGTGGAGGAATGGCAGCTGTTAACGAGGAGGTTGATTTGGGCAGAGACGATGATCTTCCCCCAAGGAGATTGCACATCAACCCGAGCTAAATGAGACCAGAGAGATAAACCTGACTCAGTGATATGTCTAATGCGTCTTTCAGCAATGCCATTTTGTGTAGATGTATGAGGGCATGAGAATCTATGTACGACACCAGAATTATTAATAAAAGCAGTGAACTTACTAAACTCTCCACCACTAATTGTCTGATTGAAAAACTTTGATCTTATGATTTGTTTGATTTTCTATTAACTTTTTGAATTGTATAAAGATGGGAAAGGCATCTGATTTTCTGGCTAGTGGATAAATCCAAGTGTAGTGTGAGTAAACATCTAGAAGAAGCGAGATAATATCGAAAACCATCTTTTGAAACATGCTGTGAAACCCATAAATCAGCTACAATTAAACTCAATGGTTCATCAATAATTGTACTACTAGTAGGAAATTGAAGTTTATGACTCTTGCTCATATGACAAGAGTGACAATAATCAAACTTCTTATTTGAAACAGGATGGTAAAGATTTTTAATCATTTTAAAAACAGTAAGGAGCATTGGGTGACCCAATCTTTGATGCCATAGAGGGACTATATTTGATAGAAGCGCATCTGGTATTGTATGTTGAATCTCTCGGACAACATCAAATACATAGAGCCCATTCTTAAGTCTGCCTTGCAACATGGTTGTCCCCGACTGGATATCCTTCACAACAAAAGAAGTTGCATAGAATTCAAAAATGACGTTATTGTCTTTGCAGAATTTAGAGACTGAAAGTAAGTTGGTCTTTATTTGAGGAACATGGAGGATATTGTTTAGCTGAAAAGATCTATTATTATGAGTAAAAGAGGCATTACCAATATTTTCGATACGGAGAGCCTCACCATTTCCTACATGCACTTGTTCAGTGCCATCATACTCATGCCGAATGTTTAGATTGTTGACATTTGCAGTTAGGTGATGAGTTTCACCTATTTTAGTCACCGAGTTATTATCAGCATGACCACCAGGTAGAGCCAAGTATGCAGCTGGTTGTTTGTTGTGAGTTGAGTTGTCCACTTTGTTACGAAACCAGCAGAATCGAGCATCATGATTCTTGCGTTTGCATATCTCACAAGGACCTTCACCTTGATACATGTTTCTGGGAAGTCGCTTGGATTGATTTTGTGGACGATTGTTTGAGTATCTCCTTTGATCTTGCTTCTGAAATGTCTTGGAGCTTGATGAGGCAGCAACATTGGCTAATGGTTGTTACAAAACAGCTAACTCTTGTTCAAGACGGAGATCATATGAATGCAGATGAGCTTGAAAAGTATCCATGTCGATCTTGTCGACAGTGCTTAAAGCTGTGACAATAGAGTCATAAGCCTGATCTAGTCCATCTAGAATTGATTGCTTGCATATCCTCTTCGAGAGAGAGGCTTTCCTAATCTTTGCAAGTGCATCAAATAGTTGCTTAGTTTTCGAGAAATAATCTTGCATTGAACTGTTACCTTTGCGAAGACTGTGCAGTTGTCTTTTCAGGTTCATTTGATGAGCTTTGGTTTTTGGTGCATATCTCTTTTGAAGAGCTTCCATACTTCTTGTGATGTTGAAAGACCCGATACACGACCTATTACACCTTCAGACAATGAGGAAAGAATCCATCCTAAGAGTATTTGGTCTTGTTCCTCATATTTTGCATATGCGGGGTTAGGAGTTGGTTGTGCATCTTCTTGATCTTGGGTATGGTTTTTTGCTGGTTTTTCCAAAGGTACCATCAACAAAACCTTGTAGCTTGTACCCTTTGAGAAGGGGTTTAAACTGTGTCACCCACAAGAGATAGTTGTTTTCGTTAAGTTTGACACTGATCAGATGGTTGATATGAATTTGATGAAGGGTTGAAGTTTCAGCCATGGTGAAAGAAAGAAGAGAAGCGTGAGTTGTGGATCTTCTGACTCGATACCAAGACAAGATTTTAAGATTTAGTGAAATGTTCCACACTTAATATTGTGGATTCTCCTTCATTATATAGTGCCATATATGACTTTAATTACAAAAGATTTTACATATTTTGTATACCAAAGATACGTAATTGAAAGAGATTACAATGTCGACATATTTTGGCAGCTGTAGATTTGAAGGATACAACTACAATTACGGCTTTGATTGAGTGACAATAGTTGTATCCTAACACTATATACACAAAACATTGTGTTTGATCACTGCCCTTGCAATGTTATCTTGAGAGATCTTCTTGATTTTATTATATTCTTAATCCGGATCATAATGTCTTGATTATAATTTGATTCGGTTTCTTCCCATAATTGTTTGCTCGAAATTACGGTGTGTATCAAAACGTGCAAATCTGGAGCTTGTGATCGTATTTATGGTTCTTATAGTGGTGTAGTATTTAGGGAAACAATATATACTTGCATATTTTTGTAATTATTTAAAATATTATAATTTATCAAGTATATTATCATATTAATTAGGTGATTGTTTCTTTTATAATTTAGGTATATTCTAGGATTATTTAAAAGAGTATGTTTTAGGATTTTATTTATCTAGGAAATATATTTTATGCTTAGGTAATATTATTTTGATATATTAGAAATGAATAATTATTTGTTATGGAGTTATCTATATAAAGAGCTCCATGTTTTGTTATTAGGGGAGACGATTTTTTATTAATGAAAAGTAGTGTTTTTCCTTGAGAGTGTATCTCGGAAACATGTGGTTTTAGCATTAGTACCAACTGATGCAGTGCGGAAGCGTTGAATAGAATTAATACTAAAACTCATGCATTTCTGAGATAACACTCAAGAAACTCAATATTTTTCATTCATCAAAAACTGTCTAATACTAAACAAAAGAGCTCTTTATATAGATAACTCTTGTAAAATCATTAATTATTCTCTAATCAATTAAAATATATTTGTTACCTTAGCTAATAGATATTATATAAAATAATAAACTACTACAATAAATATTATTAGATATTACTAAAAGATACCTAAATAATGAAAACTAAAATATTTTAAATAAATTAAAATATAACTTATAATAAATTAAATAATAAACATGGATATTCTCTTTCCATAAATTTTGAATGAATTAAAAAGTATTGTGTTTCTTGAGTGTTATCTCAGAAATGTATGAGTTTTGGATTTAGTACTATTTAACGCTTCTGCATTGCATCAGTTGGTTCAGAGATAGGCAACGCTCCTGCATCATGTTTCAAGGAAGAGATTATGGTGTTGTTCGAAGAGCCGCTCTCAACGATGAGAAAGAGCAAGTGGTAATAGATAATCTGAAACGGATGGTTAAGGCGCTCACCCTCTTATTGGCTGAAATGCAACTTCAGCAAGAGCCCCGTCATGGTCCTAGCCTACATCAAGTGGAGGAAGTGATCGGTGATGAACAAAAAATCCTCATTGGTGACAAGGAGGATGGATTTCAAGGAGTTGTACATGATCCGCGAGATTCGTTGGAGTCCGGATTAAAGCCTGAAATCCCAAGGTTTGATAATATATTTTCTTTTTCGGAGGTTGAAAATAATAATATTATCATTGATTGGAATCAACCTCCAATTTATGATATTTACCCCGATGATATTATTCCAATTTGTCATAGTTATGCTGATCTTTATTTTTATGAAGAAATACCTGATCAAGTGGGTCGACTGGACCAAGTTATCTTTTTTGATGTGCAAACTGGCCCAAAAATAAATTTGTCAAGAATATATGGGTTGAAGAATTATCATGATTTTCACAAGAGAAACATAATTTCAAAGTATCGTACCGGCAAAATTCGAGGACGAATTTTTTTTGAGAAGGGGAGAATGGTGGAGTATTTAGGGAAACAATATATACTTGCATATTTTTGTAATTATTTAAAATATTATAATTTATGAAGTATATTATCATATTAATCAGGTGATTGTTTCTTTTATAATTTAGGTATATTCTAGGATTATTTAAAAGAGTATGTTTTAGGATTTTATTTATCTAGGAAATATATTTTATGCTTAGGTAATATTATTTTGATATATTAGGAAATGAATAATTATTTGTTATGGAGTTATCTATATAAAGAGCTCCATGTTTTGTTATTAGGGGAGACGATTTTTGATTAATGAAAAGTAGTGTTTTTCCTTGAGAGTGTATCTCGGAAACATGTGGTTTTAGCATTAGTACCAACTGATGCAGTGCGGAAGCGTTGAATAGAATTAATACTAAAACTCATGCATTTCTGAGATAATACTCAAGAAACTCAATATTTTTCATTCATCAAAAACTGTCTAATACTAAACAAAAGAGCTCTTTATATAGATAACTCTTGTAAAATCATTAATTATTCTCTAATCAATTAAAATATATTTGTTACCTTAGCTAATAGATATTATATAAAATAATAAACTACTACAATAAATATTATTAGATATTACTAAAAGATACCTAAATAATGAAAACTAAAATATTTTAAATAAATTAAAATATAACTTATAATAAATTAAATAATAAACATGGATATTCTCTTTCCATAAATTTTGAATGAATTAAAAAGTATTGTGTTTCTTGAGTGTTATCTCAGAAATGTATGAGTTTTGGATTTAGTACTATTTAACGCTTCCGCCCTGCATCAGTTGGTTCAGAGATAGGCAACGCTCCTGCATCATGTTTCAAGGAAGAGATTATGGTGTTGTTCGAAGAGCCGCTCTCAACGATGAGAAAGAGCAAGTGGTAATAGATAATCTGAAACGGATGGTTAAGGCGCTCACCCTCTTATTGGCTGAAATGCAACTTCAGCAAGAGCCCCGTCATGGTCCTAGCCTAAATCAAGTGGAGGAAGTGATCGGTGATGAACAAAAATCCTCATTGGTGACAAGGAGGATGGATTTCAAGGAGTTGTACATGATCCGCGAGATTCGTTGGAGTCCTGATTAAAGCCTGAAATCCCAAGGTTTGATAATATATTTTCTTTTTCGGAGGTTGAAAATAATAATATTATCATTGATTGGAATCAACCTCCAATTTATGATATTTACCCAGATGATATTATTCCAATTTGTCATAGTTATCTTTGATCTTTATTTTTATGAAGAAATACCCGATCAAGTGGGTCGACCGGACCAAGTTATCTTTTTGATGTGCAAACGGCCCAAAAATAAATTTGTCAAGAATATATGGGTTGAAGAATTATCATGATTTTCACAAGAGAAACATAATATCAAAGTATCGTACCGGCAAAATTCGAGGACGAATTTTTTTTGAGAAGGGGAGAATGGTGGAGTATTTAGGGAAACAATATATACTTGCATATTTTTGTAATTATTTAAAATATTATAATTTATCAAGTATATTATCATATTAATCAGGTGATTGTTTCTTTTATAATTTAGGTATATTCTAGGATTATTTAAAAGAGTATGTTTTAGGATTTTATTTATCTAGGAAATATATTTTATGCTTAGGTAATATTATTTTGATATATTAGGAAATGAATAATTATTTGTTATGGAGTTATCTATATAAAGAGCTCCATGTTTTGTTATTAGGGGAGACGATTTTTGATTAATGAAAAGTAGTGTTTTTCCTTGAGAGTGTATCTCGGAAACATGTGGTTTTAGCATTAGTACTATTCAACGCTTCCGCCCTGCATCATATAGCCTATCCAAATCTACAATCGTGATATTTTCGAATTTTTTTTGAACCTTTTAGGGTTTATTCCGGTTGGAGAAGAGGAAGAAAGGGAAAAGAAAATATGAGATATCAAGTTAAATGTTTAATCGGTTACTCGTTGACTCAAATCTACGGGTCATCTACGAACTCAGTTAACATAATTTGGGTTATGATTTGGGCTATGGATAATAAATTGAATTTTTTTTGTGGGTTATAAATAAAATGGGCTATGATTAATAAAAGCATGGGCTATATTTAAGAAAAGCCATAAAAAATAAAAAGTAACTTTTCTCTAGAATAACTAATTTAACTTCCACAAAGAAAAAACAGAAACACGTTCACCTTTCCACAACAAACAAGCACATCCATCTTTCTCATCAACTTTCATTTCCCAATTTGAATCATATTTGCTCAGCAAAGATTTACCACCATCAATACATCTTCACCAAAACGTTCGCATATTAGCATAATAACATTCCACTAGATCAAACTCCAATGACAACTCCATCCAATCCTTCTTGATGACTATTACAACCTACATTTACCAACCATTAAAAAAAAAAGATGACGATGAAAATACTACAAGGAAGATTCACACCAACACCATTTAAATGACCAATCGATCTAACAGTTAACACTTGATTAACATTATTATTACAAACTCAATTTCTTAATAATAATCATGCATTTTAATTTTTGAGATAAAAACGTTAAAATTTTATTAGAAAATGAAAAAGAAGAGTACAGAGGATGAGAGAACACAGAAAGTGCAACTAAAGGAACAACTTGGCTAACAAAAGCCGATTGCAAGCAACGCCAAATAAGAACAACTTGGCTAACTGCCACACTAAACTAACACAGTTACACAAAGCAAAAAGCAAATAAAAGAGTTATAACCCTATTTCTTGTTCTTGGCAGAGGTTCTGACCCCCTACCTAGATTCTCCTTAGAAGCCTCTCCTTTCAAACTGATTTTCAAGCTCCCTCTCCGATGTTGATTTTGAGTTCCTAAGTCGGATGCTTCTCTACAATATCAGTGAATATATTCTGCATCTCATCTTCTTTACCTCCCTGCGAACACCTAAAAGGGAACTGACATTCAAATATTTGTCCACCTGATGTTTACTCGTCGTTGGTCTCATATGAGGAATCTCCGCAAGAATCATTTTTCAAGCGATCCTCAGTAACATCACGCCACATCAAAGAGGATGGAATCTGCATTTCAACATCATGCCTTCCGAAGGACAATAATATGTTACATGTGTCGATGAATGGTATATGTTGAATTTTGTACCAGTCCTCTCCTACTCCTTGTACAACCCTTTCTTTTACCGCCGGCATGTCTTTAAGCACCAATCTTTCTAAGGTAGTGATAAACCTTAATCCTTCTGGCAGCCTACTTAATTCAGCGAAATAATCCATATGTAGCTCCTTAAGACGGGGCATTCCACCTTGATCAATTTTCCAGTCCTTTATACTTTGTTCAAATCCAATCATGGATAAATGTTGGAGTTGAGGGAATCCTTGTGAAGAACATACCATTTCCTCCCCTTGGTATTTATAGTAAGACAAATTTAAGTCCCTTAAGTTCGAAAGACGCTCAAGAGTCGCCATCGGATCTACTGTAAAAGAGCTATTAATCAAGTTTAACTTGGTGAGGTTTGGTGGGTATTTTTGGAAGTTGAAAATATCTCCGCTACCATTCAATTTCAGGGTGTGAAGGTTATGACAACAAGAAAGTGATTCAAATATAGAGCTAGGAAATCCTTCTTCAGTAGCGATAAGCAAAGATCTGATGGGGTTTTGATTTTGGTCATCAGAGAAAGATAATGATGATGATGATGATGATGGTGATGGTGATGGTGAACTTCGCTTGCCAACAATCTCTTCTAGAATTACATTAGTTTGCAATCGCGTGGTATAATACACACCCAATTTTCGGAGATTTGTAAGCCTCTCAAAACAACCTTTTCGTATCCATTCCCCAGCATTTATAGAATAAATAGTCTGGAGGTTCACCAAATTCTCAACTCGAAAACTCTGAGCAACTGAAGCTTCCCCTGAAATGATTAGGTGCCTTAATTGTTCCAACTTTGTCACAGTTTCAGGTATCAATATAGAATATTGACTACCTAACTTTAGGATTTGTAAATTTCGTAAATTGCCTATGGATGATGAAATGATTTTAGGTGGAAGAAGACTTATCCCTAGATACCTCAAGTGGATTAATTTGGAAACTTTTTCTGTCATATCTTCATCGTAAAATGCTGAACAATTTTCAAGATCTAAGACTCTGAGCAATTTAAAGTGCTGGTAATTGAATGGTGCTCGAAAAAAACCCCACGACATTTCTACAAGAAGAGTGCGAAGTGCATAATCTGAAATATCAAAATCGATTTCATACCTTACATCGTGATGGAATACAATATCGATAGCACACCTCCGCAACCTTTCATATGTATTGGTACTCCGCAATCTTCCATATGTTATTACATTACCAATTTGATACTGCTGATTATAAGTATCAGAGAAGTTAATCTCCTTCCCCTTTGATAGACAAAGGTCTCGCATAAGATCATGTACCCTACAGATTTGATGTTTACTTTCAGCTTCTGGATGAAGGGGTTCTTTGCCAGCTTGAACCATACACCTTTGAATTAACTCGGCTAGATATTGATGCTTCGCTATGTCCTCCAATGTTTGTTTTGAATTTTTCTGTGTATGTGATATGAAACCCTCGGCAATCCAAAGTTGGATTAGTTTCTTTCTTGGAATTGGACGATCTTCTGGGAAGAGACCTAGATAGAGAAAACATGGCTTCAAATGAGTTGGCAAATCATGGTAGCTTAAAGCTAATATCCCACTCACCCCTCCATCTTCACCTCTATTAAGGTACGAAATTACGTTTCTACGAACAAGTTCCCATTGCTTGATTTCTGATCTCTTGGTTGCTAATAACCCCCCAAGAACACAAATTCCCAATGGCAGACCACCACATTTAGCTACCATCTCCCTTCCCAACTTCTCAAGATCTGTAGGGTAACAACCAGCTTTTACCATATTTCTAGGAAATGCTTTCCTGCAAAGCAACTCCCAACTCTCCTCGTCATTCAAAAATCGAGGCTCCAAGTGAAGGCTATCTGGATCTGCGTGGGAAGCAACATCTTTCCTTCGAGTTGTTAATAATACCTTGCTTCCTCTCTTCCCGGCCGGGAAGGCATCCTTTAAAGTATTCCAGTCATTGACTTTCCATACATCATCCAAGACTATAAAGTATCGCTTATCTTGGAGGTAGATGTAAAGCTCCTTCATAAGATCTCCAACACTCATTCCACTGAACGGTAAAGACATACACTTGACAATTTCTTCCAAAACATCTTTCACGTTTAGTTGTTGTGATATAGAACTCCAACCACAACACTGAAAACGACTCTTAACATTGTCATGCCTGTAGATCTTCTTTGCTAAAGTGGTTTTCCCCAAACCTCCAACACCAACCACAGAGACAACGCAGCGTCGTTCTTCATCTTTCATCAACTCGGTCAGTAGTGTCTTTGTATGTTCCTCAAAGCCGATAACATCATCATCCACAACATGAGGATAGCGATTTCTTAGTGATAATTGCATCATTTTTTGAGTTGTTTCAGAAATTGAATTTTCGTTGTTGCCCAAGTCCCTAATACCATATGTGTTTCTACTATCAGAGACAGATTTGAGTCTAGCCTGGATGTCTAGGATATCCTTGCCAACCCTGTGGAGAAGTACCATATTCTTGGGCATCGAAGCCTTCCTATAAAGGAAGTTTCTTATTCCTTGAGTTTTGCGGGTGGAATCAACTTTAAAGATGTAGGTGTCGATAACATCTTCCGCATCGTAAGCAAGGTTTCTAATTTCCGAAACCCAATTCTGAACACGATTATCCCCTTGTTGCATTGCATCAGCATCTTTCAAGAAACACTGCATCCTAATTAGTTCAGCATGTAATTGTTTGACTTGAGTACGGACACCAAGTAAGAAATATGTTTTAGTAATGAGTGCATCACCCAATTTCTGCACAGCAAATGAAACCACAGCATCTACCATTTTCTTGAATTGGAAAAAGAACTTTGATGAAGATGAAGAAGAAGATATAATCAATCCGGAAACTCTTGGTTTTTATAGAAGAAGGAAATTAAAGACTATGCAAATCACTCTAGCATGTTTCTTTAGTAGTATCACTCTATATTATGAAGTAGAAATTCGAAGAAGATGAATACAATCCAGGGACACTTGATGAAATTGGATGATGGAATCTATTGGGATTAGCATTTCTTTGAAGAAGATGGAAATCAGATACAGTGAATTTAAAGTAGAATGTAGAATGTGTGAACACACAGTTTGCAGAGTTCAATTTCAAGTAATGATGGGCGACAACTACACATGGAGCGGCTAAAGTCTTTTGTTGCGGAGTGAATTAAAGTAAGGTCGGTGAGTTGGTGACTACTAGATGTGACTACTATATGGAAGGCTTTTTTGCAATTGGGCGTAAGAAAGTGGCCTATAAATCTGTTTAAAAACAACTCTATATTTTGTTGTGTTAAGTGAACACCGTTGATCATTATTGTACTATCACACACAATCATATCTTAGTTGGTAACAGCTAGAGCCTAGAGGTAGAAGACTGTCCTTGCAAGAAAACATACACAGTGGAAAGAAATAATGCATTAGAAAGGAAGTCCTTCTATGTAATGAGAAAATACTTTTTCCTGCAGGGTTTTGGCCACGTTTTTAAAAAAAAAAAAAAAATAGATCAAATTGATTCGAATTTGATCATTTTTTTTCACTAGTGTAAAACAACTTCATAAAACCGAGCTATATAGAAAATCATTTAGGAACGCTTATAAGCGTGTCTTAATGATAATCGCCCCAAATGTGGTAGTACAGTTGAGCAATCGTTACATCAAATCATGACAAACAAAAAATAGCCAAACAAAGGAATAGAGGAAACAATTTCGTCAAAGAAAGTAATGAGAAGCTATAATAATGCCCACCTTGAACCCTGTGTGTAGATACAAAATAGCGCACACCAATAACGTATGCGAGGTAATGGTTATCAAGACCAAGCGACGACATTCGCACACAGTCCATTCAGAATGACATACCAGATGACGTCAGCCTGATCACGAGTAAAGTGTGAAGATCATGCGATGTTATAAAGTACATGCGGGAAGAGCCAATGTAAGCGTGCGCTTATTACGCACGCCAGATCCGAAAATAAGGGTTTTATTAGCTGTCATCCACTATGTAAACCCCCCTATATAAGGGACTAAGCGACCTTGTATGAGGGGGGATCTTTTTGAGAGTTTAGACAAGAAATTTAGGAGAGAGAAAGTTTATTTGTTCTCCAAGTTAGATCTCTCTCATAATCTTGTATCCAACTTAAAGATTTTAATGAATATATGTTCTTATGAATTTTATGATGATCACTTGTTCTTCAGATATCATTAAGGTTGTGGTTGTGGGATTTCCTGCAACTACATTTGGCGCTAGAAACAGCTCGGAATGATATACCCTGTTGGTGGAATTCCTTAAAAACAAGTTAGAAGATATTCATAGTCTTGGAAAAACTTGGGAATTTAGATCTAAAAATTCTGTGAATAATCTTTGTTGCTTCAGAAAAACAATCATCATTAGTAAAATCTTTAGTTCTTGAAAAAGTATTTTTATCTTTGAAAAGCGAAAACATGATAAGACAGGCAACCGCAGCAGAAAAAGCAATTCCGGCAAGAAGAAGCAGAAGAATTGCTGGAAGAAGGAGAAGTGAAATCGCTGAATCGTCAAGGATGGGGGAAAGAAATAATCAAGGAAATCAAGTCCAACCTCCGATTCAACGTGAACCTGTGCAGAATAACACTATCGACTACGATAAAGTAAGTGTTCATACCTTACAAACAGATTCAACAGAAGAAGATGAACAAAGGACTGTGGAGGAAGGACTTATAGAAGGAAGTGAAGAGAACATGACAATCGAAGAACTTCGACAAAAACTGGTTGCAGAAAGGAGAAGAGAGGATGAAGAACGTGCGAATCTGACGCGCCAGAATAATGATTTAAGAGAGGAGAACCTAAGATTACAAGAGCAAAGATCAAGAAGCACCACATGATCAAGGTCAAGGTCAAGCATAAGTACGTCAAGACATAGCCAATCTATCCGCAGAGATACCAGACAAGAACCGCCATTGGATAATATCGCAAACTTTCCAGCAAATGATGGCTTACAGGATCCACGCGGTGGGTATCGCATAGAACGACAACCCATAGATGATCGGTATGTACAACATGGTGAAGATTACCGCACGCGAGAGGATGACAAAGGTAATAGACATGAAGAACGAGGCGAGTGGCATCGCATCCGTCATGATCAAGATGATGAGAATGACCCCGAACAAGAAAGGATGATATTTCAAGGAAGAGAAATGCTAAGACATCAACGTGATCGCGCAGATGAAGCTGAGAGACATAACATCTCACAGATTGATGCAAGAGATGAAAGAGAAAGACGTAGGAGAAGAAGTTGAAGAACGAGAATTACAAGAGGCCATACGTCAAAGCAGACATGAAAACAGGGAAAGACAAGCAAGGCCAATGCAACAAGACACATATCAAGTTATGAATGAACAAATCTTAAAAGAGTTGGCAGAAGTAAGAGAAATGATGACAACAAGAAGAGAAGGAGGAATGCGACAGTTGGATGAGGCTATTGAAGAAGCAGGAAAAACGCCATTTGCAAGGAAAATACAGATAGGGGCAATACCAACCAAATGCAATCTACCACTGCTTACTAATATTTTTGATGGAACCACTTGTGCAGTTGTTTATAGGTGAAAATCGTTTCTGTCGATTTCAGTAAATTCGGTAGGTGAGTGAGAAACGATTCAAACCCTAAACAAATGTCTTGCACGTGAGCACTTTATAGATTCGAGAGATCAATCTGTACAAGTCCGGCCTAAACCAAGAAATGGCCGTTCCGGACTTGCTTCGGTCACAAAGTGGAAGAGAAGGGTTGATTTGGGGAGGGAAGCCAAGAAAGGTGTTGAGACCAGAATAGTTCTGGGAGAGTAGTGTCTCGACTTGTATCAGAAAGTGGAAGCTTCGGGAGCTTGCAAGAGATGAAAGCTTTTGGGAGAGCTTGCAAAGTTGCCTTTCTGAGAGTGTAGTATTTTTCTCCTGACCGAGACTTGTTGTCTGGTGGAAATAGGTAAGACCTATTTATACAAGTCGAGATTGAAACGTACCACGGCCTCATGAAGGAAGAGAGTAAAGGGTGAAATAATGGGAGGAGGTGGTAACCGCAAGGTGTTTATGGGTGAAAACGTTTTCACCATTATTTCCTCATTTATTTGACCGCTTTATTCCTTTTCACGCTTTCTTAATGTGAGCATAGTGTACGCGCAAGATGTGACCGCCAAACCAAAACCCCGGAAAGCATCCCCGCCTTGTGTTGATATCTCGAGTGTTGGTTGCACCTTGAGTGCAAGTAAGCGCGCCGATGGCGCGTGTGGTATGTGCCATTGGCATGTGCGGAATGCCCTTGTTGCGGGTTGTACTTCGAGCGCAAGTGGCAATGCCGAGAGATGCTAGTGGCGTGCGTGGCATGTGGCAATGGCATGTGCGGAATGCCTTGGTGGTAGGTTGTACGTTGAGTGTAAGTGGCAATGCCAGAGCTTCTAGTGGCGTGTGTGGCATGTGCCAATGGCATGTGTGGAATGCCTTGGTGGTAGGTTGCACGGTTTGCAAGTTAGGCTACCGGCGTGTGTGTTTGGCATGTGCCAATGGCATGTGCGGAATGCCTTAGTGGTAGGTTGCACTAGTTTGCAAGTTAGGCTACCAACAGTGTGTATTTGGCATGTGCGAAATGCCTTGGTGGTAGGTTGCACGTTTGCAAGTTAGGCTACCAACGTGTGTTTGGCATGTGCGAATGCCTTGGTGGTAGGTTGCACGGTTTGCAAGTTAGGCTACCAGCGTGTGTGTTTGGCATGTGCCAATGGCATGTGTGGAATGACTTGGTGGTAGGTTACACGGTTTGCAAGTTAGGCTACCAGCGTGTGTGTTTGGCATGTGCCAATGGCATGCATGGTCGTTAGGGCCGTGGCCTTGGTAGGAAAAGCTAACAAATGAGCATGTTGGCATGTGCCAATGGCATGCGTGGCCGTTAGGGCCGTGGCCTTGGTAGGAAAAGCTACCAAATGAGCATGATGGCATGTGCCAATGGCATGCGTGGCCGTTAGGCCGTGGCCTTGGTAGGAAAAGCTACCCGGCCGAGCATGTTGGCATGTGCCAATGGCATGCGTGGGTCGTTAGGGCCGTGGCCTTGGTAGGAAAAGCTACCAGCCGAGCATGTTGGCATGTGCCAATGGCATGCGTGGCCGTTAGGGCCGTGGCCTTGGTAGGAAAAGCTACCAACAGCATGTTGGCATGTGCCAATGGCATGCGTGGCCGTTAGGGCCGTGGCCTTGGTAGGAAAAGCTACCGGCCGAGCATGTTGGCATGTGCCAATGGCATGCGTGGCCGTTAGGGCCGTGGCCTTGGTAGGAAAAGCTACCGGCGAGCATGTTGGCATGTGCCAATGGCATGCGTGGTCGTTAGGGCCGTGGCCTTGGTAGAAAAGCTACCAACAGCATGTTGGCATGTGCCAATGGCATGCGTGGTCGTTAGGGTCGTGGCCTTGGTAGGAAAAGCTACCAATGAGCATGTTGGCATGTGCCAATGGCATGCGTGGGTCGATTAGGGCCATGGCCTTGGTAGGAAAAGCTACCCGAGCATGTTGGCATGTGCCAAGGGCATGCGTGGCCGTTAGGTCGTGGCCTTGGTAGGAAAAGCTACCAAATGAGCATGTTGGCATGTGTGGCGTTAGGGCCGTGGCCTTGGTAGGAAAAGCTACCAATGAGCATGTTGGCATGTGCCAATGGCACATACGACCACTTTGGCCTAGATGCACGGTTTGCAAGCCTAGGGCGCTATATTTGGCATGTGCCAATGGCATAGCGGCTTGGAAATATGGCTTGTGGTACGTGTTGGCATGTGCCAATGGCACGTACGGCCATGTAGACCTAGTTGCACGTTTTGCAAGCCTAGGCTATATTTGGCATGTGCCAATGGTATAAGCGCTTGGAAATATGGCTTGTGGTACGTGTTGGCATGTGCCGATGGCACGTACGGCCATGTTGACCTAGTTGCACGTTTTGCAAGCCTAGGTGCTATATTTGGCATGTGCCAATGGCATAGCGGCTTAGTTTGGCATGGTTGCCAATGAGTGCGATATGTAGTTTGGTTTTGGCGTCGCTGCCATGGTGCGCAGTGTGCGGCTTGGTTTTGGCGTCGTTTCCATGGTGCGCAGTGTGCGGCTTGGTTTGGCATTGTTGCCATGGTGCGCAGTGTGCGGCTTGGTTTGGCATTGTTGCCATGGTGCGCAGTGTGCGGCTTGGTTTGGCATTGTTGCCATGGTCCGGCAGATGTGCGCGCTTGGTTTGGCATTGTTGCCATGGTGCGCGAAGTGTGCGGCTTGGTTTGGCATTGTTGCCATGGTGCGCAGTGTGCGGCTTGGTTTGGTATTGTTGCCATGGTGCGCGGTGTGCGGTTTGGCTTTGGAATTAGGGTTCGTGGTCGAAAACCCTAATCCTGGTATTTTGAAAAATACCCCTATTAATTATTTACACCTGAGTTAAATGCTCTTAGTTAATGTGTTGCGGGTAACACTAGGTCATGGGGTTTTACGATTTTACCCCTTGTTTAAAATCAACCATCAACATTAAGTCCCCTGCTTAGCTCGGAGCAGGAGCTTTGTTGCGAGGTAAGCATAAGATGGTGACAAACTATCAGCAGCCAATCGTAAAGAGAATTGAGGAGGTTTGTCTGACCTTTTTATCAATAGGATTTGGAATCCTTGCCTCTGGCAATTTTTCTCAAATCTGGAGGGCCGGCGCAATTGGGAAGTTATCGTTGTGAGAGACGGGCAGCTGGGCGGCATTGAGAAGTTGACGCGAGTTTAGGAAACTGAGCGTGCTAGCTGGTGGGACCGGCGCAAGGTGGGGAAGCTGTGCGTGCTTGCTGACGTGACTTGGGCGGTCATTGGGAAGTTGGCGTGAGTTGGGAAAACTGAGCGTGCTAGCTGGTGGGACGGCGCAAGGTAGGGAAGCTGAGCGTGCTAGCCGGCGTGACTTGACGGGATCGGTGTGAACAAGGAGGGAGTAGGTGTTTCTACAGATAGCAAAGTTTCCTTATTTTTCCTTTCCTTCACGCGCGGCTTCGATTAGGGCGTCGTTCATGCCAAAAAAAAAATGAAGCGTTATGTCCCTCATTGCTTCCTTTCCTTTTAAAGGTTCTCGTATTCAAACCCAACGCAACCGCATCATCTCCCTCGTTTGAGAAAAGGTTCTTCTTGTTGAATTTTTCTCGGTATGTTTTCTTCTTCTTCGCTGACCGTCATACACTTTACCGCTTGTTGTATAAATGGAAAATTTCCCTTTGTGCGGAGATATCCTGTTGGAGCATGCGTCATTGTTATTGGACGAGGATGACCTAGTCGTTCCCCTTCCTTCGAATCCGTCCTTGTTGACTCGCCGCAGACTTGGAGGACGCCGATTTAGGGATCTATATTGTGAAATGGGATGCGGAGAAGTCCCCTGGTCATACTTCGGTTTGATATGATGGAATGGATGAATACGTGAATGTAACCTTCCTGCGTGCTTTTGGAGTTTTCGGTGCACATGTACGGATTCATGTTGAGAAATTCCCGCGGCTCGTAAAACCTCGATAGTGATGATGTTGAAATCGGTAATAACTCCTGGTTGAGGGGAGTGAAAGAATCTCACGCCGGTAGTCCCCATGCATGACCTACTTTCATTATATCGCCTCGAATCCCCCTCCACGGGGATTTGATATAAGCCTATCGTACTCTTCTCGGATGTGACACTGGGATGCTCGAAATTACATGATGACCTATTCTAGATAAGTGCGAGGCTCCTGGATCCTCCGCGGCCTCGTAAAGTGTTGAAGGCGTCTTCTAGGCAGAGAGGTGATGATGTTCTTGCGCCGCACCCTTGAAGAGTAGAGGACCTTGTTGTGGGTACGGATTTTTGGTGGACTGTTCTTCGTAGCTTTGACAAAGAAAGGATCCCGTGTATATCTTCGATTCTCAAGTATGGTTTACGTGTTTTCATCTTTGTAGTAATTGCTGCTGCGGTGAAGCTCCGCTCTGGTATCAACGAATGAGGGGCAACAGTTCTTGGTAGAAGATGTAATCGAAGAAACTACATTGTCGTGGTAACAAAGTAGGTTGGCCGATATTCTATGGGCTTCCGTGGGACGTGAAAGGATTGGATGGATGCGTAAGCGAGAAAACCATCCATGATCACGAGTTTTGGCGAGATGGATTAAAAGGTGTCCATGACTACGAAGATTGGCTGGATGTGACTATGTTCCTTGATATGGGGAGTGTGGCGGCACGACCCTTTGCGAGAAGGAGTGGCATTGAAGCGAACGTTGAAGCGAAGCCGCTGCCGGAGAACGTTGATGCGTAGCTACTCGGAGAGAACGTTGATGCGGAGCTACTTCGGAGAGAACGTTGAAACGACATCTTGCAACTCGAGCCTTGACGGCTACTATTTTGAAGTCCGGAGGCCACGTCACGTTCTCACAAACTCGACATCCCTTAAGAGAAAAGAGGTTAGAGTCCCATGTTACATCCGTCGATCGTGCTTTCTAGGAGAGGTTGGGGTTTGGGAACGGCTTCCCGGCCGGAAACGCCCGTTTCCCGATGCAGTGCGGTTGAGAGATGCAAATATGTCTTGATGCTATGCCTTGTAGAAATATATAATCTCACATAACTGTTTCATCATAGATCGCGACTTTGTGGGCGAAGTTCCAATTATGAGGGTCCCGATAGAAGAAGGGTCTCCGTGAACTCGGGAGAGTCATTGATTTCCATTGCTTTCGATTTTGGAGAAGTCCTTCCGATCTTCACATGTGACGAAATTGGATTCTTATCCCCTTCTACTGGGCGTTCAAGAGCAACGCGAGCCTCTTCATCTATAACGCACGTCCTACTGAAGGATGGTGCTGGAAGGGCGCAAGATGTTAGCGCTGGAAGGATGCAAACTGTTAGCACAAAGTGTGGTACCGCGCGCGGGCATGCGCGTGCGGCATGTGTGCCCGGTAAGCGCGTCCGGCAAGCGCTTTCCGAAAGCGCTTCTTCTCGCAAGCGCCGGCATGCGCGTCTGCAAGCGCATCGTGTAAGCGCATCCGGGAAACGCGTCCGGGTAGGCGCCGGATCGTCTTGGAATGGGCGCCGACTTGGTGTGGACGCCGGCTTGGATTGCATACGGTGTGGACCATTGGCTTGGCACGGTGCTGCGCTTGGACTTGTTCCCGCAAGGGCCCGCCTGCCTCTTCTCATATGTAGCTCAAACAGAAATCCTTTCCTTATTCAAATTCAAAAAGTGTTACGCTTATGAAATGGGTTGGCTCCCCTTTTTACCTCGTATCTTTGTTATCACGTCATGGTGTTAGCGGTAGCGCGGTAGTGATAAAGTGGGCAAGCATATCCCAGCTATGTACTCCAGCGTTTCTCTTTCAATTTGTTTTATTGTTTTCTTGTGCTGGTGTAAACCGTAGCCATAGGTATGCCTTTCATAAACTTGTGGAAATACTTCATCATAAATAATTCTTCAAATGTCACGGTAGTAACGTCCTGGCTAATAGTGATGTAATTATTATTGTGCAAAGTAGGTATGTACGGGTAGGTGAATTTTTTTTTTTTTTTTTTTTTTTGAAAGGCAAACAAAGCGCCTGGTTTATGGTTTTTGTCTTCCGGATTTCTTGGGTTGATAGATAAATGTTAGCTTTTGAGGATATTGGATTATTTCGGGATGAATGGTTTTGATAATGTAACTCTGATTATGTTTTGGGAAAGGAATATTGCTTTTATGAAAGTGTGTGCTAGCAATAGGCACAAGACTCAGCAGTATGACGGTTTTACTAAGAACCTAAAAATAGATCGTATATCTTGTGCGATCTAAATTTACTCACTTCATAGGTTTTGTGAACACGCCCTCTCCGTGTAAAGGCGGCTTTGCAGCATCGCCGATTAGTCCCCAATTGCCGGTAGCGTATTCAGCGAGTCTCCGGTTTTACGGTGTAGTTTTAATAACCGATAACCGGTTGTTCTGCAGCTTGAGCTCGGACCGAGTCACAAGTCCCCAATTCTTTGGTAGCATCTTCAACGAGTCCCAGGTTTCGGGTGTAGTTTTACAACCGGTAATTGGGGCGTCTGGGCATTGAGTCGACCGAGTCGTCTTCCCCTACCATCTTGATATCTGGGTCGAAGAATGAGATCGACAGTCTGACATTGTAGCCGATAGATCAATCCTCCCGCTGTGGTCGCCAATTGTTTATAGGTGAAAATCGTTTATATCGATTTCAGTAAATTCGGTAGGTGAGTGAGAAACTGATTCAAACCCTAAACAAATGTGCTGCACGTGAGCACTTTATAGATTCGAGAGATCAATCTGTACAAGTCCGACCTAAACCAAGAAATGGCCGTTCCAGACTTGCTTCGGTCACAAAGTGGAAGAGAAGGGTTGATTTGGGGAGGGAAACCAAGAAAGGTGTTGAGACCAGAATAGTTCTGGGAGAGTAGTGTCTCGACTTGTATCAGAAAGTGGAAGCTTCGGGAGCTTGCAAGAGATGAAAGCTTTTGGGAGAGCTTGCAAAGTTGCCTTTCCGAGAGTGTAGTATTTCTCTCCCGACCGAGACTTGTTGTCTCGGTGGAAATAGGTAAGACCTATTTATACAAGTCGAGATTGAAACGTACTCGGCCTCATGAAGGAAGATAGTAAAGGGTGAAATAATGGGAGGAGGTGGTAACCGCAAGGTGTTTATGGGTGAAAACGTTTTCACCATTATTTCCTCATTTATTTGACCGCTTTATTCCTTTTCACGCTTACTTAATCTGAGCGTAGTGTACGCTGCAAGATGTGACCGCCAAACCAAAACCCCGGGAAAGCATCCCCGCTTTGTGTTGATATCTCGAGTGTTGGTTGCACCTTGAGTGCAAGTGGCGCCGCCGATGGCGCGTGTGGTATGTGCCATTGGCATGTGCGAATGCCCTTGTTGCGGTTGTACTTGAGCGCAAGTGGCAATGCCCAGCTGCTAGTGGCGTGCGTGGCATGTGGCAATGGCATGTGCGAATGCCTTGGTGGTAGGTTGTACGTTGAGTGTAAGTGGCAATGCCAAAGTCACAGTGGCGTGTGTGGCATGTGCCAATGGCATGTGCGAATGCCTTGGTGGTAGGTTGCACGGTTTGCAAGTTAGGCTACCGCGTGTGTGTTTGGCATGTGCGAATGCCTTGGTGGTAGGTTGCACGGTTTGCAAGTTAGGCTACCCGCGTGTGTGTTTGGCATGTGCGAAATGCCTTGGTGGTAGGTTGCACGGTTTGCAAGTTAGGCTACCAAACGTGTGTGTTTGGCATGTGCCAATGGCATGTGTGGAATGCCTTGGTGGTAGGTTGCACGGTTTGCAAGTTAGGCTACCAAGCGTGTGTGTTTAGCATGTGCCAATGGCATGTGTGGAATGCCTTGGTGGTAGGTTGCACCAGGTTTGCAAGTTAGGCTACCAGCGTGTGTTTGGCATGTGCCAATGGCATGCATGGCCGTTAGGGCCGTGGCCTTGGTAGGAAAAGCTAACAATGAGCATGTTGGCATGTGCCAATGGCATGCGTGGCCGTTAGGGCCCGTGGCCTTGGGAAAAGCTACCAATGAGCATGTTGGCATGTGCCAATAGCATGCGTGGCCGTTAGGGCCGTGGCCTTGGTAGGAAAAGCTACCGCCGAGCATGTTGGCATGTGCCAATGGCATGCGTGGCCGTTAAGGCCATGGCCTCGTAGGAAAGCTACCAATGAGCATGTTGGCATGTGCCAATGGCATGCGTGGCCGTTAGGGCCGCGCCTTGGTAGGAAAAGCTACCAAATGAGCATGTTGGCATGTGCCAATGGCATGCGTGGCGTTAGGGCCGTGGCCTTGGTAGGAAAAGCTACCAAACAGCATGTTGGCATGTGCCAATGACATGCATGGCCGTTAGGGCCGTGGCCTTGGTAGGAAAAGCTACCATCGAGCGTGTTGGCATGTGCCAATGGCATGCGTGGCCGTTAGGGCCGTGGCCTTGGTAGGAAAAGCTACCAAATGAGCATGTTGGGCATGTGCCAATGGCATGCGTGGCCGTTAGGGCCATGGCCTTGGTAGGAAAAGCTACCAACAGCATGTTGGCATGTGCCAATGGCATGCATGGCCGTTAGGGCCATGGCCTTGGTAGAAAAAGCTAACAAATGAGCATGTTGGCATGTGCCAATGGCATGCGTGGGTCATTAGGGCCCCTTGGTAGAAAAAGCTACCAAAAGCATGTTGGCATGTGCCAATGGCACATACGGCCACTTTGGCCTAGTTGCACGGTTTGCAAGCCTAGGGCGCTATATTTGGCATGTGCCAATGGCATAACGGATTGGAAATATGGCTTGTGGTGTGTGTTGGCATGTGCCAATGGCACGTCGGCCATGTTGACCTAGTTGCACGTTTTGCAAGCCTAGGGCGCTATATTTGGCATGTGCCAATGGTATAGCTACTTTTGGAAATATGGCTTGTGGTACGTGTTGGCATGTGCCAATGGCACGTACGGCCATGTTGACCTAGTTGCATGTTTTGCAAGCCTAGGGCGCTATATTTGGCATGTGCCAATGGCATAGCGGCTTAGTTTGGCATGGTTGCTAATGAGTGCGATATGTAGTTTGGTTTTGGCGTCGCTGCCATGGTGCGCAATGTGCGGCTTGGTTTTGGCGTTGTTGCCATGGTGCGCACAGGCGCTTGGTTTGGCATTGTTGCCATGGTGCGCGATTGTGCGACTTGGTTTGGCATTGTTGCCATGGTGCGTAGTGTGCGGCTTGGTTTGGCATTGTTGCCATGGTGCGCAGCAGCGCTTGGTTTGGCATTGTTGCCATGGTGCGCAGTGTGCGGCTTGGTTTTGGCATTCTTTGCCATGGTGCGCGGTGTGCGGCTTGGTTTGGCATTGCTGCCATGGTGCGCGAGTGTGCGGCTTGGTTTGGCATTGTTGCCATGGTGCGCAGCAGTGCGGCTTGGTTTTGGCATTGTTGCCATGGTGCGCAGTGTGCGGTTTGGCTTTGGAATTAGGGTTCGTGGTCGAAAACCCTAATTTGGTATTTTGAAAAAATACCCCTATTAATTATTTACACCTGAGTTAAATGCTCTTAGTTAATGTGTTGCGGGTAACACTAGGTCATGGGGTTTTACGATTTTACCCCTTGTTTAAAATCCACCATCAACAGCAGTACAACACATTAAAGCTTACGCGAGATCTTTATTACAGTGGGAAAATAATGATGCGGTTCTATGCAAGTATTTTCCGGCTAGCTTATCCGGAGAAGCTTTGAAGTGGTTTGAGGGATTACCCACGGGAACAATCCGATCATTTAGTCATCTACAATCAATATTCCTATGAGTATATATCAATAATAATATATTACGTCCAGGAATAGATGATGTATTTGGTTTTCGAAGAAGAACAAATGAAGGCTGCGAAGCTTAACTATGCGGTGGAGAACTATGTGTAGCGAAATGGCTGGTCGAGTAGATGAGAGAAACCTCATACTAGCATTCATTAACGCGCTCTTCGCTACGTACTTGCTATACACGCAAATATTCGACATCAAGGGCAGCATAAAAAAAGCCTCACTAGAACTTTTAGTTCTATTACGCTCTTCGCAAAAATGTTCGGTTTTGTCGCAAAGTTCTAAGCATCACGAATTAATTTTTTTCCGAACCAAACTTAGAGTTCGGTTCATTCTCCGCAAAAATACTTTTAACCGAACTATGGTCTAATTCCATATATGCATTTGCAAGTGCAGTTCGGTTGGATCGCAAAAAATGTTAAGTTTTTACATTAACCGAACGTTTGCCTAATAGCATATATAAGCTCAGTTCGGTTGATTTGCAAAATATGTTGAAGTTTGCGAACCAACCGAACTTCTAACACTAGGTTACTTTTAACCCGCAGTTGATTGGGAACTTGTCACGTTGAAGTTTGCGAACCAACCGAACATACCTCTGTAAATGAGTTCGGTTAACTTGCAAAAATAATTTCAAAACCGAACTCTTCTCTATATAGCTAAATGTTGAGTTCGGTTTAATCACAAAAAATAAAATTTTGCGAACTTACCGAACTCTGTTGTTTAAAGTTCTACACAACGTGGTCTAGTCGATCAACCAACAAAACTCTATAAACTCAAGCATAGTAGTTCGGTTACATTTGATTTTTCATCAGCTAGCCAAACAAACAAAAACTCCATTAAAGCTCTGGTTCGGTTGCCTGTGATTTTGGATTTATTAACCGAACTGCATTTGGAGAAGTTCGGTTACATGTTCTTCATATAATAAAACCGAACTTTGTTGACCTGGTTGAAATTTTTTTGTTACAATTTTGATTTTCAAGATATTTTAGGCCGTTTATAGCAACATTCACTAAGTTACAAGCATACTTTGGTACCCAAAGGATGTTTTTTCTCCATATTCACCCATCTCAAAATATTTTTTTTCTCCATCTTCTTCTTCTTCTATCACTTTAGTCACTCAATAATTCTTCTTTAAAAAAAAATCTATTAATTTAACCTTAATCAAAAATTAATCATGCACATTAACTAATCATTATACAAAAATAATCAGGAGGATAATTTTGGTATTAATCTAAATATTTAGATAAGGGGTGACCTAGAATTACTTCTAATATTTTACCCAAAATAAAACCATGATCCAAAAAAAAACCATGGTCCCAAAAAATGATTCCAACAACTAAGGCATTTTACTAAACGGATCCAAGAAAACGACGTCATTTGATAGAACCCCACTAATAATGTAAGATGATGGTTCACTTTCACCAGAATAAAAACAAGGAAGAAAGACAAAACAAACTACTATCGGATCAGTTCACATTCCTCAGTTCCGAACACTAGCATTTAGCATCTTGCATTATGAACTTCAATTTGAAACTTTCTTCCCTGCCTTTATATTTTCCACCTGTGCTATGACTCGCTGTTTAATGAGGTGGATATGAAATGTGATACAGAAGTTGTTGAGTTTTCAAAACTACAACCTGTGTCTCAAAATGAGTAGAACCTACATGCCTCAAATTGAAGCATGCTTTTGTGATAATTTGTGGCTGGTGGAAATCTCTGTCATTGTCCAAAGACACTTCAGCTCATTAATCTATAAAAATTACATACATAATTAAACTGACTGACAAAGCCTAATGACTATACCACCAGTCGGTTTTGAACACGGGCAACTCAAACCCATTTTCCACAGCCTTTATACGACCACAGTGGTCACATGAGTGCCTAGCTAGTACGCTTCCTGGTGGATATTATCTTTCAGACTTTTCTTTTGCAACATTCAACTTGAAGGCAGCTAATTTTGGTGTAGTCTCTAAAAATATTAATTTGATACCAAAACAAAAACTGGAAGTGTTATATTGATTCAACATGGAACGGACGAAGGAGTTGTTGATTCTTTCCATTGTATTTACAACTTCATAACAAGAAAAAGAAAAGCAGAAGAATATCAGCCTAGCAAGAAGGATTTATTCACATTAACAATTTCCAGACTACAGTACAGTATAGGATTTGCATAATATCGAATATACGTGTTCCAGTAATCTTGCATATCTTCGTAGTAAGAAATCGATGGCTGCTGAGGAGAAGAAAGGACAGGTTTCGGTAGGATTCCTTCCAACATTTCCAACACTTTTCTGATAGAGGAAAGGACAGGTTATGGATTCCTTTGTATGCTCCAAAATCCCACTATGATCATTTTTTTCTGTAGCCTCCTCTCTTTCTTCAGTCATAACTCCGTCCATCTTTGATTTCATTAGGCTGATAGTGGTGCTCCCTTTCTTTGTTTTCCGAATCCGCACATACCGATTTCCAAATCAGTACACAAACTATTTCGCTCTTCCTTCCTTTTTTTTCTTATTGCTCTTCTGTCTTACACGAGTCTTGAGCAACAACCCAAACAACTTTGATTTTTATAGCTCACCAAAACATGAAATTTCTGACAGCGAATTTGAGGTGAAAGATGTGATCTTAGAGCAACTGCGGTGTGGAGACTATAACCAAAGACTAAAAACCAAAAAAATTTGAAAAAAAAAATGGGTTTACTCCGTGGTGCGACACTACGGTGGGAAAACCAAATTTGGCGCAACAAGTTGCGCCCCAAATTTTTTTTTTTTTTTTTTTTCAAATTCGAGCGTAACTTTGAGTTACGCCCGATCATCAGGCGCAATTTAAAGTTGCGCCCCAATCAGGCGAACTTTAAAGTTGCGCCCAAATTTTTTTTTTTTTAATTCTAAGCGTAACTTTAATCTGCGCCCACTAGGCGCAACATTTAAATCTCGCCCACCAAAGACCAAATATAGTTTGGTTTTTGGTTTTAGTATGGTATTTGCTCTTTACTCCTCTCCGTAGTGTCTGGGTTTTCGACCAAATTTTTAGTTTTAGTCGACCACGGTGGTTGCTATGGGCTAGATTGGAGGTGCTAGATTAGCACTTAAGTGTTGCAATTCAAAAAAAAAGTGTGGCAAAAAAGTTAACACTTGTTCTCTCTCCTACCAGTTGCTAGTATGTGAACTAGCATGCTAGATAGTTACATACCAATGATTCAAATTGAAAAACTACCTTTTCGAATGGAATGGTTCAAAATGAGAGATTTATTTTTGATCTGACGGATTGAGATGAGCGCAACTGAACCATTCAACACTGCGCGGATGGTTCAAATATTGGTCGTGGTGGACCGCTAATCTAGCTGCTAGATTAGCACTCTCATAAGACTTATGAGGTAGTCCCGATCACTAATCTAGGTGCTAGACTAGCACCCCATAAGACTTATTCTTAGAACTGAAAATAAATGATTTTAGAGAGGGGGAAATCAGACTAACAGAGTGTGATTGAAAATTCCAAAGAAAAAAAAAGAAGAAATGAAAATGAGTGTGAGCCCAAGGAGATGGGTTTGGAGAGGTTTTTATAGAAATCAGAAAAGAGGATTAGATAGAGACACTGAGCTACAATGGATCAGTAGGTCGGTAAGAAAATGACGGATAACAATAATGCACCCAAAATGCAAAGCATTACTACTATCCGTCAATATTATTAGTGCACCTAACAAAATGCATTATGGTACCCTACAATAGGAAGGCATCTTCTTTGCCCATTAGAGACGTTACCTGTCTTCCTTCTACACTAATTGGGAAATAGGAAAGTCAGTTATTCGAGAGAACTTTTTCTTAGGTTCATTTTCCCACTAATAAATGTTTCCCAAAGGATTAAGAATAGTGGAATGGTGATTTCAAGTGAGACATTTTCATCCTAGTGCCATTTTCTTACAAAAAATACTAACAGATAATCAACCTAAAATATGCCAGCATAAATTGAGTTGGCTCATTATTGCAGCAGCAATAACACGAGCTTAATGTTAATCAGTAGTTTTTATGTACCAGCGACACCTTATATAAACACTAGAAATTTTGTCATGACACTGATTTCCACTCTAGTAAAACTCATTTCTTGATTCAATCTGAGACATGTAGGTTTCTACTCATTTTGAGACACAGGTTCTAGTTCTCACAACTCAGCAACTTGTATAACACATTCAATATCAACCGGGTACATGACTACATGTAACAGTGGTAAATACTAAAGCAACAGCATAGGTGGAAGACCAGATTAATCAGTTGCATTGGAATCTGAGGATCTGTTCATTCTGTTGCATTGAAAAATGAATATCCATAATTGCATAATCTAATCAGGATATTAATCTGTTGCATTGGAATCTTCCTAATCCAATGGCAGATGAGAACATCCCACAATTAGAGCTGCAATCTAAATATATGGAGTATGCACTAGAATAAATGATTCCGAAGCAAAAATATTTTTAAAAGTTGTTTTCAGATTTTGTTTTCATTAACTTCAAGCATTTTTGTTTCTAGAATTCATAAAGCTAGTACTAAGGTGTATCCAAATTCCCTCTTGAAAAATGAATTTTAGACATAAGTCACGAGCTCAACTTTTAAGTAAAATTTGTTTTACTGTTGTTGGCAGAATAGTTATAAATCTATAATGGCCATGTGTTGGATCGTTAAAATTGTGCAAACGGTTAAAATGGCCTAGAAAAATAGACGTTATTCAAACGACAAGCTTGGTTGAGAATTTGTGAATATGTTAATCGATTGTCACTTGGATAGTTACAGTAACTTCACTAGAATTGAATCCAGAATGAAAAGTACAACCCAGTGTCACATAAAATCCAGAAATGGATTCAACAAATTAAATCAACTTTGACAAACAAAATTAGTGAATATACTGGCAGAGATTGCATTTGCCTATACCTCCTTTTGACAAGGTGGATATATAGTGGATACCCAATTATCTTCAACTTGAAGCTACGATCCTTGAAGTGTCGATACGACCACAGCGCGGTCACATGAGTGCCTAGCTAGTACGTTTACTAAAGGTTGATGCAAACGCAGCTAATTTTAGCGAAAAGTTAATCCTGAATATACTAATGATAAAACTCTAAAACTACTGCTTTGATACTAAAACAAAAACTGTCATCAAAAAACAAAAACTTTCATTAAAAAAAAAAAACAGTTTTACTGATTAACAATTCCCACACTACAGTATAACAATATAGGATTTGCATGATATCGAGGGATATTCGTGTTTCAATAATCTAGCATATCTTCGAAGTAGGAACTGGATGGCTGCTGAGGAGAAGAAAGCACATGTTTTGGTGGGATACGTGTGTCTTCTCTTTGACACTTCCTTCCACTGTGTCCACGACTTTACTCATTGGAGGGCGAGTTGGTGGATTCTTCTCGATGTATAAGAGAAACACGCCAACCAAGACAGGGAATCACAACATCCTTTTTTCGTTTTTGTACGTGCTGTGTGATAAAAGCAGAAAGAAGCAGAACAACCTAGAGATGGAAGTAACCTTCCATGCACCACAATCCCCACTATCATGAACTGTTTTCGGGGCTCCCCTCCTTCTCCGGTCATTACCTTCTTTGATTTCCGAATCCGCACACACCGATTATCCAAATCAGCACATATATATACTAGTTTGATCTTCCTTTCCTTCTTGCTTTCCTGTCTTGCCCGAGTCTTGAGCAACAACCCTTGATAACTTTTCTTCCGATACCTTCTTCCATCTTACTGAAGAAAATAAAGAGATTATGTTTCTTGATCCATAATTTCGCAGTCTCAAGCTTTTCTTTGAGTGTGGCTAGGTGAAGGCTCACGGTGATACTTTCTCGAAATTACTTTTTATCAGCTGCTGAGTAATTTGTCAGAAAATTTGTGACACCCAATTTGAGGCGAAAGATGTGATCATAGATTTTAGAGTTGTATTGAGGAGGAAAACAGACCGAGTGTGATCGAATTGAAGTGCTGAATGAAAATTCCGAAGAAAAAATTAAGAAATGAAATGATGATAAGTGTGAATCTAAGGATAGGGTTTATATAGAAATTAGAGAAACAGCTCAGTGTATCAGTAGAGTGACGGATAACATTAATGCACCCAGAATGCGATTATTGCATCATTACTATCCGTCAATATTAGCAGTGCACCTAACAAAATGCATTATTGTACCTAGAATAGGAAGGCATCTTCCCTTCCAATTAGAAACGTCACCTATCTTCCTTCTACACTAATCGGGAAAAAGGAAAGTCTTCCAGAGAACTTTTTCTTTGGATCATTAACCCCACTAATAAATGTTTCCAACAGTGGTTTCACCGGAATAAAAATAAGGAAGATGACAAAACCAAGTTGAGATGGTAAATCTTAATTTTTCATCTTGATGTCATTTCTTTTACAAAAATACTACTAGCAGATAATTACCCAAGATTTGCCATCAACAAGTTTTCATCCTCAAAAGTTGAGTTGACTCATCACTGCAGCAGCAATAACACGAGCTTCCATGAATTGAATGGTGGGAATAGTGACGAGTCTTTTCCTCTTTACACATCAAGGGTGTTAGGACTTCTGGTTATTTACACCCAATTTTTACCAATGTACTCTGGGTAAAAATTGCTTTGCAGAAAGAGTTGGCAACATGGTTATAATGGCAGTGTTGGACCGCTTAAATGATTCAAACTGCATAGAAAAACAGTCGTAACTGTAGTACAAATGCATTCTATAGGAGCTCGTGGTCTATGGTTCATGACCATTTCCGTTGCAATGACTGAACATTTTACACAGTTGTTTTTTGAAAGTTGCAGAATACACAATCATATTCCTAATCCTGACATTAAAAGTAGAACAAAACTTGTAAATTTTTGGGCCTTCACTGAACATCATCCAGATTAGGTCTTGGTTCTCCTGCGGGCTGTTCCAGGTCCAGCATATATTGAAAATAGTGTTGTATCCAGTGTTACCTTTCTCAGGCTGTATGACATCCTGAAAATACGAGACATGGCTGTTAAGCAACTAACAATATTCATGAAAATATTAATATTATTACCGTCAGCGTAAGTGTCAACTTTGACAAAAAAAAAAAAAATTTTAGTGAATGTTCAATATAAAGCATAAATTTGTGTTGGATTGATAAGAACCAACACAAAGATACTTCAGGTATTACAGAACAAAACTTGAAGACATGGAAACAAGTGGTCAAGTAGTTGAGAAAGAGCCAGCCTAACTGAGCAGAGAAACTCAGCAGGGCTTCTAACATCAACAAATTACAGTAACAAGTTTCTGAATGTCGGATTTCAAAAAAAAATAAAAATATAAAAGCATTTTAGTATCAATTCGCACCACAGAAAAGGAACCAAATTCATGTAAAATCAAGAAATAATACATCAAATCAGAAACAAAAAATGATTATGGTGTAGCACTATCAAATGTCTGACTAGCATCAGTGTTTTAAAATACGTTAATGTGAAGCGATACGCTAACCTAGTAAAGCGTAAAGCGTAGCTTCAATACGTTATTGAAGCGCAGCTTCACAAAATAAAAAAAAAATACTGACATCTATGTGAAACTGACCAACACAACCAAAAACCAATCTAATAATCCATGATAAAAGGAATAAACAAAGCATATGCAGAGAGTTGTAGTTTTTTAGGGTTTTTTAATACTAAAACCTAAGAAGGAAACGTTGGACTTATAAACAGGAATTAAATCCAGATATTCTCTAGAAAACCTAAGAAGGAAATCTTGAGACTTGTTTTTGGAATTAAATCCCTGTTTTTCTCTAGAAAATCTAAGAAGGAAATAGAAAATCTAAGAAGGAAATATTGGGACTTGTTGGCATTTAAATTCCTGATTTTTATCTAGAATATACCTTTTTCTTCTCTAGAAAATATACCCTAGTATTAATGCGGAAGTATTGAAGCGTTTTTTTAGTGAAGCGCTAAAAAGCGCGCTTCAATACGCGCTTCAAAACGTTTTTTAAAACACTGACTAGCATATCCCATTCTTGACTAGGTTTTGTGATACTTTACACAGACAAATATGAGAAATATTTAAAGTTTGAACTCTCCAATCCAATACCAAATAATAAACCTTGAATATCTTTCAAATAATGAAAAGTGACTATAAAGACCAAGATAACATACCATTTCAGAGTTGCATTGAGAAAAGTCTTTTCCAGCGGAAGTTGGAGCTTGACATTGAAGGAGAAAGTTTCAATTTGATGCACTGAACAATGGATCCACAGCTTGTGACTCTAACACCCCGGAGCCAACAAGGCCTAACACTAAATATGTACTGAAGGGGAATTTTCCTCAAAATGACCTCTTTACCATATCTGTTGGTAATGTTGGCTCCCTGGCAGTAAATTAGCTTTTAGGTGTATAATTAGCTTCTCCTCCAACCTACATACACATTACAAAGACACAAAGATATCACAAAAGACATACATGCAATAATTATTTAACACAAAGACAGGACCTGTACCAGCAATCATCTATGGAGGATACATTTAATCAGTCGAACTTAGCCACCAACTTAATAATTCACAAATATGTTGTAGCAATATCAAGACAACCTAGACACAAAGCTTAAGCAATGAATTCAAAGCAGCAGCAGAATATACCTATGGTCGCATACAAAATCAAATAACTACAGCGCTTATAAAGATTCACCTTTTATTGAAATTTGTCTCTATTGAGTGAAGATCATTGTTGGTGGTCTCTAATAAGTTGCAAAAATCCAGAAATATTGATCTACTAAGAGGTTTAGAAAGATAAAGGGATTGATCTATACCCATTATCTTTCAGATCAACATTTGCTGCTGATAATTCTGGATCTTGAAAAAAGGACTCATCCGCAACCAAATATCGTAACCATCTCGGACACCTTAATGTTTTTTCGATCTTCACTAACGATGTGTCAGTTACGACTAATGATCCAGCAGTTTGATCTGTAAAGCACGTCTTGATCTCTTAACTGAGATGCATAATAATCACTTAACTGATCTAAGAAAAATACCTTCTTATGTTTCCAGTAACTCTAAATTGAATCGTGGGCTTCGTACTAAATTTATTGATATTCAAATTGGATATGGTAAAATTTGTAGACAGTTTGGGATAACCTTTTTGGATACTAAGTCTTCTGATGATGCTGTCCGTTTTGGTGGTAAACAAAATAATTCTGCTGCAATGTACAATGAATTTGTGAAGATGTTCAATGTCTATGACGAAGCAATGCTTAGTGAAAGGCGAGCCATCGAGGGTGCAGTTGCTGGTAAGTTATCCGCATCACTCTTGAATCAGATGCATCGTTTTTGAAAAGCACATTTCCGAATTCGCTCATACCGATTATCCACAAATGAGTTCCTTCCTTTCTTCTTGGTCTTCTTCTGTGTTACTCGAGTCTTTAACAGCAACAACTTGGCAACTTTTCTTGATTTACAATTGATCTTCTTGATTTCAGATCATCCTGCCTCTCTTTCTCTCTCTCCGAAGCTTTTAGGGTTAAGGTTGAGGATGACACTTTCCCTTTTGTTATATCTTCAACCTATGCCTATTTACCAGTTACCACATCCCCAGTGGATAAGGGCAGCCTATGACTCTTGGTTTAGTGAGGTGGATATCAAATGTCCCAGAATTGAATAAAGGTAGAAGTTTTGAGTGTTAATTTGCAGCTGGTGAAAAACTCAGTGCCATTGCCCTCAAATGAATAGGTTGAGTGGTGATTCACAAGGCCTAACAGCCCTCCATAGACTACACTAGTCATATTTTTTGTACCCAGAGAGATGAGCAATTTCTAGGGACTTTCTTGTTCACCTGTTTCAGAACATGAACCAGAACTTTACTATCACTTGCCAAAACATAAAATGAAAGCGTGTTGCTTTTTGTAGCCATTTTAAGGAGTTGTTCTCCATCTGCATCAAAGAGGGCAGAACCCAGCAAGATTCTGCTTGGAGTTCTCTTGGTGTTTTTCTAGTACAAAGGCCCAGAGTATAATTTATTTTAATTATTACAGAAGTTCAGACTTTCTTTCTACCATGTTAAACTTAGAAGTGGCCAGTGGAACACAGAAAGAAAAATTACTCGTGTTAATCTCTTACACCCATTCCTACTAAGGTACTGTGACCCTAATCGCAGGCACACCAGACAAAGAAAACTGTACACAGATTCAATAGTCTGTCTACTTTTAATACTCAAATTACATGTACCCGGCACAGGGAATTGGCGTGTTGGCATCAGATTAGAGACGCTAGTATACAGTGTGAAGAGCTTAGTATTTGCGCCACAGCCAACACCCAATGATAAACATTTTCCAGGAAATTAAAAGGCAGATGAACTTCATCACGAACATCCCACAATCAGAGCTGCAATAAAAATACCCGGAGTATGCATTAGAATACGTGATTCTGAAAGCAGTTGAATTTGCCAGCATTTTTATAAGATTGTAGACAGGCACAATCCCAGACATGGATCAAAATATGTAGATAAGAACAAAAACACAAAACTTTACAATGCTCAAGGCTTGGACACTCCATTTGTCTAAATACGTTCAGAGTCATATGCCGCGAGGAAAACATAAAAGATTACTTAGAATTGATTGACAACTACAGTATGCTGAGCTGATGTTTTTGAAAACCTAATAGCCATCTAGAATTTACTGACTTACTTAGGGAATTACCCAACAAAAGTTGAAGACAGACAAACCAGGTCAAGTAATTGAGGAAGAACTAACTGAGCATAAAAACCTCAGCAGGGTTTCTAACATCAACTAATTAAGGTAGCAGGTTTTTGATGCGGGATCTCTAAAACAAGAATATAAAAGCAATATAGATTCAATTTCCACCACAGAAAAGGAACCTAAGTCATGGAAAATCCAAAAAAATAGAAATAAAATCTGAAGCTTCAAGCATCGACTAACTAGTATTGGCATTCGGTTATGTAAAATGTAAATAAGATACTAACCAAAGCATACCATGAAGTGACACAGAAATATATAAAACCATCAAGCAAGGAACGTGTACCAACTGAAATTAAGAAAGTCCGGCAGTGGTTTCCAAAATAAAGCAGCATTTGATGAGTACCAAAAATCAGAAGTCAAGCTCATCAAAATTGCCCAATAAACATGGTACTTAAATACTGCAGTGTAACAATAACAACCTAAGTTGTAAGCACTGTCACTAAGTTGCTGATTTCGTTTCACCTTTATTATGTATCACTATGAGCCTATTGATTTCCTACAAGAATTATGACTGGTAAGAGCGTAAAATGAAAACCCATGAACATTCTAGGTAGAGTGCCTAACTATTAGTTCCCCTTCTAGTGAAAGATAACCATCAGAAAAGAAGAAGAAAAAAAATCTTGCATGTCCAAAGAAAAGAGAAAGCCTTGACTAACCAACAGCTTTACCACGTTTCTGTGGTTAATCAGAGTTAAGATGAAAATAAAACAAGGCAGAAACTCAATGACAGTATAAAGAGAATAAGGCCTTATTCTTCTCTTTCTCCTTAGTTCACCCAAAAAATTTAAACTAAACACCAAGTATGAACAAAATTTAAACTAATAGAGTGTCTAGATCATTGTTATGAAAAGACAAACTAAATTTACCCAATCTCAGACTTTAATACTTTAATACCTCCTGCTAAAGTAGAAAAAATTTGTACTTCAAATTAGACCTATTCTGAGCTACATCCACTCCAGCAGTACATTTTCAAGCCACACAGTCCTGCTAAACAAATCAAAACAAACACCGCTAAGCTAAAAGAAACATCAACAAAATGATACAGAATCACCAAGTCTAATGAAACCTTGGGCTGTAAGAAAAGTATAATACTAACACGCAGAGTCAATAACAGAATAAAGACATAACAGTGCAAATCACAGTTTAAGCCCAAACGTTCCTACTTGGGCAAATTGTTAGTGATACATGGCAAGAACTCGACAGGGCTTCTATCAACAATCAATAACACTAAGAGGTTTATGATGCGGGATTTCTAAAACAAAACTATAAAAGCAATATAGAATCAATTTGTAACAAAGAAAGGAACCTAATTCATGTAAAATTCAAATAAGAAGCAAAATCTCAGGCTTCAAGCATCGAGTAATTGCAAAGTATATTAAAGAAAAACTACTATCCAAAATTTACTTCTCAGATTCCTCTTTTACTGGCCATCAAGCAAGGAATATGAACTATCTTGAAACCATTTTATATTCACCCATTTAATATGTAGATATTATTGATGTTATTCAACAGAATTCATATGAAAAAGTTCATATAAAAGTTCTTCTTATGAAAATTTAAAGGAGAAAAAACATAATGTAGCACTAACACAGCAGCCATATTGGATGATGAGTCCTCACCTCGGAATACCTCTGGCTTCACAGTATTGCCAGGACAATGATCCGATCCCATCTGGTCACAACACATCAGCAATTTCATCCATTCTTCCGGAACAAAACAACTCCAGATCCAGTTGGCTAGCTTGGTTATGGATTTCCACCATTTGAGCCTACAAATAGATCAAGTTTGGAATTAAAGCAAGTACGAATTGCACAAAATTTGCCATGATTCTTTTTGGAAAAAGAAAGAGAAAAAAAAAGATAACAATGATGAATCGTAATGACATAAGAAGCTCTTATTCAGTCAGTTACTTTAATTTTTGAATGTATTTCACGTTTGTTCACATGCAACGCAGCATAGGTAAGAAACACTCAGAACTACATACCATTATGGCATGTTCAATCTGCATCCAAATGTTCATTCTAAGCTTGCAACTTCACCATGGCCACCCTTCATGGAACTACATACCATTATCATTATTGCATAAGAACTACTTTCCATTTTTTGATGTTTAACTTTTAAGAGGGCTAGACAGAATATCAACAAAAAGGGTTCAAACATTTAGGATAGATTACTGGTCGAGCAATTCTAATAAGACCTTAGTAGCCAGGAACGGGAACGGGAACGAGATCGGGAGCGGGAGCGAGGACGGAAGCGGGGATCGTCAAATCTTCTAAAAATGAGATACGAGAAGTTTAGTCGGGAGCGTAAACTAGGTTTACTTATACTACTAGTTTTCTAAACTTATAAACAAGAAAGAAGACAACATATAGCATTCAGAAAAACTCTATGAAGTACCTACTTTCTTCAGCTAATTTCCTACCATATATCTCTCATTTGGTGCTTGACTATCCTGTTAACCCTGGTGTTGGAAGTGGCATAGACGCATAGTGTATAGATGTGTCGGGGAACTGAGAAGACATGAGTATTCATTACTCTAGATAAACACTAACACTAATCTTGGCAAGATAAAGACTAAAACTAATCTAGTAATACAAACGTGATATATGGAAAGCTAACTAGAATATATGTGAAGATATGAGAATATACAGTGAGTATATTTAGGTAGATATCATTAGATATGTGAAGATATATCTGATATATGAGAATATATGTGACGATATGAGAATAAACAGTTGGTATATTTAGCCGGATATAATTAGATATGCTTCAATAAGATGTTAATTAGAGTTGAATTGTGGGTTTATAACTGAAACGTTTCTCCCATATCAGGAGCGCGTTTCTTTCTTGTCAGGAGCGCGTTCCCATCACGATTCTCACTGAGGAACGCAAATCCGCGGTTCTCACTGAGATACGTGATGACTCTTCACGTTCCTGGCTACTAAGAATAAGACAGACAGGCTCGGAGATTATACACTTAACAGCAAATAACCAAATCCCCAATTAGATTTACCATTCAATTTAAGATTCCCAGTTCATATAGTCCATCAAAAAGATACTAACATAGTATACTAAAATCTTGATATGGTATATTTGAAATTCTTGATAACAAGCTCTCGTTGTCAAACATAGGACTCGAAAATATATCTTACCTGTTCACTTTTACGAGTCCCCTCATACTGATTAGGAAGATGGGTACATAAGACCATTTTTTTCTTGCCTTCACTACGAACACCCCACAACCAGAGCTGCAATGAAAACAAATGGAGCTTGTGTTAGAATACATGATCCCAAAAGCAGTTGAACTAACCAGACTTTTTATAAGACTCTAGACAGGCACAAACGCAGAGATGGATCAAAACGTGCAGATAAGAATGGATGTCAGATAGCTTTCTAGAATTGATTAACAACTACAGTACATAACACCAGTTCAGCTTTCATCGAATTGATAAGAACCGAAATAGAGATATTTGGGATTATTAAACAGCAGAATTTGAAGACGTAGAAACAAGTGATGTGAGTATTTGAGAAAGAACCAGCCTAACTAAGCATACATTAAAAACACAGAAACGCATACTTCTAGAGTTCATAATTGATAGTGAACTTGCTATAGGCCTGCAAATATATTTCTTTCCTTTTCTCTCGAAGACAAAAGATATCATTTAAGGTTCAGGCTTGTCACTTAGTTGCGTAATACAACAAAATATAGTTTGTTTT